>CM059194.1:28421140-28512674 GCA_030323885.1 Branchipolynoe longqiensis
CAATTTAGTGAATGTTGCACAAAGATCATCTACTGCATTTTGACAGTGTGCCTCTGCCCCACTGACCTCCTCTGACATGAGGCGTTCAGGGTTGGCAGCACAGTAACCACCGGCAAGGAGTCGTAATCATCCATCAGATGAGCGGGAGTGTCTGGTTTATTCAGCTTCGTAGCCATCGGAAGTCTGTAACAATCAAAGGAAAGTTACTAAAAAACCGACCAAACTCGACCAAATGTCACAAACAGGTTAAGCAAACCGAAAGTGTGCATCTAGTGGTGTTGGAGAATGTGTTTAAACCGTTCCAACACAGGCGTAACCAAAGCTAAGTTGTAACTGTCGTAGGTGAATGGTATCGAAACCAAAACCAAACGAGGGGTAGGGACCAGTATACCGGTAGCCTCCCACACTCTCTATCCCATACACTTCTCCCTCCTGTGGCTAATACGCCAACAAGTTGGAGAAAATGGTACGAAATTCGGAGGTACGCTTAAATAACAATTTGGGGAATCCTTAAAAGAGACCCAGGATTAAATCCTAATGAGATGTGGCTCCAACCACATCGCTCTCCGTTCGGCAATGGGCGGCATGTAGAACAAAGAAAAAACATGGCGTTTTGTTCTATCGATGTTTCACGAATCGTGAAACACCCATAAAAGTAATGTCAACACACATTAAAGTTTTTTAAAGCTTTGTCAAAAGGTGCAGTAAAGTATCCCAACATAACTCTACCTTCCTAAATACAAATACTTACAGTTATTATGTCATCGTAGATACAAAAAACTGCCGGAGCAACTCAATGAACATCCTCCCGTCATGAGTTGATTATGCTAATTGCTGGACCCGGATGTGCTTCCTTCTCCCTTGGCTACGAGTAGCCTGAGGCTTAGTACCGAGGTAAAATATATATATATATATATATATATACGTATGTACTATATAATTTATTATGTGGATATAAATAACAGAAGCCCCCTTAATGTATCTCTGTCTGTCTTAATTAACCTCCATGATATTTGCTGCGGAGCTGGCTTTCTCTCCTTCCCACCTCCTCCAAACCTGGAGCTAACGGTCATCCAACTATATATATATATATTTAACCGTTTGGCTACTCCGCCCCCGCCTAAGGCGAGCCTACATGTTAATTTATGTAATTATTTCCATGTGAATTTCCTGGGCCTGCCACGGGCCGCCACTGCCTTTCCTCCCATCTGCAGGTAGTCCGTCTCCGTCGTTGTCATTCCCGGGCTAAGGGCGGACAGCCAGAGTATCATAGAAATATGGTTCTTTGTGCCTCCCCACATTTATGATAACAAAGCAGTTACTTATTATTTCAACTAACTGGCTATCCTCCCCACCATTCGGTGTGTGTTATTATGCTCGAATTAATCCAAAACTAAGCAGACAATCCCTGTGCCTCTGCTACTGTCACTGATAATCAGCCTAAGTTAATGTCTTATTTTCAGCCAAATAGCACTAAGTTAATCTGGTTATTATGTCAGTTATTATCTTCCCGCAGATGGGTTAATCGGCTGCATAAGGCCTACCAGGCATAAGGCCCTTAATTACATATAAAGCAATCAAATAGCAAGTTGACCATAGCGGTTAATCTACAAGAAGAGTGGAGAATAGTAAAGAATGCAAGGAACGTTCCAATTTACCTTTCCAAAAGCTCATGGCTTTATTCTTACCCTAGCTAGTACAATAAGAGTTCTTCCGTGGTTCAATATCAATGAATTACGAATAAGTACAATAAGTGTATCCCCTCCCGTATTTGTTAAGTTAAATCAGTTTGGAATTCCGACAATAAAAGCCTAAATCTAAAACATCAGAGCGTGCATAAACACGTCCGATGGGTCGGAGCCCGAGCGCTCGACCTTCCACCGTTGCTAGGAAAGTCACAATTGACGTCTCCTAGCAATGCATTACAGCAGGGAACCCGGCGCCCCGCAAATGGTGGCCAATGCGGGTCTGTCTGGAAGAGTAGCCCGCATTTCAGAACACGAGCTAATCGGCCCAAGCCCGCAATGGTCACAGGACAAGTAGTCTCGCCCACTTCACATATATATATTTTTAGTTTTTGTCTGCTCTATGCCATGTCGGTAGCATAGGCCATATTCACGGCGAGAAATGTTTGGTTTTTATTCAGACCATCACTTTTACATGTAAAAGCATACAATCAAATATGTGTCAATAGACAGTCATTAAATTAAAAATCTCACAATTATATATTTGTGGCTTAGGGGAATAAAATTCCTGAGAAAAATATTAAAGATGTTATTAGTAATTGATAGAATTTATTTACTCAACTATATGAGGTGGTAGAGACCAGCTGCCCTCAAAACGGCTAAAATATTTTAGGTGAGGGGGTGAAAAGTAATCTTAACATGGTTAGGTTTGTGAAAACCATTGACATTTACCAACTCTCCTATAAATAAACCCAGAAGAGATTGCCGATTTGCTAGGGTAGGCTTTGGGTTGACTCGGACGGGGATCGAACCCACGACCTTTCGCATAGGAAAGCAGCGTCCTACTAATTCGGTCATTCTTGACGTAGAAACAGTTTCAGATCTGACTAACAGGTACTGTGGACAAATGGAGCCGTGCTGAATAACCACTTTGTTCATTCTATCCCGACAGCTCCATTTTCTCTTGCCTGGAAATACACATCTCACTTAATTCCTAAATGGACTTGATGTAGGTTGAAACTAATAGCACAGGTGCATTTAGTGTGCAGTTGTACATTAATGACAGGGTAGGACAAAAGCTGGCACTCCATATCCTTCGGGAGGCAATGTGCATGCCCATGTATGTGAGGGTTACATAGTTGTGACACTAAGTGGGTGCGGGATACATAGGTGTGACACTAAGTGGGTGAGGGTTACATAGGTGTGGAACTAAGTGGATGAGGGAGACATGTGTTACACTAAAATGTAACACTAAGTAGGTGAGGGATAGATATGTGTGGCACTAAGTGAGCGAGGGATACATAGGTGTCACACTAAGTGAGTGAGGGTTGCATAGGTGTGACACTAAGTGGGTGAGGGTTGCATAGGTGTGACGCTAAGTGGGTGAGGGTTAGATAGGTGTGGCACTAAGTGAGCGTGTGATACATAGGTGTGACACTAAGTGAATGAGGGTTGCATAGGTGTGACACTAAGTCAGTGAGGGATACATAGGCATGACACTAAGTGAGTGAGGGATACATAGGTGTTACACTAAGTGAGTGAGGGATACATAGGTGTGACACTAAGTGAGTGAGGGTGGCAAAGGTGTGACACTAAGTAGGTGAGGGTTAGATAGATGTGAATCTAAGTGGGTGAGGGATACATAGGTGTGACACTAAGTGGGTCAGGGATACATAGGTGTGACACTAAGTGGGTCAGGAAGACATAGGTGTGACACTAAGTGAGTGAGGGATGCATATGTGTGACACTAAGTGAGTGAGGGTTGCATAGATGTGACACTAAGTGGGTGAGGATTACATAGGTGTGACACTAAGTGGGTGAGGGTTACATAGGTGTGGCACTATGTGAGCAAGGGATACATAGGTGTACCACTAAGTGAGTGAGGGTGGCAAAGGTGTGACACTAAGTAGGTGAGGGTTACATAGATGTGAATCTAAGTGGGTGAGGGATACATAGGTGTGACACTAAGTGGGTAAGGGATACATAGGTGTGACACTAAGTGGGTGAGGGTTACATAGATGTGACTCTAAGTGGGTGAGGGATACATAGGTGTCACACTAAGTGGGAAGGGTACATATGTGTGGAGCTAAGTGGATGAGGGAGACACATGTGTTACACTAAAATGTGGCACTAAGTAGGTGAGGGTTACATAGGCGTGACACTATGTGGACGATGGATACACATGTGTGGCACTAAGTGGGTGAGGGTTACACAAGAAGTGTGACACTGAGTGGATGAGGGTTACATAGGTGTGACACTAAGCGGAAAATGGATACACATGTGTGACACTAAGTGGGTGAGGGTTACACAAGAAATGTGACACTAAGTGGGTGAGGGAGACACATGTGTAACACTAAGTGGGTGGGGGTTACACAGGTGTGAAAATACGTGGGTGGGTGTTACACAGGAGATATGACACTAAGTGGGTGAGGGTTGCACATGTGTTACACTAAGTGGGTGAGGGTTACACAGGAGATGTGACACTAAGTGGGTGAGGACTACTCAGGATGTGTGACACTACGTGCTGTGAGGGTTATGCATGAGGTGTGACAGTAAATTGGCTACGGATACACAGGAGGTGTGACACTTAGTGAGTGAGGGTTACACATGTGTGACACTAAGTGTATGACGGCTACACAGAATGTTTGTCACTATGTTTGGATTGTACAGGATGTGTGCCACTAGGTGTGATAGGGATACACAGGGTATCAGCTTTTACAGATAGAGAAGCGCTATCCTCAGTATCAATTGCATGAGATTTGTTTGGCTGTTAACGTATCTGCTTCAGGTCTGGATGATCATGATATCGATCCCCACAGACTGAAATCTAAGTCTAACAAAATAGGATACTCACATTAAAGTTTTATAGTCCGATGGTTTGGAGTTTCTCTCGTCTTCTGAGATAAATATATTAGCTTAATGGTTATAATCTACTTCAGGTTAGTTTGAAGCAACCTTTACTTTTAAATGGCAAACTTTTGAAATATTTGAAGTGCAAACATGCCAAATTAATTTTGGCAATCATGCCAAATCTCTGACAACATAGGCTTCAGCAGTGAGATATTCTATTATTTTTTCTCAGCATTTCGTTTTATGTTGGAACAAATGGTTAAAAGGTCATTCAATATCTAACGTAGATGCATAGAATCGAATCAAATCGAGATAATTGATTTGTTTTGTGACACTTTGATCGGACTATGTAGTTTGAATTAAAGCTTCACTTAGTACTGATCGGGTATTGCAGGTATTGCAGGTATTGCAATACCTCATGGAGTTTGATGCCCCTGCCCTGCAGAGTTGTAAACCACTGCCTTGTGGTACAGGTTCTTGACAGAACCGAAGGCTGAGGGAGCAAACCCTAAACAGAAAGCCATGTCACTGTGGCAGCATCAAGGGCGATTGATGTATGGAACTGCCACCATCTCCTGACCAGCCACTGCAGGGACAAATAGGTTTGCGCCTGTCTGGACATGTTCTTGCCGGTGTGAAACCTCTATTTGCTCCCCGAGAGAGTGCCGCTGGTAACTTGCAAAAGCCAGCAGCATTTCAACACTTGCAGGCAGCTTTCATGAAATGTAGAGAGCTAAATGGAGAGCGGCAGTCAAGTAATGAAAGCAGTCTTTGTCGCATTGCGACCGACAGCATGATGATGATGATGATGATGATAGTACTGATGCGACAGAAGTGGCTAAATGTCAGAGCAATGTGACTGAGTCGGATAAGATGACAACCAACCAGAGTAGAAGAAGAATTATTTAACACACTGTTGAAGGTGCCCGAAGGGGTGAGGAAGACTTGGCGGAGGGCGACCGTGGAAGCTCTGCTTGTTCCCGCAGAGTCACCCACAATTTGGAGCCCAAACCTCAATAAATCAGTGATCGGCGTCTCTTGGGGGGATATCATTTCACTGGTCATGTGTTTAGCACCAGACAGGATGGCCGAATGGGTTGAGCATCCATCTCCCGTGTTGGGAGATCGTGGAATTCGAACACACGTGTTCAAACCCTGGTTGAGTCAAATCAATGACTTAGCAATTTATATTTGTCGCTTCCTAGCCAGGCACTTGGCATTATTACTATAGGGCAAGGACTGGTTGGTTCAATATCAGGATAATGTGACTGAGCAGGATATAGGGTCATGGTGCTTGTGGCATAGTGCCCCAGTGGGGCAGCACTATAACTTATAAGTATAAAGTCGCCCTGAGTGTGCATTGTCACAAGTCGGTACCCGTCTTGATATAACGTTAGATGTTTGCCAGGATGTAAAACTCCAACGATCAACCCACTATTCGAAGGCCAAACCTCAGTGAATCAAAGCTCAGCGTCTATAGACTACATCACCATTCCAGCCGCATGGTGCATTGTGGGATGCATAGAAGAAAAACAAACCCGCGAGAAGCACATGGCACATGCTAATACACTGGGTGAAACTATGAAATGTGCTAGTTTCAGCTCATCTCAGCTCTTGTTTGAAACATAGAATACCAACTAAAAAAATATATATATAATAAATTAAGATATTAATCTTTTATCCAGCATTGCATTTACATATATATTTTCAATATAATCAGCACATGTTATGCCATGTGCATTTAGATTTAGACAAATCTCAGCACTCAGATGAGTGTTAGAGGCATAGCCAGAATCAGTTTTACTTATGTTATTAATGTTTTTATTTATATCCTATAGTTAATGACATATCTATAACTAGAAAATGAGTATGGTTAATCAGATATTAGTTATATATTTCTCTGAAACAAGTGTATGTTGACACATTTGGCATTTTAATATTTAGAACAAGAATTAATAATGGTGATGTGGATATCAGCCTTAAAGTGACTGATTGTTTTGTGTGGAATTGTATGTTTCTTAGCTCAAAATGTTTAACTATGGCAAATGTTGTCTTGGCTATATTCATCAGATCATTATATTGCATGTGTGCATACATGTTTATGCCAAATTGTTATGTCTTTCTATTCATTTTGAATAAACTCAAAGTTTTGCCCTACACGTATCGGCAAACTCAATGGCCAGACACATTTGCTTTGCTGCCAACGCCGCTTTCAGCACACAAGCAGTCGGAACGGTGATCTCGTCTATTGGGGGATGTTGGTTCAGCAGTCACGTGATGGCAATGCTCGGTGAGCTGTTTGTGAAACATGCCGCGAATCGCCGGCTAACAAGTAGGGCTACGCAGGTGGCAGTAAACGGACACGCAGAGGACGTGGGCAGTGTGGATTCAGTTTGCCCGACATCCGAGATAGATTTGGCTAATATAATTGTGTATTTCACACCAAGCAAACCACTACCGATATCTCCCTAACAGCCTAATTGCCTTAGTTTGTATTAACGTCAAAAGGAGACTTTCCCAAATTAACACAGGTTCGACAATTATGAAATCACTGTGGGTGTGTTTGTGTGTGTGGGTGGGGGAGCTGGATTCAACAAATGCCTCGTTGGTTACTATGGAAACCGCCGCCACTGATGGAGAAACAGCAGACGACATTGGCGTCAGTTTTGCGCGCGTTTTCCCGGCTGTGTCGTGGTAGTTCGGTGTCGGTTCCTTGACGATCCGTTGGTAAAACATACACGCCAACTGTAATAAAACATATTAAAAATCCTTCTTTTTTTTTAAAGAAGACTGAAGAAAAGTGCCTTTAAGGATTTCCAAACTCGATGGAATATTCGGAGACACACAAAATGCACGAGTTCAATTGAGTGTAGTGGACATGTCATAATTTTACAACCTCTTCTTTTTTTAAGGAGACTGGGAAATAAATTATTTATTCATCGGGATAGTTTGAGGCTTTTTTTTCTTTTGTAGTTTAGCATTTACACCAACATTGATTAAGTAACATTCTATGTTATCTAGCATTGATGCAATAGACAATACTTGCACTATCAGGACTTGAACTGTCAGGATTATAAAATCCTATCTTTTATGCACTCGTTGCAATTTCACTAAAATGCAAATAAAAAAGAGTTTGTTATATTTAACGATGCCTCTAGAGCACATTGATTTTCATCATTGGCTATTGGACGTCAAAGATATGGTCATTCTGATATATTTCTTTGGAGGAAACTCGCTGACGCCACATAGACTACTCTTTCCGATAAGCAGCAAGGGGTCTTTTATTCCACAGACAGGACAGCACATCCAACAGCCTTTGACGAACCAGTTGTGGACCACTGGTTGGAATGGAAAATAGAACAAACTGCACATGGGTCCCCTGAGCAGGATCGATCAGATGACCCACACCTTCACAGGTGGACACTCTATCGCCTGAGCTACATGACGTTCCTACCCAAAGTGCAAAGTACATACAGTCGAGTTTGTTTACTCACCCGGCCGGCTGATTGCCTGTTTAAATATTCATGCCAGTACATGACGTCACTTCCGAGATACTGAATTTGGGTTCCAGCAGGCCACTAATCAGGCTCCTATCTCTAGCCCCTGTGGAGATGAATCACACTGCATCGATCCAGAAAACTGTTGCAGTGTACATGCCAGATATACCGAGCCCACGAAGTGGTCAATGCATGTGTGGTGCACTGGTGGAGCAGCATTCAGCCCTGCTGTCCGCACACAGGGGCAGTAGGTGGTTACCATGGTTACCATAATAAGGACTAGGTATGGGTGACCAACCTTAGCACTCCAGAGTTGGGGTGTCGGAGGATTGAGAAGCTAGTGAAAACATATACAGGAAGTGGTATTTTATCTAATGTTCACATTTCTGTTGATATCCGGCAAAGTCCGGTTTGTGTCCGTTGCATATCAGTTGCATATCCGATGATATCCGTTGACATCCGTTGATATCAGGCCCAATCCGTTACAAGTTTTGAGCATGCACAAAACTTGTAACGGATTTCGCTGGACTGACCTATGCAGTTATTATCCATTACCGTCCGTTCCCTGTCCGTTCCCATCCATTACCTATCCAATGACATGTCCGTTACCTATCCATTACCCGTCCGTTACCTGTCCGTTACCCGTCCGTTACATAATCGGTACATTTCAAGTCCAAATAACTCCGGACTAGAATATTCTTTGTCCGGTTCTGTCCGTTGCTCAATCCGCCACAGTGTGACAGGCACTTTAGAGACAAATATATGGCAAGAACTCTACCAAGTTGGTTCATCATGGAAGCATATGGTTATAAATTCTATATGAGGTGTTTTGTTTTGCTTTTTTAAATAGGGCTACAGTGAAGGATATGGGTGGGAGGGGGCCCCCCAACCCCCCACTTCCAGTGTGTAAGTATCCTGGGTCACAGCTTTCATCCTTCCACAGGAATGTTCACACTAAAGTTGCATGGTCCGATGAAATATAATTTTGTCAAAATTAAAACAACTACTTACATTTGATCCTATATATCCAACTTAGATACCGGTGTATTAGTTAATGATTTGGGACAGCATATACAGAATAACCAGTGAATTTATAACCTCACCCCTTTGGACACTCACTTTGAAACACCCATTATGCAGGGAGGCCATTAACCAATTAGGCCAATCTTGTGACCTCATTAGCCTCCCTGCCCAAGTAGGCCTACTGTGCAGGGCCATAGAGGGGAAGGGGAAATGAGGTGGATGTTGCCCTTTTTTACATTTCTCAATTAATATCGCACCTGCCATTGGGACTATGTATGGTATGAGGGAGGATGAGACATATGGATGACATAACAGTAAATAATAACAGGGCAATAATATGTACATGAGAAATGCAAGCAGTATGCATATCCTTGGTGGTCTAAATGTATGTGAGGATGCGCACGCATGTGTTTTGCGTGCATCCATTTGAAATTTGTCAGTTACACTGTATATTAAAGGAAAACTTTTTTTTTATTGAATGTAAAAAGGAGTGAACCATATGGAGTGAGATATGTGCATTTGAAAGTTGTTGACATTCAGATCTTTTGTATTAGCTAATGCAGCAGCCGTTCCATGCTGGCCACATCAGCCGAGCCTGAGCATTAATAGTTTGATGGGATCCACTGCAAATACACAGGTTTCCGGTATTAATGCTATGATGGCCGCAGGCGTTCTGGTTGTGCCTATGCATTATCATTTGGACAGGACCCATCGCAAACACGCTGGGTTCTGTGCTTAATGCTATGATGGCAGCAGCCATATTCTATGATCCAGCCGGACCTGAGCATTATTGGCTTGACGAGATCTCCAGGTTTAATGCTATGATGGCAGCAACTGTTCTGGTCATGCATTATCGTTTGGACCGGATCCATCGCAAATGCACCGGGTTCTGGGCTTAACGCTATGACAGCGTATTTGCAATGAATCCAGTCCGAACGATAACACATAGGCATGACCAGAACGGCTGTGGCAATCATAGCATTAAACCCAGAAACCTGCGCAATTGTGGCGGATCCCGTCAAACCATTAATGCTCAGGCCCAGCTGAATCATAGAATGTGTAGTTTGGTGGGTGGTTGCATAGTTTGATGTTTTGAAATTTCTGCCATTGGGACAATGTCAATCATATAACGATGTATATGTGATGTTGGATATTCGATGCTACTTGGTCAATTCGATAGATATACATCAAATTAACCTTTCTACAAAATAATATTTGGTGAAAACATCCAGTGCCATGTGCCTATGGCACCAATCCGTTCCCAGAATGTTCATGACCCAAACAGAAATACCTACCTACAGCCCTGTCAGATTCCAGGATTAGTAGGTCATCTCGTGGTCATGATCATGTGGTCACCACAAGATGACCATCTGGTTCATGGCCACAGAACTTTTGGCAAGCTTGTCGAAATTATTTTGGGTTCTTTCAGCTCAAATTGCTCCAAAACTAGCCATTTTTCATCAAAGTTACTCGGGACTAATGAATATTAGGATATAATGGTCAACCTGAGCTATGTATCTCAAATATAACTAACAAATTCAAATCATATCGGACCATGCAACTTTAAACTGTGTATCCACAGACTGTGCCTTTGTGTTCCCTTGTTCTGTGTTCGCTTGTGATCTTGTGACGTGCCACACAGACAATGAACATGTTCATTCTCTATGTTCCCTACACAAGGCCATACGGTCCCTGGGTCCAACCTGTGGGAACGGCCACTATGCAAAACACAGGTTCATTGTCTGTGCTGCGCATCACAAGGTCACAAGTGGACATGGAGGAAAGGAACACACCACAAGGGAATGGTCTATGGATACACAGCTTACGACACAGTGTTAAAAGAAGCAAATACATGTTGACTCTGATTGTCCGACTGACTGTTCATTTAAATATTCATCCGTGTGTGATGTCATCGCAACAAGCCTTATTAACAATGGCATCTGCGTTACCACTATAATGCCCCAGTCACATACGCGTTAGTGGACGTAGTTGAACTTAGTGGAGGCTAACATAGTTGAACGTAGTTGAACGTAGTTTAATGTAGTTGAACGTAGTTGAAGGTACCAGTATCCATACTTGTCCGTGATGTTAACTTGGTAATAATGTGGGTGAGCCGTGATGTCAAATTTAATTTTTGAACAAGTTCAAAAGAGCGCTATGTTAAAGGCTGAATTTGCATCCATGATGCTAACATACTCTAGCGTGCTCTAGCATACTCTAGCGTGCTCTCGGATACTTTATCGTACTTGGACGAAGCCCTGGTCACATAGCCGTAAGTGGACATAGGTGAATGGAGTGGAGGTTAACATAGTTGAATGTAGTTGAATGTACCGGCATCCGTACCACAACGTATTTATCCGTACCATAGCATATTTATCCATACCATAATATATTTATCCGTACCGTAACATATTTATCCGTACCAAAACCTGCCGTACCTTAACATATTTAAACATAGTTTAACGTACTTACACCATGTTTGACCCATGTTAGCCTCCACTACGTCCACTAACGTCCACTAACGTGTATCTGACCGGGGCATAAGAGTGTGTGTATAGAGTGGTAGTTGTTGGTTATAAGAAATGCATACAAGGCTCTACAAGTAATGGAAGGGGGGTGGTCATAGGTAGATAATATAGGGAACACATTTTTGTTAATGTGCTTGGTCATTTCACTGAGTCGTGACTAATAGACTACATCGCCATTCCAGCGTCGCGGTGCATTGTGGGGTGCATCAAAGCAAAACAAACCCGCGAGAAGCACATGGCACATCCTAATACACTGGGTGCAGTTGTGAAATGTGCTAGTTTCAGCTCATCTCAGCTCTTGTTTGAAACATAGAATACTAACTAAAAAAATATATATAATAAATTAAGATATTAATCTTTTATACAGCATTGCATTTACATCAATATAATCAGCACACCTTATGCCATGTGCATTTAGATTTAGACAAATCTCGACACTCAGACTAGTGTTAGAGCCATAGCCAGAGTCAGTTTTACTTATTTTATTCGTTTATATCATATGGTTAATGACATATGTCTTGTATGCAGGTATTGCAGGTATAGCAATACCTCAGGGAGTTTGACGCCCCTGCCTTGCAGAGTTGTAAACCACTGCCTTGTGGTACAGGTCCTAGACAGAACCGAAGGCTAAGGGAGCAAACCCTAAACAGAAAACCATGTCACTGGCGGTAAGGGCGGTTGATGTATGGAACTCCCACCATCTCCCGACCAGCCACTGCAGGGACAAATAGTTTTGCGCCTGTCTTGACATGTTCTTGCCGGTGTGAAACCTCTATTTGCTCCCCGAGAGAGTGCCGCTGGTAACTTGCAAAAGCCAGCAGCACTTCAACACTTTTGCAGGCAGCTTTCATGAAATGTACAACCGCACAAAAGAGTGGCAGTCAAGTAATGAAAGCAGTCTTTGTCGCATCGCGACCGACAGCACGATGATGATGATGAATGACATAAGTAGAAATAGAAAATTAGGAGGGTTAATCAGATATTGGTTATATATTTCTAAGAAACAAGTTTTTGTTGACACATTTGACAATTTAATATTTAGAACAAGAATTACTTATATCTAATCAATAGTAATGTAAACATCAGCCTGTAAAGTGACTGAAATTGTCTGTTTTTTTAGCTCAAAATGCTTAATTATGGAGAGTTGTGTCTTAAACATATTCATTATATTTATTATATTGCATCCATCCATCCATGTGTGTGCCAAATTGTTTTGTATTTTCAATAATTTTGAATAAAATCGAAGTTTTGCCATACGCGTATCGGCAAACTCAATGGCTGTATGCCTTTGCTTTGCTGCCAGCGCCGTTTTCAGTGCATGCGCAGTCAGAACGGTGATCTAGTCTATTAAGGTCATGTGACGCATCTTAAATGATGTTCAGCTCAGGAACGACAGTTGTCTCTCACCAATTAAGTAATTTAATTGGACACCGACAATGTGTGTTCTATACAACTCGTCCTGTTGCCAATGGTCGGTGCAGAATTGAAAGAAGACACGTTCTGCTTGTCAGGTCGGTCGCTGCTTTCTTTGTTGGAAAAGGAAAGCTTGTTTTATTTAACAACGCTTCTAGAACACATTGATTTTCGCACCATCGGCTATTGGGCGTCAAATATATGATCATTCTGACATATTCTCGCCGGCATCCAGCCTGATGTTGTAGAATGAAGAGTTCAGGCACAAAACCATGTAAACGCCAATCTAAAAATGTGGTTTAAATCAAATATTTTTCGCTGAAAATAATTTTAATTCTCACAAATTCAACTTTTCATATGATCATATGGTTATGGAGCAATGAACACAAAAAAGTAGGAATATACAAAAATTAACTTTTTGTAGCTTTGATTCAATTGTTTATCTCCATGTTTGGATTGGTGTTTATGGGGATTTGCGCTTGAACTCTTCAAATGTTCTTCAAGTTCAATGAACAAGGTGATGTTATACAACTTATTGTTTGGATGCTTGTCCCATTCGCATTGAGTTGAGTTGAGTTTTATTTGACCACAAACACTTAGTATAGTACATTGCAATTTTGATTTGATATATTTGAGAATTAGTGGTCTCAGATCAGAGTGAGGTATCCGACATGAGGCAACAATTAACGGACCAACCATTCAGGACCATTTTTGCACCTAGGTCAACTTGCACATTTCCTTGGATACAGGGTCGGGTTCAGGGTACGCCTCCGAGTCGACTCCGAGATTTCTTCACAACGTCTTTTTGGCTTGTTTGCATACAGGGTGCACCCCCGAGTCATCTTGGCGACGTCGGCACCTCTAAAATGATCGCCGAATTCAGTGGTTTCAGCCAATCAGGGCTCTTCTTTTCCATTGTGTGGCGTTCTCTGGGGCGGAATGGTTAGAGTGTCTGACTTTTTTTCTAGGTCAGACTCCTAATCTGAGGGTCGGCGGTTCGATTCCCCGTGCCCCCAGCTCTGCCAATTTGGATTTCCACCACTGTGTATAACTTACAGCGTCATCAAAGGCCGGTTGCTCTCATACCATGTCTATGTGGTGTGGGAGGTTAGGCTCGGGCTTTCTATCGACCAGCAGTGGAATGGGGAAGACCAGTCGTCTATGACTGAAATTTCCCCTGCTTAAACAACTAATGGACCAAAAAAAAAAAAAAAAAATGCAAATGGCTGCCTCCTAGGGAGGTGGCCATTTTCAAGGAAACCAACTGCTTTTGCCGTTCAGACTAGCATGACGTCAGGAATTCCTCTGAGAGGCCTCCGATGCGCACCCTGAATGCGGCGCAGGTATGGCCAGGCACCCTATCTTGTTTATTTGTTGGGGTTTTACGTCCAAGCAACGTCCATGGACATACCAAAGCACCCTATCTTAGCAAAAAAAAACGAATACCAGGCAAGGTCCCGAAAAGGTACCTCATTTGTAAGTCATTGGTTTGGCTCTACCGGGGATTGATCTCACCCAGGAGAAGCGGATGCCTTCACCCACTAACTCATATTGCGCATGCAAGTTGTGAGGTGACGATCTGGTTATGATATATAGGTGCCTTGATATGCTGGGATCTGAACCATATGGTCTAGGTGTCTCGCATTAGGATATCGCATGGTCTCATCGGACAGAAGCAGGGGGAGAGGGAGGGGGAGGGGGAAGAGGGAGGGGAAGGGGAGGGGGAGAGGTGTGCATGCAACAGCAGGAAGGGATGAGGACGCAAATGGGGGAGTGGAGGGTTCTGACTGATTGCTACCTATCGCTACATGACTGATGTCCACACAAAGTCAGACCCATCTCCCTTCTCCAATTCCTCAGGAAAGTTAGTGAAAGAATCATCCTCGCCCGTCTCCAGATGGTCACAGAAGACCACACCACTGGCCTATCAGAGGAGGTCATCGGCAACCGAGGAGGACGAGGCACGCAGCATGCCATCACCACCCTCATCGAGAGCATTTCCTATGGCCTCGGTAATGGACATGAGACAGCAACCATCTTCCTTGACCTGGAAAAAGCCTTTGAGCTTATCGACCACAACGTGGTACTGACATCAATTGCTGCTCTTGGCATCGCCGGCCGGTCTCTTGCGTACCTCCGAAATTACCTCCCTAACAGGCGAGCCAGGGTACGTGTCCAAGGCACCTCTTCTCCCTCATCATCATGCTGTCGGAAGAGGCAAAAAACTTCTCACCACCCACCTCACAAGAACCCTCTCCTCAGACCTGTCACCAACAATCCACAGAGCTGCAGCCTACCTCCGAGATGGGACCTGCGGTCACCCTCACATCTCCTACTGCCTCAAGGATGCCATCACCACCCTCAAGGACTCCCACGGACTCCACATTGCAGACTCTGCCCTGAGCCCTCACAAGCCACCATGGTTTTCCATTCCAGTGGAAATCCGAACCACCTAGTTGCTGCCAAGGCGGTTTACACTGCCCCAGAACTCCACTCCTTGGCTCTTGAGGCCATAACTCAAGCGAAGGTGGACTTTCCCCTCGCTAAGACGGTGTACACCGATGGCTCCCTTAACACAGCATCAGGTAGAGCCGGAGCCGGAATCTTCATCCCCTTCTCCAACACAAAGAACAACACCAGTGTGTCAGACTTTGCTTCCACTCTCGATACCGAGCTTGCCGCCATTCACTTGGCCCTCGCAGACCTCCACAACTCAAGTGCCATAATCATTACCGACTCTCTGAATGCGATCAAAGAGATCGCCCACCCAAATGCCCAACACTCCCTTGCCGACTTGATCCAGATTATAATCTCGACCAGACATCAGGCACACCTCAACACAGCCCTGCTATGGGTCCCCTCATATATAGGACTCTATGGTAATGACCAGGCCGACTGTACCGCTCTAGGTAGTGCCATTCGAGCAGACATGGAGACAGCCATCCCTCCATCCATCACCAAACTGACTGTCGCCGCTTCTCGAGCCACCACCAAACTCTGGGAATGTGCCACACAGAAGGAACAAGTATGGAACCCTTATTCAATAAGCTGGCTCTGGTACATCCTGGTGGGAACTAACATCCCCCATCCAGTCGGCCTTCCTGCTTCTTCCCAAGTCACCGTAAACCACTTCAGGACTGGCTACCACCGTTGGATTGATGTCCCCAACCTCCAGCACTGTCCCTGCGGCACTAAGATCTTCAATGTGGCCCACATACTCTCCTCATGTGGCGCCATCGACAGATCTGACATCAGTGACTTCATGGAGGACTCTGACCACCAACTCAGCAACAATAGGGCCGCTCTGGCTATCCTCTCCAGGATTTCCATGTCATCCTGGAACGCACTTGCTCGCTTACCACCAGAAGACAGATATCATCAATGCTGTTGGTCACCCAGACCATGACACCGAGGACTAGCAGGCTCCACCTCATCGCCATAGCTGACTTGACACCACTACCAACTAATCACTAATTTTCACTAACAACTAACAGGTAACCCCACCCACTCCCTAACTAATCCCATCCTCACTTCACTTCTTCCTCTGGCCTTGGCCGGACATACTGTGCATACCGGTGAATCTGGACGGACTGAAGTTTGGATACTGGTCGAGTCAAACCAATGACTTATAAAATAGGTACCTGTTGCTGCTCGGCGCTTGGCGTTATGAGGTGAGTACAGGGACTGGGTGCACAGTGCCAGGATAATGTGACTGTGTGGGACATCAGGTAATGGGGCAGCACTATAAAGTCGCTATGAGTGCGTGCTGTCACAAGTCCGTGCACGTCCTGATATGGCCTAGGGTCTTATTGGGGCGTAAAAATACACCAACCACCCAGCCTCCCCCAGCCATCTCAGAGGGCTGTGGTTGGGCTTTAGCTGCCTTTTTCCTTCCTCCTCCTCCCCCCCAATTTCTCTGACCACTACCCATCAGAAGCCAACTCCCGACCACATGGGACCACTTTCAGTGGTGCCCACACAGTGCTGCAGATTTGCAGCCTTCAGTGCACCAAGGGGACTGAAAACTCCCCAAAAACAAACACTATATGGGTCATTCTCAGAAACTGTGTAGTCCTACCAGATTGTTGGTGTCCACATTGTTCATGATTTTGCCTTCTTTTGGGGGGACTAGTAAGTCAAATAATTATTGTTGACTTTGTGTTTTAATTATGTTAGCAATACTATATATATTTAATCTATCCAACAAATTCTATCCAAAATATGCCTTTGAGAATTTGTGCTAAAGTAAAAATAAGAAAATGTGCATATCGACACCGTACATTTACCCATTTTCTGGGTTTTTTCTTGTAAAAAGCAATTCTTTTGGATTATGTGTAATCAATCAAATCTGATTTGAATTTGTTGTGTGTGCTAAAATTATGTTATGGATGTGTGTTAAAATGATGTTATGGATGGATGTTACACAGTTAATTTTCATGGCTTTCTCAATTTGTATAGATCAAAATCAAAAAGTGAGAGAAAGAAATGTCAGCTCTCACATATGCACTTTATATAAACCTTCAAATAAAAATAGATTCCGCTATTATTTTGAATCTTTTCTGCTATTATTTGGAATGTTTTCACTTTTGCCTTCCATGTCACAAAAGTGGAGCACGGTTTCTGAAAACGACAAATACCGGGTCTCGCTTCTTATATCGCTTCTTATATCGGTCTCGCTTCTTATATCGCTTCTTATATCGCTTCTTATATCGCTTCTTATACCGCTGAGTCTAATCCAAAACACTAAAGGATATAGAAAGTGATACTTGTCGCTAGTTAGCCCTTCGCTCGGTGTTACTGTTAGTAGGATAGGGAAAGGGGCAGTGGAATGATTGTTTGTTTGTTTGTGCATTGGGGTTTTACGCCCTAGCAACATCTATGGTCATATCAGGACGGACAGTGGAATGAGGAAGACAAATTTTGTTTATGTTGGAAAATTCCTCTGCTTAGCGAACGAATTTAAGAACAACAGCAGCAACCAGGATATATGTGGGATATAGTTTTATTTTGCGAACAACTAAATCAGGCAACACACTATTAGAATATATTATTATTAATAATAGTGATACATTGGTCATGATGCATAATCAACATGGGTAATTCGGGATCGACACGGGACTCCTGCCTCCCACCGCTACCCCCTCCCCCGACCTATACTTTAGTTCGCCCTTTTAACTATAGGGGGCCGGGAGGCGACTCCAGGTGATGCCCCCGTGCCCGCATGCTGATAGCCACCGGTTGTACCCGGTCCATGCCCCTGTGACATCACTTCCGCCCTCCCACCTCTCCATACTTCACCACCAGACGCCGACCCGAGACCACCTCCCACCTTTTCTCACTGCCCCACCCGACCCTACTTTAAGACTGTGACATGCTAAGGTTGAGTGCCTGGATCACACAGAGACTTGAACTCACTACCTTGTTACTATTGACCCTCACATTGTACGTTTACTAGATTAATAAATTCCATACTACATAAGTAGTTCTGTGTCCTGTCCTGAATTATACACATTACCATTGTGAAGTCACAGTAGAAATATTCTACACACTTATACAACCTAGAAGATTTCACAGTAATGATTCTTTCCAGTAACGTGTTGTTACCATGCTGGAAAAAACAACAGAACCAAAATATATTTTTGCATAAGTATTCTATCAAGACTCGGTTCACATCACCTGTTTCGTGGAACACGAAAATTAGTTACCGATGGGTTACCATGAGCCCTGGATTGCGAAACCCAAAATGTGCTTCCCATAAATTTTGAAATCATATAGACTGCTTATAGTTTCAAACCTGTACTCTCAAAGTTTCATTAATACGAATGTAACATTCTGAAATAAAAATGACTGATTTGGATAAATATTAATAAACAGTCAAAGAGCCAATAGAGGATGATCTCTGGATGCGCAATGGCAGCGAATTAGCAAAGATTAAGTCCGTCGTTACAAAAACAACAAACTAAATATAAATGTGGCTGTCATATTCGCAGAACTGATTCAATTAGTAACACCGGTCGCGGTAGCCTGGTCGGTAGAGCGCGAGTCTGGCGTGCGGAAGGTCGGGGGTTCGGTTTCCGTTCGAGTCAAACCAATGACTTAAAAATGTATACTTGCCGCTTCCTAGCCAGGCGCTCAGCATTATTATGATATCGAAAGGATTGGTTAGTCAGTGTCAGGATAATGTGACTGAGTGGGATATTGGGACATGGTGCCGGTGACCTGATTTCCCAGTGGGGCAGCACTAGAAAGTCGCCATGAGTGCGCACCGTCACAAGTCGCTACCCGTCCTGATATGAACTTAGATGTTGCTAGCACATAAAACAACATCAAACAACCAATCAATGCCATGAGTGTGCACTGTTACAAGTCGCTACCCATCCTGATATGAACTTAGATGTTGCTAGCACATAAAGCAATAACAACCAACCAATCAACGCCATGAGTGTGCACTGTCACAAGTCGCTACCTGTCCTAATATGAACTTATATGTTGCTAGCACATAAAACAACATCAACCAACCAATCAACGCCATGAGTGTGCACTGTCACAAGTCGGTACCAGTCCTGATATGAACTTAGACGTTGCTATCACATAAAACAACATCAACCAACCAATCAACGCCATGAGTGTGCACTGTCACAAGTCGGTACCTGTCCTAATATGAACTTAGATGTTGCTAGCACATAAAACAACATCAACCAACCAATCAACGCCATGAGTGTGCACTATCACAAGTCGGTACCAGTCCTGATATGAACTTAGATGTTGCTAGCACATAAAACAACATCAACCAACCAATCAACGCCATGAGTGCGCACTGTCACAAGTCGGTACCCGTCCTGATATGACCATAGATATTGCTAGCACGTAAAACAACAACCAACCAACGCCATGAGTGCGCACTGTCAAAAGTCGGTACCCATCCTGATATGACCTGAGATGTTGCTAGCACATAAAACAACAACAACCAACCAAGTGATTCAATTAGTTCATGTGCATCAACCAACGCCTCCCATATGGTTGAGCCGCCATTTCTGCGATCAGCTTGTGAAATAAACCCGACAACC
Source organism: Branchipolynoe longqiensis (assembly GCA_030323885.1). Taxonomy (NCBI): domain Eukaryota; kingdom Metazoa; phylum Annelida; class Polychaeta; order Phyllodocida; family Polynoidae; genus Branchipolynoe; species Branchipolynoe longqiensis. The sequence goes on from CM059194.1 coordinate 28,441,204, forward strand.
AATTACTGACAGCCAAAGGTGCGCGCGCAGGTCCGCTGTTGCCGGGAACGCAGCTGACAGTTACCGGATTCATATGTGACTATGAATATATATTTATATATATATATAGCCTATATATTTATATATATGCATTATATATGTAATATATATAGATGGTGCAATGCTCATCATGCAGCTTCTTAATTTATGCCAGCAGCGGAATAAGGATCCATCTCCGACATGGCAAGCACAAAGATCCGGGTGGTGGCTTGTCTATTGTTTGTATTCACATAATTAATTATTGAGCACCTATATGGTGCAGTGCTCATCATGCAGCTACCTAAATTAAATATATACATCTATATGTGTATATATACAGTCAAACCTCTCTAACCGACCACCACCACAGATCGCCCACTCCCATATATGGATCGCTTTATTTGGGTCCAAAACGCTTTATTTGGGTCCAAAACGGTCGCCCATACAATGTGTGTATATGGATAGTGATAAACCCTTTAAGGCCCTGTCACATTACGGCGTATGGCGGGAGCGTATTGAAAACCTACGTAAGTCCTGCGGGTGCCGGCCTATGATGACCTTTGGTGACCTCTCGGGTGGGTTTGAGCGTATGTGGAACCTATGAGGAGCATACGAGGAGCGTATGAGGAGCGTATGATTATTTTAGGAGCGTATGAGGAGCGTATGAGGAGCATATGCGAAACCTATGCACTACCTATGTTATCTCTGCGCGGTCCGCCGCCTGGTGGCTCCTGGGTATATATAGCCTGCAGCAACAGTCTTCCCTCACTCTGCCACCATGCCTGCTAAGAGGAACACTACTGCTGCTGCTGCTTCTGCTACTGCTACTACTACTACTAGTACTATTGCTACTACACCAGCCTCCAGAGCTGCTGTAACTACAGGAGGAGGACTAGGCCGTGGGAGAGGCAGAAAGAGGCAGACTTTACAATGCTCTCCACCAGCCTCCTCACCTGCCTCGCCACCTCGCCACTCTCCACACCACTCTCCAGAACACCACTCTCCAGAACACCACTCTCCAGAACACCACTATCCACTGGAGGAGCTGGAGATGGAAGTGGAGAGGTCGACGACGCAACGCTGGCGTCCCCACTCCAGCTCGCCATCTCCTGCCTCTCGGGGCAGCTCAAGGGCATCGTCCACTGCCTCCACCGCCTCCGCCGCCACCACCGCCTCCAACGCCTCCACCAGCACCGGTGGCTTCTCCGTGTCAAAGAGACGGAGGGCCAAGAAGAGCGACTGTTCTCTGTCGGTCTTCAAGGAGGATCAAATGTTGGACTTCCTCCAGGAGAACCCCATCATGTGGAACATGAAGCTCACAGATTACCGCCACTCAGACAGAAAGGCCAAGATGTGGGAGGACCAGGCGACACTTCTGGGGACCACAACAGTCCATCTCCAGAAGTGGTTCAAGTCGCTCAGGTATACGAACACACGGCTCCACAAGAAAAAAAGCGGAGACGGAGCCGCTGACCTGACTGAATGGGAGCAGTGGATCCTGCGCAAGTTTGGGTTCCTGCGGTCCGTCGTCCGTCACCAACCGGAGCCCTGCAGGAGTGTAAGTACATAATCTTTTATCGTTCTGACAAGTGAGGCTGTTAGTATTCTCGTAAAACCGCTCGTGTTCTAAGTTTGTTATGTTATGCTTTTGTTGTATTTATGTAAATATTCTAGTTATTTGTTAAATGTTATTTATTTCTTTAATGTTGAGTTGCTGAATAGTTGTTCTTAAATCGATATATTGACAATAGATGTATCGAGATATAATCGTTATAAATCCATGTTTGCATTTAACATTAATTATTTTTGCTTTATATATTTTTGATTTACTGTTGACTTGGCGTGTCTTTTGTCGAAATATCGATTTGCGTTCATGTTACTTATGTTATTTTATGATTTTGTCTTGAAGTTGGCCGCTCCTGTCGCGTCTCCGCAGCTCGATCTCAGCATGGAGGAGAATGTCCCGACCGATGTGGAGGTGGCGATGGACGAGGAGCTTCCACCCACTCCCCCCGCTACATCCCAAGAGCGGGGAAAGGGGAGAGGGAAGCGATCTGCCCCAGTCGACGACAACCTCCTTGCTGCCATCCACAAGAGGTTCGACGAGTCTGCGGACATCCTCAAGGTGATGCAGCCGCCTCCTCCACCGACACCGATGGTGACGAAGCGAGTGGCATTCGCCAACTATGTGCGGGACATGATCCTCACGATGCCGGAGGAGCGGTTTGTGTCAGTTTGTGGTCCACTCAACCGCATTGTGTCGCACCATCTGGAGGAGGAGGAAGGAACATGCTTGGGCCCGGTGGTTCGTGTGGCTGCTCCTGCTCCTGCACCTGCTCCTACACCTGTAATGAACGTGTCGACACTGTGAGCTTTGTGATGGAACTGTTTATTTACCTCGTCTGTTCCCGGCATGCCCTAGTCCCGACTCACCATGACAACTCCCCAGGATACATAACAACACCTGCACCTGCTCATGCACCTGCTCCTGGACCTGCTTGTGTGTCTGCAAGTGAGGCATACCAGCCTCAACCCCACCAGTGGACTCACCAGCCACCATCGGCATCACCATGGGCTTCACAGACACACGAGTATGTGCAGCGCTATATGGGGCAGCCGCACATTCATCATCAGCCACAGCCACAGCCGCCTCTGCCAAGTCTTCTGCCTCATCCTCTACCTCCAACCTCCGTGGGTCACGAGGCGGCCGCAGCTCTGCTGGTGGTACGGCCGTCACCGCCGCACACTGCTGGACATCTACGGACATTAGGGATGGTGGGGCACACGAGGGGCTCTCCCGGAGTCGTGGCGCGCGTGGGTGCTCTGCCCACTGTGGGTGCGGCATGGCCGGGGACTTGCGCTGCCACAGACATCGTGACTCCGACACGCGGCGACCCCACCCAAGTGAACTTGTCTGAGTCAGCCAGCCCAGAAGGACTATTGAACTTGTCGGGATTGTCCGGGATATCTGGCATGTTGGGCGCAAATTCAGACTTATTCCCCTCGTCAGCCACACAGTCGCCAGCTAATGCCACTTCTAATGGCAAGGGAGAGAAGTGATTGTAAATATGTGTAGATATGTAGTCTTAGTTTTTATTTATCTTTGTACATTTGTATGTATATATGTATATATATTGTATGTTTATATATTGTTTGTACATTTTTATGTATATATGTAAATATGTCAAGATGTTTAAATAAATAAATATACTGTCAATTTTAATGTTTGTGTCCGTGTTCAGTAAAGGCATGCCATCATTTAATTGTTATACATTAAAGTACGATTAAAATTAAAATTAAAATTAAAACATAAATAAAAACTTTAAATTTAAAATATTTATAATAATCTTTCTCCTTCCCCTTTCTCCCTCCCCTCCCTCACTCTCTCTATCTCTCTTCCTCCCTCTCTCTATCTCTCTTCCTCCCTCTCTCTATCTCTCTTCCTCCTTCTCTCTATCTCTCTTCCTCCCTCTCTATATCTCTCTTCCTCTCTCTCTATCTCTCTTCCTCCCTCTCTCTATCTCTCTTCCTCTCTCTCTCTTCCTCTCTCTATCTCTCTTCCTCTCTCTATCTCTCTTCCTCTCTCTATCTCTCTTCCTCCCTCTCTCCTCTCCTCCCTCCCTTATCCTCTTCTCTCCTCCCTCCTCTCTATCTCTCTTCCTCCCTCTCTCTATCCTCTCCTCTTCCCTCCCCTCCCTCCCCTCCCCTCCCTCCCTCCATCTCTCTCATTCTCTCCCTCCCTCCCTCCCTCCCTACCTCATCTCTCCCTCCCTCTCTCTCCCTCCCTCCCTCCCTCTATCCCCTCTCTTCCTCCCCTCTCTATCTCTCTTCCTCCCTCCCTCCCTCCCTCCCTCCTCCCTCCATCCCTCTCCCCCTCCCCCTCCCTCCCTCCCTCTAACTCGTCTCCCCCTTTCTGTCTCTGTGTCACTCTATTTTTCCCTGTGTTCTTAGTATGTATGTAAAAGATTAATTCATGTAAAAAGAGAGGATATTCATTACAATTACATTAACTAGATGACGTTAAATTAGGGAGCGAAAGAACATAACAGACATGTAAAATTATCTTTTCATATCTATAAAATGATATCATTTATTTTACTAGACATATAAACATGTTAGCATCTCATATAACAGGAGATATGTCACAACATCACAGACATGTAAAAAGCGATAACAGTACAGTGTCAAGAAAAGCACATAAGTTTGCAAAAACAGTAGACAGACACAGCGCATAGAGACTGATAAAATGTTTTGTCAGATCATCCTGTCTTGCCATGACAGTGCTCCGGCGGGTGAGACGACCCAGTCTTTAATTAGATTGCACTGTTCCTTTCCTAGCTTGGACGCGGTGTTGGGGTTAACAGGTAGAACGTCAATGTCAGGAAGGTTGTGGCCCTCTCGCCAACCTCCAGGCACAAAGTTGTTGTTGGCTGTCTCGGGACGATCCAGCTGCATGTTCTGTAGCGCTGGGTAGTGTGTCCTCATGAGGTTGTGCAGAACAATGCACGCCTTGACGATGATCTTCACGTTGGAAGGGTGGTGCTGCATAGTCGTCAGCAGCACTTGGAAGCGGTTGACTAGAATGCCAAAGGCATTCTCCACCACTCTCCTAGCTCGGGAAAGCCGGTAGTTGAAGAGTCGCTCGTCATTGGTCAACCCCTCTTGCCGTACGGCTTCATCATGGTCGGCCGCAGGGCAAAGGCGTCGTCACCGATCAGAAAATACGGCACATCCTTCTGGCCGTGGACGAGCAGTTCAGGGTTCGGAAAGCCAATGGTGCCACCTTCTGTGCCCGCCTTCAGCTCGGAGGCGTTGTAAATCTGGGCATCGGATGCGGAGCCCAAACCGCCAATATCTGCCCAGATAAATTTGTAATCCGCATCTACAAGCGCCAACAGGACCACGGAGAAAAAGCCCTTGTAGTTATAGTAGAGTGACCCACTCTTTGGAGGGCACCGGCAGGTGATGTGCTTCCCATCCAGAGCACCACAGGTATGGGGGAAGTTCCACCTCTCTGTAAAGAGGTCCGCGACGGCACGCCACCCTTCTGGAGTCGTCGGACACGTCATGACCTCGGCCATGTACTCGTCGACGATGGCCTTACAGACTTCACGCACTATCAGCGACTGTGTGTTGTGGGGCAGCCTCCACCCGAACTTCATGGAGGAGTATTTTGTGCCAAATGCCAGGTGCCGCAGAGTAAGTGCTATTTTCAGTGCTGGCTCGAGCGGCACCCTGAATGTGGTCTGTTTTTTGGCGACCCTCGGTCCCACTCAAGCCACAATCTCGTCAAACAACTGGGGAGGCAGCCGCATGAAGTTCACAAACGATGCGGTGTCCTCGCTGCGGAGCTCGACCATCAGCCTGTCGAACAAGCCAAACTGTGTCCACCTCCCAATCCAGGGTCTGACCCACACTGATCGTCGCCGCCACTCCCTCCTCCTTCGTCTCTCGATACGGGATGCCAGAAGAACAATGAGGTATAGACCAAGCTCATGGTGATAAAGGGCAACTCTGTAGAAAAGCTGGAACTGTACTTGCAGTGCCTGGGCATCCATCCTGTATGAGTAGCAGTGCAGGAATGACTGAAGAAGGCGTGCGTTGCCTTTATATATCGAGACCATAGGACCATTGTTTTAATGAACTATACAACTTAGAAGGCGGTATAATCCTGCCATCCTCAAAAAAGCTACCATCGCAGAGGAGGAGGACAATATAGCAATATGTATATATATGTGTGTGTGTGTTGTAGATGTATATACCATAGCCTATGTATATATAATTCCTCCAGTGTGTGTGGCACGAGTGGGGGGGGGCATCCGTATACAACTCCCCGACAGCTGGGGGCGGGCACTCCACCAATGCGCCGATGGAGGAAGTAGCAAAGTATATATGTTCCCCTAGCATTTATACTTGTTTAACCGTCGGGATAATCCACCCCCGCATAAGGCGAGCCTTTGTGTTAATTTATATAATTATTCGATGTGAATTTCCTGGGCCAGCCGCGGGCCGCCGCTGCCCCTCGTCCCGTCTGCAGGTAGTCCGTGTCCGTCGGTGTCCTCCCCGGGCTAAAGTCGGCCAGCCAGAGTATCATCTAAATACGGAGGTTTGCCCCCTCTCGCATTTATCGGCCTAAAGCAATTACTTAGTTATTTCAACTAACTGGCTGGTCTACTCGCCTTACGGTGTATTTAATATGTTTAAATTGATCCAGAACTAAGCAGATGCGCTAGTGTCACTGCCACTGTCACTGATAATCAGCCTAAGTTACTGTCTTATTTTAGCCAAAGGATCTATGCGTTAATTTGGTTCATATGTCTGGTATAATCTCCCCGCAGATGGGTTAAGTAGCTGCATAAGGCCTATTTAGGCTTAAGGCCCTGAATTATATATATAAAGCAATCCAATGTTAAGTTCGACCATAGCGGTTTACTCCATAGAAAACTGGAGGATAGTAAAGAATGCAAGGAACGGTCCAATCTACTTTTCCAAGAGCTCACGGCTTTTTATTCTTAACCAAACTAACATTCGTAGCACATCTCGTAGAAGTATTATGCAAACCCCTCCCCTAATGTTTAATTTCAAACAAGTTTAGAATTTCGATAATATAGGCCTAAAACTCGGCTAAAACATCAGAGCGTTATCAAATACGTCTGATCGGTCTGGGTCCGAACGCCCGACCTTCTATCATTGCCAGGCGAGTCGCAATTTGCGTCTCCTAGCAACGCTTTACGGCCGGAAACCCGGTGCCCCGTGAATGTTTGGCATTCGCGGTCTGCCATGGCGAGTAGCCCGTATTTCCAAATACGGGTTAATCGGCGCATGCCCGTGAATGCCACAAGGCGAGTAGTCTCGCCCACTTCACTTGTATAATGTGTTATACATCACATGTGGAAATCGGAGGAGGAAAGCACACAGCGCTTTCCATTATATATAGGTATATATCAATTGTGTGAAACCTAGAGGAGGAATGCCGTGCAGCGCCCTTGTAGGGATATATATATATATATATATATATATATATACTGCGTGTAATCCAGAGGAGGATGGTAATGCAGCGAACTTCAACCCATATAATGCCAGGCACATGTCGCTGTTTCTAGGTTAGTCAACGAGATAGCTTGATGGCTGGACACGGTGTGCAACGTCTTACCAAAGACAGGTCCATGTTATTACCCATGTAGCAGCAGTCAGCACTGGTGCCCAGCCACCACACCAGTCAACTAGCCACACCTGTTGCATCTACAAGCAGCTCCGGCAGTGAGCATGGTCTACAGCGGTTTCGCTATGAAAAGGTATGCTCAATGAAGTGCTTGTTACCACAGTCACACGAGGCCTGGGTTAGCTTACGATCGATTCGCGACGACAAAACGGCCTCATTGCGCCCTCCTTACATAGTCCGATGGTTTTGAGTTTTTCTCATTTTCTGAGATAAACATATTAGGTTGTTCATTATAATCTACCTTACGTTAGTTTGAAGTAACTTTTATTTTAAATTGCTAACTTTTGAGATATTTGAAATGGAAACATGCTAAATTAATTTTGACAAGCTTGCCAAAACTCTAACACCATAGGCTTCTCCAGTAACAGGTTCTATTAATTAATTCAGTATTCCCTTATATGTGACGAGAAATGGTTAATAAGTGCATCAGCATCTAAGTTAGATATGTAGAATCAAATCTAGATAATTGTTTTGGTTTTGAAAATTGTATGTCTTCATCAGACTATGCAGCTTTAAGTGCTGGCCTCGCGAGGACGCCAACCTCACGGTGTCCATTTCGGAAATTTTGGACGCAAGGAGGTTGCTGCTGCTGCACCTGCAACCTCCTTGCGGGCTTTTCCAGTGGCGCCATTCAAAACTGGTTGGCGACCTGCCAAAACGGCGACAGGTCACCGACAACATGGCACCGACCTATTGGCGCCAACACATGCAATGCCGCACTCACCATGTGGTCGGTGCCCTGATGCCCCGGGACTGACCCAGCGCTGACCCAGCGCCACCCTGGTGCCGACTGCGTATTTGAATCAATGTATCGAGTGGGTCACTGGGAGGTTGGCGTCCTTTTGGCCGTAAGGAGGATGGTGCCGGACGCTGGCTCTCGTATGATGGGGGTATAAGTCGACCCAATGGAGAGCTGGTTGGGTCTCCTCCTTTTGTGAGAAGGGTCCACAGCGAGGAAAGGAGGAAAATCGGGTGACCACTGTCCCATATCGAGCATATCATTGCAGAATGAGTTTCCAATTCTTTAAGTACTGATATTGTCTGATTTAAACAGTGGTTAATGTAGATAAATTTCAAATACAGTTCAAACACTTAAATCTGAGCAAAAGATACATAAATGTGTGACAATGTCTGAACAAGAAACTACTAAAAAAATAATGGATGACCTTTCCATAATTTGAGCCAATCAGAGCTGTTCTCAGCCAATCAGAGCTGTTTCTTTTATTGCAAATGGTGGCCACTATAGGGGGCAGCCAGTTGCAATCGAAAAGAACAGCTCTGATTGGCTGACACTGAGTTTCGGTGGTGGTGCTGGTGGTGTTGTTGTGGTGGTGGTGGTGATGGTGGTGGTGATGGTGGTGGTGGTGATGGTTTTGATTGTAGTGGTGGTGGTGGTGATGGTGGTGGTGGTGCTGGCGGTGCTGCTGGTTCTGGTGGTGCTTGCTGGTGGTGGTGGAGTTTAATGAATCCATCGATCGCTAAGTTGAATAAGTAGGACAAAATCTCCGTCAGTGTTTTGCTTTTGAAAATGTTATGACTTCTCTGTTGCATCATCGATGGTTTTGAGTTTCTGCCATATCCTTTTATATAAATACATTGATAAGATGGTAATTGTAATCTATTTGTCTTCAGGCTAAAGGAACTATATTCTAAGGGATTAATTTTGGAGATATATGGAGTGACAACATGTCAAATTAATTTGGGCATTCACATCAAGATGCGAGACACCATAGGTTTCAGCAATGATATGTTGTATTAAATCGACTTAATATTCCTGATATGAAGTAATAAAAGTATAATAAGTGCATCAGTATCTAAGATATATAGAATCAAATCTAGGTAATTGTTTTGCTTTACATCTACAATTGAAATGTCACCTGCTTAATCAAGTATTGTGCAGTAGTCTACTCTGACCTCTCAGACGGGGAGCAATATAAACAGGTGGACCAGACAGGATGGCCGAATGAGTTGAGTGCCCGTCTCCTGTTTTGTGAGATCGGGGGATTCGGACCCATGGGTTCGTGGGCTCGAACCCTGGTCGAGTCAAACCAATGACTTAAAAATGTATACTTGTCGCTTCCTAGCCAGGTGCTCGGCATTAATAGGATAGGGCAAGGACTGGTTGGTTCAGTATCAGGATAATGTGACTGAGTGGGATATCGGGTCATGGTGCTGGCTGCCTGGTCTCCCAGTGGGGCAGCACTATAAAGTCACCATGAGTGCACACTGTCACAAGTCGGTACCCATCCTGATATGACCTTCGATGTTGCTAGGACGTAAAACAACAACAAACAAACTTAGACAGGTAGGTGTGGACAGGGTGATTGTATCAGGGAGCCTAGGTGGTGTAAGGGCTAACACACTATCCCGGAATGCAAGAGATATATGGGAATGCAAAAGATTCCTGCTCCAGACGCAATATTTCCTATTTTCAACGACAAATGCATCACAGAAATCATTTTTACATTAAAAATAACAGTTGAACATAAATAAATTCACATCATTTTACACTAATTTAACCACTTCAAACCTTCATCTGAGAAAAGCCTTTTCATTTGACACAAACCTGACCATTTGAGATTTTCCTGTAAATTTCAACGTAAATATATAAATGTCATTAATATCTTTTGTCATTAAACAAAAGTGACAGAATAAAGGGAGCTACCTGGGATATCGGGTCATGGTGCTGGCAGCCTGGTCTCCCTACCTGTCTAGGTTTGTTTGTTGTTGTTTTACGTCCTAGCAACATCGAAGGTCATATCAGGATGTGTACCGACTTGTGACAGTGTGCAGTCATGGTGACTTTATAGTGCTGCCCCACTGGGAGACCAGGCTGCCAGCACCATGACCCGATATCCCACTCGCTGAAACTGCATTAAACCAATACAAATTAATCAATTAACTTGTTACTGCGTGATAGCACTGACAACAGAGCTTATTGCAATCTTTTTTTGGTCATCGTACCTCATTTCTTACATCCTTGTTAACTGCTTTGAACGCATGTTTTAATAGAACATGTATTTTTGGAACCAGACGGGATGGCCGAATGAGTTAGAGCGTCCGTCTCCCGTGCTGGTAGATCGTGGGGTCGTGGGTTCGAGTCCCGGTCGAGTCAAACCAATGACTTTAAAATTGATACTTGTCGCTTCCTAGCCAGGCGCTCGGCATTATTAGGATAGGGCAAGGACTGGTGTGCTCAGTGTCAGGATAATGTGACTGAGTGGGATACCGGGTCATGGTGCCGGCGGCCTGGTTTCCCAGTGGGACAGCACTATAAAGTTGCCATGAGTGCGCACTGTCACAAGTCGGTACCCGTCCTGATATGACCTTACATGTTGCTAGGACGTAAAACAACAACAAACAAACAAACATGTATTTTTGGACTGAGAACGATTTATTGGTGAGTGTTTTGGGGGGAGGAGATGAACCATGTGAAAAGTATACTGATGGCCGTCTTCTTACTCACTGCTACTTAGGCGGTCCTGACAACTGTCTGCCAGTCCCCGCCTTCAAAGTACTCTAAACAACGCATAAGGAAGAAAGCAAGACAAGTCACGCAACATTGACAGTGATAAGGTTGAGCTTTATTGGCTACAACTCTTGTTCACCTACTAGCGACCTGCCACCCTGACTCACTTCCCAGCTAACAAAAAAACATCATACTGACGTCAGTATAACGTTATTGAATGTTACAATAATGTTACAAAAAAAACGTCATATAAACGTTATTTTGTATGGAGTAAATAACGTTATATAATGTGATTTTATAATGTTATAGTAAAGTTTTTTAACATCACTATGACGTTTTCGTTTAATGTTAGTGCAACATTTTTTAATGTCAATAGGATGTTTTTTTATAACATTCAAGAACCCGTTGATGATGACATAAAATTGTTGTATAGAGATAATAATAACACTGAACAACACATAAAATGATTATAGACTCTTGAGTTACAATCTTCCTCAAATTTGGCACAGTGTTACAATAACCATTCAGTGAGAGTAATATATATTATTTATATCAATATTATATCCAAAATTATGGAAAATAATGGATGTTGATTGGACATATAAAGACAAATTGATATTGTCTGATCTGATACATTTATTTGTTGTTGTTTTACGTCCTGGCAACACCTAAGATTATATCAGGACAGTTACTGACTTGTGGCAGTGCACACTCATTGCAACTTTATAGTGCTGCCCTACTGTGAGACCAAGTCACCAGCACCATAACCCAATATCCCACACAGTCACATTATCCTGATACTGTGCTCACCAGTCCTTGTCCTATCCTATTAATTCTGAGCACCAGGCTAGGTAACAACAAGTCTCAATTTTATAAGTCATTGGTTTGACTCGGCTGGGATTCGAACTCCCGATCTTCGACACATGAAGCCTGGATCTGACACAACTAAGCTAAACGTTATAATCGCATATGCAAAAGCATGTTCAAGTTCGAAGTCAGCGATGTGTTCTGCCAGGTGTGTGCATTTATCTACAGGGCTTACAATTGTATTCCATGTTTTATCAATGTGATAGCCGGGATGGCCGAATGAGTTCCGCCTCCAATTTTGGTTGGTCATGGGTTTGAACCCTAGCCGAGTCAACCAATGACTTAAACAAATTACACTGGGGAGCGGGACGTAGCTCAGGCGGTAGAGTGTACACCTGTGAAGGTGTGAATCATCCGATCGATTCTGCTCAGTGGACTCCTTTGCAGTTTGGGCTATTTTCCATTCCAACCAATGGTCCACAACTGGTTCATCAATGGTTGGGGTATGTGCTGTCCTATCTGTGGGAAAGTGTATATTAAAGATCGCTTGCTGCTTATTGGAAAGAGTAGCCTATGTGGCAGCAGCAGGTTTCCTCCAAAGAGATATGTCAGAATGACCATATGTTTGATGTCCAATAGCCGATGATACAAATCAATGACCTCTAGAGGCGTCGTTAAATAAAACAAACTTTTTTCTTATTTTTAGATGATACCTAGCCTGGCAATCTGCATTAATTACTAGGATAAGGCAAGGAGCGGTGGAATGAGGAAGACCAATAGTTCATGATTGAAAAGTTCACTGCTTAATCAACTAAGGTACATAAAAATAATATGTTATCGCTTGTTGTGAATACGCATTTGCTTTTACCATCTATTCGCATGCATCAGAAAAGACAACGCAATAAGCTTATTGTACATTATATAGACGTTATCTATTTATATATAGAGAGCCGTTATAGTGATAGAGAGCCGTTATTTTGCTAAAACCGGACTCAGAGACTGGAGGCGGTAAGTTCACAGAAAACCACTCAGATGGCGCTAGTGGTGCAGACAATCCGAACAGAATGATGATGAAGCGAAATAGAAAGGTTTACATAAAATAAAACGCTATACCAATATAGTAAACGCATATAATGAAATATGTGAGTACCTTTGTTATTTATATTCAAGTAATAAACTATGTATATATTATATATATATTATCCAGGATGAAGATAAATGGTGACAGCAGTCATATATATATATATATATATATATATATATATATATATATATATATAATACATATATATATATTTATATATATATATATATATCTAACGCACACATTTCATATTAATTTTGATGTTTTTCACAAGCGTTGGTCAATTTGACCAGAGTGGCATCCACTTTTGAGTCACATAACCATGAGTATTGTTAACTACTATGAATAAGGTAGCACCACCAATATCGTTTACCACATAATGGTACAGATGGATTCCACCAGATGGCAGCACTATATTGAAACAGGACTGTGCACGAGTCCAGAATATAGCAGAGAACGTAGATATATACACAGTCTCTGAATATAGTCAGAGACCATGAATATATATATAATGACAGTTCAACACAATATTGGTCCAGGGATTGATGCAGAGCCTAGCTTTAACCCATGCACAGCACGGGTATTGTGACTTATATAGTGTGACATATATATTGTGACTTATATATTGTGACTTATATAGTGTGAATTATATATTGTGACTTATATATTGTGACTTATATATTGTGACTTATATATTGTGTTTGTTTTGTTTGTGTGTTGTTGTTTTACATCCTAGCAACATCTAAGGTCATATCAGGATGGGTACAGACTTGTGATAGTACACACTCATGGCGATTTTATAGTGCTGCCCCACTGGGAAATCAGGCCGCCAGCACCATGACCTGATATCCCACTCAGTCACATTATCCTGACACTGAGCTAACCAGCCCTATCCTAATAATGACGAGCACCAGGCTAGGAAGCGACAAGTATAAATTTTTTAAGTCATTGGTTTGACTCGACTGGGAACCGAACCCGCGAACTCCGGATCTTCCACATGCGAGGCTCGTGCTCTACCGATTCGGCCTCCATGCCCGGTATATATATTGTGACTTATGTATTGTGACATATATATTGGTGTACTACTGTATAAGCAATTATACGAGTATAAGTATCTGGAAACCGATTATCTATCAAGTGTGTCCTCAGTTCATATCAACCTGACACTACACCATTAACTGACACTCCTCCTGTCATCTACTGGTCAGGCCTTCTGACTCACCTGGTGGTGCCACCTGCCAGGTCCTCCTCACCCGGCTCTGCCAGACGCCTATACCACTCACGCCAGAAATGGTGTGCGAATATAAATAGGTATATATCGAGAGGATCTTATCAAAATTACCACAATGGAGCGTTGTTAGTGATATTAGAAACATATCGGCCTGATTTACCAAAGGGTAACCGATCATTGTCATAAGCATATTTACAGGGACGAAAATGCACGGATTTTGTGGATAACTGATGTCCAATAAAACGCTAGAACGCCTCAGCATTCCAATGACAGCCGTGATGTGCTTAACAAAAATACGATGAATTCCAGCAAAAATTACAATTTGGTGATAAATTCGCGGATTTGTATATTGTTAGTAACGCGTCGCCTTCCGCTTAATTCTCGTTACGGTGTCAGTCATGTGAAAGGGTATCTAAAGGTCACACCGTAATGCTGGTCTAGGCTTGAACCCCCACCCCACCCCACCCACCCCAACACCCACTCTTATTCCACCCACCACCCACGGCGATTTTGTCAGATTTGGGACAAGACGGGATGGGCAAATGAGTTGAGCACCGGTCTCCTGTTTTGGTAGGTCGTGTGATTCGAACCCACGGGTTCGAACCCCTGTCGAGTCAAACCGATAACTTGAAAATTGGTAATTGTCACTTCCTAGCCAGGCACTCAGCATTATTAGGATAGGGCAAGGACTGGTTGGCTCGGTGTCAGGATAATGTCACTATGTGGGATATTGGGGCATGGTGCTGGTGGCCTAGTCTCCCAGAGGGGAAGCACTATAAAGGTTGCAATGAGTGCATACTCTCACAAGTCGGTACCCGTCCTGATATGACCTTAGATATTGTCAGGACGTAAAACTCCAACAACCAACCATCTAAGATTTGGGACAATATCGTGGGGAAAGGATTGCAAGCTTTTCAATTGAAGAAACCAAACAAATATATTTGAGTGCCCGTTATCGCTGAAGAAAGATCTTCAGACGAGATTGCCCAACTCGGTAGTGCATCAGATTCCGTCAGGGAGAGAGGTCGTGGGTTTGAACCCCGGCCGAGTCAAACCAAAACCATGCGCTGCCTGACGCTCGGCATTACCAGTGTAGTAAGTAGTCTGCACTGAACCCCCCCCCCTCCCCCCCTCCACCACACACACACCCACAGGCAAGAAGCCACACAGACAGGGGGGGTTGGTAAGAGTGATTGCATCATGGAGCATATAAGCCCTGTTCACACACACAACTTTAGGCCGACTTAGATAAGGTGAATTAGATGAAGCGAATTAGTGTCGTGTCCACACACGGAGCGGTTTAAGGCGGAAATCGATATCTGCACATGAGCAAGTCCATACTAACCAGTGCCAGTTTCGGTTATTCGAGAGATGAGAGAGTGTGGGTTCAACCTAGATCTGTTTCGACTGAATCGTATTGTTTTGGAATGGTCAAAACTTCTTCTGGGCAGTGAAACCCTAAAAATAAATGATGAAAAAAATATCTGTGCACCGCTAGCAGTTTCATAGAGCAAATTTACCGGAAAGTCAACAAACTCAGGTCTTGACTGTGACGTGCTTAAGCCACTTCAAGTAAACCGCTACCGTCCACACAGGCAATATGGGCCGACTTAAGTTAGATCGCTTCATATAACCTACCTCGCGACGCGGTTTACTTGAAGCGAATTAGTTGAGGCGAATCAGCCCTAATCCGCCTTAAGGTCGCATCCACACGGCGAATGTGAGCCGAACTAGACAAGGCGAATTAGTTGAAGCGACTTAACTCCCGTGTCTGAACACGGCTTTAGATAGCTTAATGGCTGAGATGCTAGCCCCGGAATGGTAAGAAGCGCGGTTTTGAGTCCGACTATGAGCGAAATGTTTTCTTGTGTCTGTATAGCGCCACCCACCCCCTCCCTCAGCATCACAACACACTCACAAGGACTGGTCTCAGGATAATGTGACTGAGTCGAATATCGGGATAAGGCAGTATCCAGCTGGGGTCAGGGGGGGGAGGGGGGTGATGGGGGGACTCAACACTATAAATTCATCACTAGTGCGCATTGCCGCAAGTTGATCCCCATCCTGACATGATCTTAGATGTTGCTAGGACGTAAAAACCGGAATAAAACCAAAAGCCTACCCCGGATGAGCTGCAGGAGGTCGGTGTATCTGTCCCTCGGATAGTCGGGGGGGGGGGGGGGGGGGGGCCTGTGGGTCGCTAAGTGAGCTTACATGGCCCCTGTATGATGACCTCTACCAGAACGCTCCCCCCTGCCTCCCCTGCCCCCCCCCCCCCCCACTAACCACGACCACCACCATTTTCGCTGGTGCCTTTAACCACAGACGGTACCGCATCATATTTCTCAACCACACTTACCATAGCTTCAGGCTCTAAACAAGAATAGAATAACCAGTGCAATATCCACCCCCAGCACACACACACACCCCTCCCCCGTCCTCCCCACCTTTACTCTGCGTGTTATGTATTTATGAGTCCCTGATCCGCCTCTAGTCACTCTAATTGACCTATATGTGTAGACTGAAATCACAATTTTATTGACAGCAGGTATTTTGTAAAAGCAGACGACAGACAATATACGTCACGTCAGTGTTCCCCCCACCGTCACCCTACACCCCCCCCCCCCCACACACACACACCCTCTACGCAAACAAATCCCTTACTGCTTCTTCCTAATGGGCGGCTAGGAGGATGGAAAGAATAAGAGCTAATGTTGTGTCTTGCACATAATGCATGAGTGATATAATTGCCCCTTTCTCTTCTTTTATTCTTCTTCTTCTTCCTCTTCTTCTGTTAAGTTGTATCATTCGATGGTTTTAAGTTTCTGGCATATTGTTCTAAGATAAATATATTGGGATTATGTTATCTATTTTACTTTAGTTTAGGCTAGGGAACCTGTCCCTTTCTTTCAATGGTACAGCAGTCAGGCTGGGCTAGGGGACCTGTCCAATTACCTTGTTTGCTGTATTTCATAGGAAAGCGCTGAGTGGCGCGTACTGTCATACATTGTCTTTGGTGGTACGCAGCTGCGGATATGGGAGCTATAGGCCCCCACATGATATATATGTAATTCACAGATAAGTGCAATAATTCAAATGAACACAAGGAGAATGCGGTTGTCTGGAACTACCAGTCAAAGGATTCTCTAATTAATTTATTATAAAAGCAAATGTACAACTGAATGAGCCGGGAAATGATTCTAGTTGGATCCTACTGAGGTACATGATTAACATCTTAATTTAATATATATATTTTTTTAGTTGGTATTCTTTGTTTCAAACAAGAGCTGAGATGAGGTGAAACTGGCACATTTCATAGCTGCACCCCGTGTCTTAGCATTAGCAATGTGCTTCGCACACACACAGAAGCACAGAGACACACACAGAGACACACACAGAGACACACACACAGAGACACACAGAGACACAGAGTCACACACACAGACACACACACGCAGAGACACACACACAGAGACACACACAGAGACACACACACATGTTTTTTTTCCATGCATCCCAGAATGCACCGCGCGGCTGGAATGGTGATCTAGTCTATTAGTATATGGCATCCTTCTTATGCCTTACACTGTCAAATAATTTAGTTCAAGGTAATTCTCTATGTCGTTTGTCAGGTATCACCCCATTCATTATGGTTTTCTCCATACTGTCATCCTCCTTTAACCCGAACCCATACACTAAAAGGTTAGTTAAAAAATATCATAGAAGACTCCACCTGACCTGTCTATTTAACTAATTTGTTTAATGGTTAGGGGTAGGGCTAGGGCTAAAGGTAGACCGCATGCAATAATAGTATCAACATTATTTTAGTCTTGTATGTATGCAGTGTGTGAAGATGGTACTCAAAAGTCCATTTGGCCAATACAGGGTCTATACACATGTGAAGATGAGGAATTCAAGGCTATTTCAAGTCTTTTCAAGGCTGTTTCTGGTAGAAATTCAAGACTATTTTCATTCGGATTTCAAGAAGAAAAAAACAATGGCGAATAATGATTTCGGACTGATTTAGATCAGTGGGGACAGTTTAATGGAATTCAAGGCTTTTCAAGACTAATTACCCGAAATACATTAAAGCTGCATAGTCCGATGAAAATATCAAATTTTCAAAAAACAAAACAATTATCTAGACTTGATTCTACATATCTAACTTAGATACTGGTGCACTTATTAAACATTTGTCATCAAACTGAAGGGAATACAGATCCAATTTAAGAGAAGCTGTTACTGCAGATGCCTATGGCATAGGCTATGGTGTCAGAGTTTTGGTGTGCTTGCCCAAATTAATGTTGCATGGTTGTAATCAAATATATCCAAAGTTAACCATCTAAATTAAAAGTTACTTCAAACTAAAGTTGGGTAGTCTATAGCAATCAATCTAATGTATTTATCTCAGAAAATGACAGAAACTCTAAACCATCGGACCATGCAACTTTAAATTCAAGGCTTTTCAAGGCCTTGAAATGGGGCAAATGAAGTTCAAGACTTTTCAAAGACTTTCCAGGCCACATACGGTCTTTGCTAACAACATTGCTTTGATTCACTGATAGTGAAAATGGGTTATGGGGGATGATAATGGGACAAAATCCATGCCAGGCCTTTGAAACCGAAGCAGTGACGACCTTACTGTGAAAAATATAGGCATGGAGACCAGGCTAAAAAAAAAAAAAAATTCTAACTGCCTATGTTGGTGCTCGGCATCACTAGGGTAGGACAAAGAGCAGTGCAATCAGGAGGATAAATTGTCCGTGGTTGAGATTTCTCCTGCTTAGGCCTACACAGTGCAATGAACGCATTAACATTCTTAAGCCAAATTATTTCAATATTTAAATCTATATATCCAATTTAGATACTGATGTATGGAAGAGCATAAACACTGAGTCAATTTAATGGAACTTCTTTTTGCTGAACCTTTTATTGTTAGAATCGTTAAGTGCATGCCGAAATTAATTTGCGCGCGAACGAGGAACTGCTGCGGTGGCGCCACCTGGGTTCGATCCCCATTGCTGTACACGCTCCCCGCGAGACCGACGCAGAACCAATCTCGTGCCGCGAAAACTCTGACGTCACTTTACCAAAAAGATTATATTAAATTGATATGGTTAGGGTTCTCGATTTCTCTTAATTTTGAATAAAACTAATGTTTTGCATTGCGCGTACTGGCAAACTCAAGGCATTGTCAATGGTCGTGAGCAATCTTCATACAGAAAAAGTTAAATATCTCTAAAACCACAACACCTAGAAACAAACTGATTGGAATACAGATTGGAAACATGTTTACCAACACGATTACATTAAATTGATACGGTTATGGTTCTGGATTTCTATTAATTTTGAATAAAACTGACGTTTTGCCGGTACGCGTACAGCTGTGTCATAAACTGTTCAACAACCACCACTTGGAGCGCCACAGTCGACATCTGTTACACGGTCTAGTATGAGAGTTGTCCCTCTCATCTATACACACTCTCTGCTAGTACTACGCTTCCAGTATGCCGGACCGACAACAACCACCAGCTTTACTCAGCTGCCCACCCAGCCCTACAATGAAACAAGACTAAATGAGTAGGGTTGAGCGCCTGATCATTTGACATTTGATGATCCCATTTGACATTTGACCTTAACTCTTGTGTACGTGACCTTTACCTGAAATAAAAGTCCATGTCATAGTCTCTTGTTCGCGTTTTGAATTATAATGACCAATATAGTATATTATTTGGGGCGCGAATGAGTATCCGTAGTTAGGATTGGTCCCGGTGGCAGCGCCATCGGTCACGTGGTGGAGGAATATGCTCCGCACAAAATGGGTGTAAAAGAATGGTAGTGCACAATAATAATGTGATGGGGCCCCTTTAAATTGATGGCTGCCCGGGACTTGACCCTCATGCTGTAGACCCTCCAAGCAAGCAGGAGAATGGGTACGTTTGCTTCTCACGTCTTTAATCTCCGCTCACTGCAGCATCCACGATCAAGTGACCCGCCTCGGCCCTGCCCTGTCGCAGCGCTGCCCGGCAGCTACCGTACAGCCACCTATCGCTGTAAACTGCGAATGTGACGAAGGAGTCCTTGCTGCCACCATATGGTAGTGGAGCTCATGTCTGGACTACTACAATAATAATAATAATAATCTCCCTTCCGTTCCTTTATTCTCACAGCGCTCATACATCATATATATTGTATTTTAAATAGCAGAATATCCAAACCGTCACACTATGCAACTTCATTTATCACCGAATGTAAAGAAAGGAGCGGGGGCGGGGGGGGGGATAGAAATACAGAAAAGGGGAAAGAAGAAAAAAAGAGAAAGGAGACAGAAAGAAATGAAGTAAAACAAACAAACAAAAAATGAAAAGAAAAAGGAAGAAGGAAAGAAGGAAAAAGGAGAGAAAAGAAAGAAAAAAAGAAAGGAAGGGAGAAGTGAACCATACTTTATATGCATTAAATCTACTGAGCGTTTTTGTGCAAATTCGAGGTAACAACGGATTCTGATTGGCTGTTCAGGTTTGATCTGACTAGCAGCCCTGTCGGCCCTAATGACCGTCACACATACCTGGGAGTGAAATACTTCGAAATCAGGTCAGTCAAACTGCATTCGGTGTTGCGCTTAGACATCGGCAGGGTGCTACTGAGATTATTGATCACGTGATCCACTATTGGCTGAGCTATTTTCGTCAGTGTTTCATTTACCCTGGAAACGACGCAGGCAATAATGAATTCAGAGGGACCAAGTCTCCGGATTTGGCGGGAAATCTCCCTAAAATATAGCAAAATAACCCCCACTCTTCCAATTTCCCGCTTTTAATTTGTAATCTGACAAAGAATCGGTTGTAATGCTCGCATTGCGTTTGATTCGTGGCGGGGGAGGAGGACCCCCCCCCCGTCTATCCTTCCCCTGCCGCGACCATTGGGTCGGTGACATAACACCCCCCCCCCTCCTTCGGCCCTTATAACCGGCCGCCCTTGCTGCTCCTAGCCACTCGCCTCCTCTCACCCTCCTGGCACGGACATAATTTTCTTTGGCTCCATCCACGCCTCCACGCCTCCACGCCTCACGCCTCACACCTCCACGCCTCACACCTCCACGCCTCCCGGTCTGCACACTCACGCACACACCGCTATCATGCCAGCCGGGCCCCGCCCCCGAGGTCGCCCCCCGGGCCGCCGAGGACCACGCCGAGGCAGGAGCGCCTCTGCCGCCTCACACGACGCCGCCTCCGCGACCTCTACCGCCCCCAGCCTCCAGTCGGAGGCCACCTCCTGGGCAACCGCCATAGACGCCCGCATGGATGCCCAGGCCGCGGAAATGCAGTGCCAGTCCGGCGCCATTGATCACCTCACAGCCCTCGTGGAATCCATCACCCTCGCCCCACCTCGGGCGCCAGCCGCCGCGCCCCCGCCTCGGGCCGCGGCCATACCACCCCCATCCATCGCGGACCGCCTAGCCGACCTCCTGCAAGAACTCACCGCTGGGACTGGAGGAGCCGCCTACCCGCCCACGCACCCTCGCCTCCTCCCCGCCTCCGCGACTCCGGCCGAGGACGTCCACCCCACCTACCAGCACTACACGAGGCGCGGCCTATACACCACACAGCATGCCGCCTCCGCAGCTCGCCTCCCCGCTGCCGCCCACCCCGCCCCCGACCGCTCCCCCGCATCCGCGGCCGACGCGGTCAGGGAGATACTGGAGTCCGCCGAGGCGCAGGGCAGCGGACGCCGAAAAGGTATACCTTCTGGATACCTCTTCCCTCACGACCTCATTGAGAGGGGCGCCGAGGGGAAGGCCCTAAAGCGCGGCGAGGCGACCATGGAGGAATATAACCTCGCCCTCCGCATGCTGGAGTCGCACCCTGCCTTCCCCACCGACTCCCTCCCCGGATTACTCCACCACAACATGACCGTGCTCAGAGACTGTGTCACCCATCCCTGGCCGACCGTACGGCGATACTCCGAGACCATATTCGCTTGGGTCGCCGACGGACGGCTCCCGGATGGGTGGCGCGACCCAGTCGCCATTAACACAGTCCGCATGGATGTCATCACCGCCCCCGCGACTGCCTCCGGGGGCGGAGCCAGAACCCACCATCCCCCCACCCGCGCCCGCGCCCGCGCCCCAGCCCCCCACACACCCCCGCTCTACCCAGGCCGACCCACGCACACCCTATACCCGCGAAGCCTACGGGATACCCTGCCCCGCCTGGAACAGGGACCCCGCCTCATGCGACCTCCCCCCCCCCACCCCCGGAGAGGCCCACGGCGACCAGGGCGCGAGGAGGAGGCACGCATGCGCGTACTGTGCAAACGTACGCCGCATCCTTGCCGTTTGCTATACCAAAGGTTTGCCGTTTGCTATACCAAACGCACCCGTGACCGCGCCCCAGCTGCCCCCGCGATCACCTCGCCGGATTTTTAGTCCGGCGGCGGCGACGCGGCCCCACCCCCGCCCCCACCACCACAGCCAGCACCCACGCCGCACCCACCCCCGCCGCACCCACCCCCACCACCCCCCACCGCCCTGGGAACCCAGAAACCCCACACCGCACACCGAAAGCCCAGAAACCACCTCGCCGGCCCCGACCGGATGTCCGCCCCAGGGTGCCCCGCCACCAAAGCAATCAGCCGCCAACACCCGACACCACCCCCAACCGCCTCCCTAAACACCGCCGCACTGCCCGCGCCAACCGCCACCCCTGTATCCTCACATCTCACGCCGGCCCAGATGGCCATCATCACCCCCCACCCCCGCCAAAGCTCTCACAGCTCCCGCCGCTCAAGATGGCTCCCATCACACCACCCCTCCCATCTCCGCCGCAACCGCCATGACCCCCGCACCAAACGCCGCACCCGAACCCGCAACCGCACCAACCACCCCCCCCACCCCCACCGCCCCGCCCCCTCTGCCCACGCCTTCGCTCTTCCCCTCTCCCACCCCTCCCACACATCCTCCCCCACTCCCCTCTCCCACCCCTCCCCCACCTCCTCCCCTACCCCCACCCCCCTCCACCCCCCCCCCCCCCCCCCCCCCCCCCCCCAGCGACCTCGGCGAACCAGTCGCCGAGGTCGTCAACCCAGGCATCCAGGACACCCTCCCCGCCGCCCCCTCCTGCGGCCCCACCCCCACAGCCTACCGCCCCACCCTCCTATCCATATGGCCCCACCTCTCCGGCACCGCCTGGAGCCGCCACCCCACCTTCTCCCAAGCCTACCACGCCCTCCGAGCTGCGGGCCTCCCTAATTTTTTGGCCGCCCGCATCCCCCTCCCCTCAGGCCTACACATCCCCGCATGGCGCGCCCGCCTCCGAGACCACCCCGACAAGGACCTAGTCGACCTCCTCGAGTTCGGCTTTCCAGCCAATTACTCCGCCAGCACCCCTCCCCGGCCTACCTACACCAACCACCGCGAGGCCCGGAGCACCAGGTCCACCTCCGGGACTTCATTGCTACCGAGCTCGCACACGGCGCCCTCGCCGGCCCCTTCCTCGCCCCCCCATTCACCCCCTGGGCCCAGGTCTCCCCCATGATGACCCGCCCCAAATCCGACCCGGGCAAGAGGCGAGCATCGTCGACCTCTCTTACCCCCCCAGCCACAGCATCAATGCTGGGATACCCCGCCGCGAGTACCTGGGTAGGCCCCACGCCTACCGGCTCCCCTCCGTGGCCGACGTGGGCCGCCGCATCGTCAGACAGGGCACCGGGGCCTACACCTGGACTGCAGACATATCCAGGGCCTACCGCCAGCTCCGGCCGACCCCCTCTCCTGCCCCCTCTACGGGATCGCTTTCGAGGGGGCCACCTATGTTGACCTCGCCCTCCCCTTTGGCTGCCGCTCCTCGGGCGCCGCCTGCGTCAGGGTGACCGCTGCGGTGGCCTGGATCCTCCGGCGCGAGGGCTTCCATGCCCTCGTATACGTCGACGACTTTGTCGGGTGCGAGCTCACCTACCTGAGGGCCCGCCAGGCCTTCGACGGTTTCATCGCCCTCGTCGGCGCCCTCGGCCTGGAGGTCGCCTCAGGGAAGTGCCACCCCCCGGCGGTGCGGGTCTCCTGGCTCGGATTCGCCATCGACAGCAACGCCATGACCACCGCATTGCCCCCGACAAAGTCGACGAGCTCGTCGCCGACTGCAAGGCCCGGGTCGCCCAGCCTACCCTCGGGCGCCAGGAGCTTCAGAGCATCCTCGGCCGCCTCAACCACATCGGCAGCTGCGTCCTGCCCGCGAGAAAATTCATGGCACGCCTCCTCGCGGCCCTGCGCAGCTGCCATGGGTTCGCCACCATCACCCTCGGGGATGACGCCCTCCGACCCCTGGCATGGTTCGCGGCCTACGGGCATGCCTCCAACAGCCTCCATCTCCTCGGCCCGCCGAGGACCCGGAGGATCGTCATCGAGTGCGACTCATGCCTCACCGGGGGTGGGGCCTACTCCCCCAGGTGATACTACGCCCGAGGGTACTCCAAGGCCTTCCGCGCCCGCTTCCCCGCCATCCACGAGCTCGAGGCAGTCAACCTGGTGGTTGCGCTCCGTACCCTCCTCCCGGCTGACGTCGCGGGGGCCAACGTTGTCATCAACACGGACAACATGGCCTCTGCCGCCGCCCTCGAGTCGGGGCGGGCCCGCGACCCCACCCTCGGGACCTGCGCCCGGGAACTCTGGCTGATGGCGGCCGAGGCCTGCTTTGAGCTCACTATTGTCCACAAGCCCGGCGCCGACCTCGTCCTTGCCGACGCCCTCAGCCGCGCCCACCTCCCTGGTCGCTGGGCCGGCGTGGCCCGAGACGAGGTCGCCCGCCTCGGGCTTGAGCGCGCCAACGCCGACCATGATGACTTTCCCTACAACCCCGGCCTCTGATCCAGGGTACACCGCCTCCGAGGTCGCCGCCGTCGACGGGCTGCGCATTGCCGCCCTCGCCCCCTCCACCTGGAGGAACCGTCATCGACAGGCCCGAGGATACGTCGAGTTCGCCTCGGGCCACCACTGGGACCCCCTCGCCCCGACGCCCGTCGACGTCGCCGCCTACACCGCCTCGCTCTACGCCCGCCCCCTGGCGCCGGCCTCCATCCGGGATGCCCTCTCCGGGGCGCGCTCCTGGCTGGAGGCGGCCGGGGGCGACCCCAGCGCCTTCACGTCGCGCCTCGCCAGAGACGTCTGTCGCGGTGGAGAGTGGGCGTCCGGGCACGTCGCCCGCCCCGCCCCTCCACTGACGCCCGCCACCCTCGCGGCCGTCACCCGCCACCTCGCCCTCGCCGGACCCTCGGGCGTCGTCCCCCGGGCCACTCTGCTCCTCGGGTACTACGGGATGCTACGGCAGTCGAGCCTCCTCTCCCCCAGCCCCGAGGTGTGGGGCGGCCCCCACACCATCACACGCAGCGACGTCGCCCCGCCCCCAGGGGGCTGCGGGTCACCCTCCGCACCACCAAGACCATCGCGCTGCCCTCGGGGGTGGTCGCCCTCTTCATCCCCGCCTCACCCGGCCGCCCGCTCTGCCCCGTGGCGGCCTGGTCCGCCTCCGTCGCCCTGGTGCCTGCCTGCCCCACCGACCCCGCCTTCATATTGCCCTCCGGCCGCCCCCTCGACCCTCGGACACTGACGGCCATCCTGCGAGGCGCCCTCTCGGCCCTCGGGGTGCCCGCCCCCGACGGCTACACCCTCCACAGCCTGTGCCGGGGGGCGGCCCAGGCTTGCCAGCGCGCCGGCGTCCCCCTCGGGGACATAATGGAGCAGGGGACCTGGACCTCCGCCTCGGTCCATGCCTACGTCCATCGCATCGCCGCCTCGGGCGCCCCTCGAGCCCTCTCCTCAGTTTTGGTGGAGGGCTCCTCGGGGCGCCTCCCTCCCATCTGATTTCAACCCTGATATGACATTAAACTCGGACATGGTCCAATGCACCTCTTGACACTGTGAATTATTGCCCTAGGATACTGCACTTTATCTTCATTGCTACATGTTATACCGTCATACTATACTTAACTACCTACATTGTACACGATAACATTGATGCGTTTTTGTGTGAATAAAGTGTGTTTTATTCCAATACCTGCTTCCCTCTCCTCCTTCGTCACGTATCGGTCGTAATGCTCGCATTGCATTTGATTCGTGGCGGGGGAGGAGGACCCCCCCCGTCTATCCTTCCCCTGCCGCGACCGTTGGGTCGGTGACATAACACCCCCCCCTCCCTCGGCCCTTATAACCGGCCGCCCTTGCTGCTCCTAGCCACTCGCCTCCTCTCACCCTCCTGGCATGGACATAATTTTCTCCACCCACCCCCCTTACTTACTCTCTCCTTTCTCCTCTCTCTCATAGGGTGGAGGGCTCCTCGGGGCGCCTCCCTCCCATCTGACTTCAACCCTGATATGACATTAACCTCGGACATGGTCCAATGCACCTCTTGACACTGTGAATTATTGCCCTAGGATACTGCACTTTATCTTCATTGCTACATGTTATACCGTCATACTATACTTAACTACCTACATTGTACACTATAACATTGATGCGTTTTTGTGTGAATAAAGTGTGTTTTATTCCAATACCTGCTTCCCTCTCCTCCTTCGTCACGTATCATCTTAAATTGTTTTTGTTGCGGTTTATTTATTTCGCATATTTTTTGTCAAAATCAATGCACCAGAATGCATGATTACAATTTTGTTGGTGCTAATCTTTCCTGGGGGGGGGGAGCCCCCCCTCCCGCCCACCCCCAATGTGAGGAAGTAACCCCCCACCCCTCCTGCACCCTGCCCCTGCTATTTCTCCATATTTACAATTAGTGTATTAGAGAGATCTCCCTACTCACCCAGTCCTGATGACCTTAGATGTTGCCAGGATGTAAAACTCCAACAACCAACCAACTAACCAACCTTCCTAACACTCTTATTTACTTGGCACCTCTGCTAACTACATATCCAGTGCTTCGCGCCTTTTGACACCTTGTCGTCTGGGTTAATTTAGCCTAATGTGTAACCAACGCTTCTGATTGACAGCTCATTGGGCACCATTAAGTACTGTGTGTCAATGCCCTCGTATAGATTGACAACTGTCGTGGGTCAATGGCCTCATATAGATTGACAAGTGTCATAGTTCAATGCCCTTGTATAGATTGACAACTGTCATGGACCAATGCCTTCACATAGATTTTCAACTGTCATGGGCCAATTATAGCCCTTGTATAGATTGACAACTGTTGTGGGTCAAT
This sequence comes from Branchipolynoe longqiensis, assembly GCA_030323885.1. Classification (NCBI taxonomy): domain Eukaryota; kingdom Metazoa; phylum Annelida; class Polychaeta; order Phyllodocida; family Polynoidae; genus Branchipolynoe; species Branchipolynoe longqiensis. The sequence goes on from CM059194.1 coordinate 28,468,234, forward strand.
GCCCTTGTATAGATTGACAACTGTTGTGGGTCAATGCACTCATATAGATTGACAACTGTTGTCGGTCAATGCCCTCATATAGATTGACTACTGTCATGGGTCAATGCACTCGAAAAGATTGACAACTGTTGTGGGTCAATGCTCTCATATAGATTGACAACTGTCATGGGCCAATGCCCTTGTATAGATTGACAACTGTCATGGGCCAATGCCCTTGTATAGATTGACAACTGTTATGGGTCAATACACTCATACAGGGGCCAAATGTATGAGGGCGGGTTAGTGGTCATAACCCGAGCGTAGTCCGGAATTCCCCGATTAGAGGCCAAAAGTGACAATGTATGTGCACGGGTTAGGCAAACCCCTCGAGGGTTAACGTCGCCTGCACTAACCCCAACTTGTAGGTGGTTTATCGTCGGTGTTATGTAGCTGTCACACTATGTCTCTGTATGTGTATGTGTGTGTCTGTGTGTGTGTCTCTGTATGTGTCTCTGTGTCTGCATGTGTGTCTCTGGGTTGTGTCTCTGTGTCTGTGTGTTTGTGTGTGTCTTTGTGTCTCTGTTGCTGTGTGTGTATGTGTCTCTGTGTGTGTGTCTGTGTGTGTGTCTATGTGTGTGTCTGTGTGTGTCTGTGTGTCTCTGTGTTGTGTCTCTGTGTCTTTGTGTGTGTCTGTGTGTGTGTCTGTGTGTCTCTGTTGCTGTGTGTGTATGTGTGTGTATCTCTGTGTCTGTGCGTGGGTGTCTCTGTGTGTGTCTGTGTGTGTGTGTCTCTGGGTGTGTCTCTTTGTCTCTGCGTGTGTCTGTGTGTGTCTCTTTGTCTCTGTGTGTGTCTCTGTGTGTGTCTCTGTATGTGTTTCTGTGTGTGTGTCTGTGTGTGTGTCTCTGTATGTGTCTCTGTGTCTGTGTGTGTATGTGTGGGTATCTCTGTGTCTGTGTCTCTGTATCTCTATGTGTGTGTCTGTGTGTGTCTGTGTCTGTGTGTGTCCCTGTGTCTGTGTGTGTGTCTGTGTGTGTGTCTGTGTGTCTCTGCATGTGTCTGTGTGTGTCTCTGTTGCTGTGTGTGTGTCTCTGTGTCACAGACACACACACAGAGACACAGAAACACAGACACAGACACACACAGAGACACACACATAGACACACACACAGACACACACAGAGACACACACAGAGACACACACAGAGACACAGAGACACAGACAGAAACAGAGACACACACAGAGACATACAGAAACACAGAGACACACACAGAGACACAGAGTGACACACACACAGACACACACACAGACACTCAGACACACAAGTAGAGACACACAGAGACACAGGGTCACACACACACAGACACACACAGCAACACACACACAGAGACACACACACACAGGGACACACACACACAGAAAGACAGACACACACAGACACACACATACAAAGAGACACACACATACACATACACACAGACACACACACATACAGACACAGACACAGACAACCAACCAACCAACAACCAACCAACCAACAACCAAACAACCAACCAAGCCCTGTCCCATCACGGGAATGGGGAGGGGGGGGGGGGAGGAAGGCGGTGGTCCCTCCCGACTCCTACGACGATGGCCGGGTACATTCCCAGAGGGATTCCCCAAATCTATAAATAACGCACAGGTTAGCTAACAAGTGCGCGCGCTTGGCACACATACATTTCACGTGACACATATACCAATACCGACGATAGCTACTCCGTCGGCTGCCCTCAACTCCGGCGAAGATAACTGGTGGCTCATACATTTAGCCCCAGATTGACAACTGTCATGGGTTTGCATAGATTGACAACTGTCACAGGTTAATGCACTCGAATAGATTGACAACTGTTATGGGCCAATGCCCTTGTATAGATTGACAACTGTTATGGGTCAATGCCCTCATACAGATTGACAACTGTCATGGGTTTGGCACAGATTGACAACAATTATGGGTTAATGCCCTCGAATAGATTGACAACTGTCACAGGATTAATGCCCTCATGTAGATTGACAACTGTGAATGGTGAAAGCCCTCATATGAATTGACCATTGTCCCGGGTAAATGTTCCAACATCCGCTCTTGGCGTGCATCTTTTGTGCCAACAAGCTGCTCTGCGTGACGGTGTAACGGCGTGACTTAACTGCATTGACTACTGACGCTCCATGTCCATATCCGCGTGTGGCCAGCAGCTAGGTTTGAATTACATAGCGTTCATACCCATTTTGAGATCAAATTCCAGGACTTTCCTGTCCAGGACCTTTCAGTGCAAAAGTCCATGACGTTTTAAAGACGTTTTTTAAATTAAAGTATCCCGAAACACGGCTGTGTTCATAGCACATTCACAGTGTAAATAAACATAGAAAATAATAATGAACGTATTATAGTTTTAATATAAAAATCAAGATGCATGCAAACAAACCCACAAAAATTACTTTAAATACAAAACATCTAATTGTTGTTCGTCCCGCTGTAATGCTTCACAGACGAAATGTGTTGTTGGTTCAGATGAACATGAAACGCCGGGCGTGCTGTGAATATTCATCAAGTGAAAAGGCGAGGCTGTGCCTAACACCCCACCTATTTATGATTACAAAATAATAAAAGCTTTGCCAGACAACTGGATAAATATTATATAGAATTGTCACCCCAATTTAAAGAATAGAACAGAATGATTCTTAATGATCTTCAGACAAATTGCAGGACTTTTCAGGCCTGGAACCATGAATTATCAAATTCCAGGACTTTCCAGATTGTCGATTGAACATTTTCCTTTAAATTGACATAAAACCTGTCTGATGCAAGTCCCCACTGCAATCTCAGACCTCGATCCCATCATTAGGTCACAGAAAAACGGAACACTTGTGATGGGATTAAAAAAATGGGCAGATTTCTCACATTTGTTATTGGTGATTGGATCCACTGATTTGCATATTTACAATATAAAATATATATGTGTATTGGAGATGTGTTATATCTTTTTGAAAAAAGAAGAGAGAAAGTAAAGGAAGAAAGAAGTGTTTAAAGACAATTCCAGAATCATCTTGTACATTTATTGATGCATGCTCACCAAGTGAGTTTGGACATTGTACATATGTTGAACTGGAATTGTATGCAGTTATTATTACAACGAATTGTCAATTTATACTATGCTTCTATTATCGAACAGGTTTTTCACGTGGTTATTATTGCAACTGATATTGTCATTTATGTACCAACAATTTGTAATGAACGGCCGGAAGACCAGTGCTCAGGCGCTGACAAAAGACATTATTCGCTGAATAAAATACATTTAGTAAAAAAAAAGGACCCGTATAAACCTTTCATGGCTGGTCTAATTAAAGCCTTGCAACACCAGATGGAGCTGATTCACAAAGACAGCACAAACCCTCATGCATGAAGCATGTTGGTTGTTGGGAGTTTTACGTCCTAGCAACATCTAAGGTCATATATCATATGAAGCATGAGGTTACTCTACTTGTTTGTTGGGGTTTTAAGTCCTAGCAACATATACGGTCATATCAGGACGGGGCTACTCTACTTCATGTAGTCCTGATATGACCTTAGATGTTGCTAGGACGCAAAACCCAAACAAACAAACAAACTACTTCATGTATAGAATAACTCAAACAGAACTTCTTTATATATGTTTCTTTTTATTCTCTTAATTAAATTACAATTTTTATTTTTTTTAAAGGACAAAAAGAGGAAAAAAGACGAAGAAAATGCTTATTATTCAACGAAATATATGCATATACTCATCTGCATGTGATCCACATCACTAACGACACTAGGCTTGGTTGTATCTAGACCAGATTCTATTTTAATCTAAATTTAAAGCTGCATAGTCCGCTGAAAACATCACATTTTCAACAACAAAAAGCGTTTACCTACATTTGACTCTACAAATCCAATTTAGATAGAAATGTATTTAGTAAGAATTTGTTGCTGCATAGAAGGGAATACTAAGTCAATTTAATAAACCTTGACACTGCTGCATCATATGAGTATGATGTCCAGCATTTTTAACGCGCATGCCAACATTAATTTGCCATGTTTTCACTTCAAATATCTACAAAAGCTGACTATTTATAATAAGTTGTTGCAGACTAAAGTGAAGTATATTATAGCGATCACCCTAATATATTTATATTTAAAAATATGTCAGAAACCTAGACCTATCAGACTATGCAACTTTAAGCAATTGGCCAGACAGACTATATCCCTCCTATAGACCAGCATCTCTGGTCCTTACACTAAGATTATTGTATTCCGCTGTAAAGACAAGCAATGGCTGACGCGAATGAACTCAGCACTTCACAAAGGGTTTTTTGTAGAGGAGGTTGATGTACGACGACTGCTGAGCACTTTTCGCCAACTCATGAAACTGTCTCCAGACGTAACAGTAAGATTATTATGTAGAGACAAGCAATGGCTGACGCGAATGAACTTAGCGCTTCACAAAGGGCTTTATGTAGAAGAGGTTGATATACGACTGCTGAGCACTTTTCACAAACTCATGAAACTGTCTCCAGACCTTACAGTAAGATTATTGTGTAGAGACAAGCAATGGCTGACGCGAATGAACTTAGTGCTTCACAAAGGGTTTTTTGTAGAGGAGGTTGATATACGACTGCTGAGCCCTTTTCTCCAACTCATGCAAGTCTCGCACTGTCGGCGCCAATTGCTCCACGTGACCCTTGTACCCCGAACCTGAAATAAGCAATATTCCAGTTAAGTGAAGATCCTATTTGTTTTCGGCAGTGGGGAGGCAGGGCAGTAGCTGCGACCGGAGTATTGTTAGGTAGTGACAAGTATCAATTTTGTTAAGTCATACCACTCTTTGAACATTGTCTGCTGCGAGTGAGTGCATCAGAGCTCAAAATAACTACTTTCACAGTAAAGTAGAGATCACTAGCTTCAGTTTCATATCCATTACGACCGCCTTCGGGAGGGAACACAAAATTGAGGTTTGAAAACTTTGGAACAATCGTAAAACATGATTTTACTAAATATTTGTTATGAAAAATATAATTTTGCATAGAAAGATTCTTTCTTTACAAATCTATGTAGATTGTTAACCACCATTTAGCACTCACTCTCAGCAGTTTGGACTTAACTATAGAATGGGTATGCTAATTAGAGCAATCACATTTTTTAGATGTTGTACATGTGGATATAGCTTAAAGACAATGTAATCATGTTATAGATATTTGCATTCTGATCATTTTGATATAAATATCAAGTCAATATATCAAATAGAACCAGAGATATTAATTTTCTAAAGATTTGATCAAGGACAGTTATTGAAAATCACATGATTTGCTATGTTTGATGTCAAATTGCTCAACAAATATTTATTTATGAGGTCTGAAAAGAATTGAGATTAGAATTTGTACTAGAAATAATAAGTTAAAAGAATAATTCAGTACACAGCACAGGACTACTTAGTATGACACTTTATTTAATCTAATTTCACAAGATCGTAGGTCAAAGTCAACGAAGGTACAAATCTTAGGTCAAGGTCAATGAAGGTAGTAAGTTTGAGTCTCTGCAAGATCCGGGCACTCAACCCCATTAAGTCAATGTCTTATAGTAGGGTCGGGTGGGGCAGTGAGAAAAGGCGGGTAGTGCTGTCGGTTCAGCATCTGGTGAAGTGCCGTCATTGGGGGCGGCGGGCCGGAAGTGACGGCAGAGGGGGGAGGCCCGGGTACAAGCGGCGGCTACCAGCGCGCGGGCATGGAAGCGCCACTTGGAGTCAATTCTCTGGCCGCCTATATTTAAAAGGGGGAACTAATAGGTTGGGGTGGAGAGTCGGGTGGGATCCCTATACGTCCTGTCTCAGTCACAAATTATCCATGATGCCTATGCAACATGACCAACTCAGGACATGACACGGGACTACTTAGTATGGGATTTTATTTTATTTTATTTCACAAGATCGTAGGTCAAAGTCAATGAAGGTATAAATCGTAGGTCAAGGTCAATGAAGGTAGTAAGTTTGAGTCTCTGCGGGATCCGAGCACTCAACCAAATAGATTTGAGAGTGCCCGGGTCACACCTGTGAAGGCATCTGTTTTCACGTAGGTATGGACGGCGCTGGAGCGCCAATTGCCCACGCAGGCGCAGGCCTGAGCTGCGCTGCGGCGGGGTCTGTGGAGGGTGTAATCGTCCGGGAGGGTATGTCCGTGTCGGGAAAGTGCCGTTCGCAGGGCACGTGTGAGGGTCCGGGCCGTTAGGTTTGTTTGTTTGTTGTTTTACATCCTAGCAACATCTAAGGTCATATCATTACGGGTAACGATGTGTGACAGTGCGCACTCATGGTGACTTTATAGTGCTGCCCCACTGAAATACCAGGCCACCAGCACCATGACCTGATATCCCACTCAGTCACATTATCGTGACACTGAGCCAACCAGTCCTTGTCCTATCCTAATAATGCCGAGCGCCAGGCTAGGAAGCAACAAGTATCAATTTTAAAGTCATTGGTTTGACTCGACCAGGGTTCGAACCCACGACCCCACAATCTACGAACACGGGACATCCCGTCTGGTCCCGGGCCGTTAGGGGGCTACCGCTCAGTGTCAGGAAAGCGAGTTGGTCAGCGGTGGTGTCAGTGTGCTTCTTGTAGCGTCTCCATGCACGTATCGGACAGCATTTGGAGAACGGGATCCGAGGTAGGTGTATGGTGAACCCGTCGGAGTCTGTCTTGGAGGTCTTAGTCGAGCGAACCTGAACCACCAGGTGGGTGCCGCTCCCCATATGGTATGGCCGGGGTCGTTGGTGCGCCCGAGAGTCAGGAGGTTCCCATGTCACAAGAGGGTAAAGAATTCCAGCAACAGTGTGGATGTTAGCACCCAGGCACAGGGACCCACCGAACGGAGGTAACATACCACTGAGAGCAATTGGGGCACTGTGAGCAGGGGTGCCTGCTGAACCAGGTGGGTGGAGGTCCGGAAGACCCCCCCCGCCCCCCCGCTTCACTATGGATACCAGGTAAGTGTCAAAACTCTACACCCTCCCGTCGGTGAGGTCGACCCAAGTCCGAGGTAATTCATCAAGGGGCCCGGGGACCTCAAGGTGGCGCTGAGGTGGACAAGGTAGGTTGCGACGTCAAGCTGGGTAGGTCTTGCAGAGTTAAAGTCCATCTCACGGGCATGCTGATGGTAGGTGGCCGTCTGTAGTCACTTGTTCTTCCAGGTCCCACGGGCGAGGCCCGCCCTGAACAGAGCTGAATATCATGTTGGTTTGTTGTTTTACATCCTAGCAACATCTCAGTTGGTGTCCGTGTATTCCTGGGGAGAGAGAGGCAAAGTTAGGATCTCTCCAGGCTAAACAGTGTTAGTCAAGAACGAGTTGTCATGGAGTACCCTCACGCGCATGAGGTGCATGTCGTCGACCAACTGGTTTGTTCTTCGGCAAGCGAGGTGGTCAAAGGGGCGCTACTGAGTGTGTCGGCGAACTCAAGGTCGACCCCGGGCTTATGGACAACCTGCACTTCGCAAGAGTTCAGTGCAGCAAACTTCCATAGGCCCTGGTGCACCCACACAAGACGGGGTGCCGGCGCCGGAGTCGAGGACCATCTGGGAGGCCTGGTTGTTGGTGTTAATGACCATTGCGTACTCCTGGGGGTTGGGTGGCGTGAGGGCCTGAAGGGCGATGATGAGGTTTATGGCCTCAAGTTGGCTGATGTGGTGTCCACTATTGAAGAAGTCTTGGTGGTACTCTTCCTTTATGTAGCCTGAAGGTAAGTAGGCTCCCACAGTGAGGAGTGAGGAGTCGCACTCGATCACCCACTCATGCTTCGGGGGTGGGCGAAGGTGGACAACTCCGCTAGCAGCCTCGCCATATTCAATGTTTGTTTGTTTGTTTGTTGTTGTTTTACGTCCTAGCAACATCTAAGGTCATATCAGGACGGGTACCGACTTGTGACAGTGTGCACTCATGGCAATTTTATAGTGCTGTCCCACTGGGAAACCAGGCCGCCGGCACCATGACCTGGTATCCCACTCAGTCACATTATCCTGACACTGAGCACACCATTCCTTGCCATATCCTAATAATGCCGAGCGCCTGGCTAGGAAGCGACAAGTATCAATTTTAAAGTCATTGGTTTGACTCAACCGGGACTCGAACCCACGATCCCACGATCTACCAGCATGGGAGACGGACGCTCTAACTCATTCGGCCATCCTGTCTGGTTGCCATATTCAAGGAACCAGGCTATATCGCCAAGCATCTCCTCAGTGATGGGGTGCTTCCCAATGTGTGGTGCATTCCTGAGACCCAAGGATTCTGTTCATAAACCTCCGGGCTAGCCGAAAGCACTTCGCGACGTGTTGGCATCGCCCAACTAAGCGCTGGAGGTCCTTCGTGGAGGCTCGGGATCCAGGGACCCAGGTGGCGCGCTACTGGATGACCTCAGCCAGCTTGCATGGTGGGATTCATACCATCATGTCATCGGTGTCGATGGTGAAACCAAGCCACTCGAGGTTCTTTGTGGGAGGGACACACTTTGAGGGTGATAAGGCGAGGCTAAGGTCTTCTGCGAGCTCGACCGCATCGACCGTAGGCCTTCACTGCGTCCTCCTCTGTGGCAGCCGCCCCGACAAAGTCATCGAGGCAACAGAGGATGAAATGGTTGTTCCGCCGCAGCAGGTATACCACTGCGTTTGAAGTTCTTGCAGAGGCCATGGTGGAGGTCCTTCACCCGAATGGGGGTGCTATGTCATAATGTCTGTCCATCTAGGGGGATCTCCAGCAGGGGTACAGACAGGGGGCATGTCCGCAGCTGTCTGTAGGCCCTGGTGAGGTCTATGGACCATATGTATGTGCCTTTGCCGGGGCAGGTGACCTCATCGGTGAGGTCAACGATGCTGGGTAAGATGTAGGTTACTGGTCTGCCTTGATAATACCCTTTACGAATACCTGAGTTGATGCTTGCACCCCTTGGGTAGCTTAGGTCGACGATGATCCGGTGCTCGTTAGTGTTTTTCTTGGTGTGGGTCATCATCGGGCTCGTCTGCGCCCAAGGGGTGAAGGGAGGGTCGGGGGAGGTTCATTCCAGGCCGTTCCGGGGTCATTAAGGCGGTGTCCATTGGTAGCGACGTATCTGTGGCCGCCGGCTTTATGGTCGTTAGTGTCGGCGGTGGCAGTGGGCAGTCGTGCGGTGTCGGGTAGGCAGTCGCATGGGGTGTCGTCTTCCAGGAGATGAGGTGGCCTCGTGTTTGTCCCGAACGTGGAGGTCGTTGGGTATGGTGGGTGTCTGGGGGGGGGGGGGGGGCTGCTCGCCTGGCCGGCCGTGTGTGGGTGGGTGTGTATGGGTCGGTCTGGTCGCATCGCGTGTCCATATGGTAGGGTTTTGCTGGGAACGTTGCGTGCCGCATGCATAGGGTCAGTGTGTGGGTGTGTGTGGGTGGATTGGTCTGGTCAAGTCACATCCCCACATGGTGGGCTTTGGCGGGAGCGTCTGGCGGTGCCGTGTGGGTAGGCTCCATGTCGCAGCCGCTATGTCTATCGGGGGTGTTTAAGCTCCACATGCGCGGCGGTTTTGTGGAGCCATCGGGTTGCTGATTATATACTAGAGTCAGGGCTGCTACTCTCGGTAGTTCGGGGGGAGGGGGGGTGGGGGGGGGAGGGGTCTTGTGCGGCATTCTGCTCGGCCTGACCATGGCCAGTTAGCAAAAATCCACTTTGGTTGCTTCCTCATTCTCCGCTGCCGCTGCCTTCTTGTCCATCTGTCGTTTTTTATTATTGCACTCTTGCTCCTTGTGTGGGTTCGCCTTTTTATATTTATTGGCGCACCACATGCACAAATCGCTCACTGCCCAGGTCGTGCGAGCTGGTGAAGCCGCAGTCGATTCCCCAGTTCCACCTGTGGCAGGGGCGGCCATCGGTGTTGGTACGTTTGTACGGGGTGCTCGACAACGGGGCCGCCTGTACGTCGGTACGGCTGGTGTAGGAACGGTACGGGTAGTCGGATTTAGCGGATCGTTATTCTTCCTCTTTCCGTATCCCTGAGAGGCACGCTCCCCGTTGTAGGTCTTTTATGCCTTGTGCATCGCGCCATCCCTTGGGGAGTCGTCCGTCATCAATCATGGCGAACATTTTTTCCAACCATGCCAGACACATGTCCCACTGACATTCTGAAGCCATCTCAAAGATCTCATCCTGGTGGTCCAGCATGGGTTTCACCCAGGAGTGGGGTACTTTGGGGTGCTTACACATTCGTGACAGGGCCGCATTCGTGCCAGTTACTTTCCCCCAGGCCTACCTTGCCTTTCCTTTTGTCACGTATCACGTAGGTGTGTGGAATAAGGGGCTTCCTACCTCTCTTCTTTGATCTGCCATTGGAGTTGGAGTCGACGATTGCTTCAATGACCTGGTGGCGTGCGTCGTCGTCGCTGGAGGACGATACCAGTGTGTGTCGTGTTTCTCTGCTCCTCCGGTGTCTGGTCCGTTCGCCGGAGGTCGACCTGTCGCGGCGGACTCGCACTGTCCGGGCATTGCTGCGCCGCGAGTTGGTTGATCTCGGACGCGGTGAGCGGCCACGTGCCATGTCTGGCGACCTTGATGAGTCCTTAGTGGTGCGTCTCCTTCGTTTCGCGACAGACCTGTCGTTCGACGAGTTGCTCTTGGATCATCGCTGCCGCTTTGCGGTTTCCAGTGCCTCCATTTGATCGCTCATCGATTTTGCGAACTGTACCCATTGTTCTATGGAGTCGGTCATAGACTGTCACAGGAGGGAGAGGTGCGCCACTACAGACCCATCGTCACCGCTCGTATCGTCGTGCGGTGCGGGAGTGGCTGGTTTCTTCGCCACGACTGAACGTGGTCGGCCGCGCTGTCGCGGGGTGCATATGGTGTCGGCTGTGGAGGCGTCTTGGGTGGCGGCTGCGGCTTCGGAGGCTGTGGCATGTGGTTTTCCTCTGCGGGAAGGTCGGGTTGGAGATCTGCCTATCTGAGGTGAGAAAAGGTTGATGGTGCTGTCGGTTTGGGGTCTGGTGGTAAAGTGGCGTCGTTGGGGGCGGCGGGCCGGAGGTGACGTTAGAGGGGGGGGGGGGGGAGGCCCGGGTACAAGCGGCAGGTCCAAGCGGCGGGTACAAGCGATGGCTACCAGCACGCTGGCACCAGTTCTCCAGCTGATTATATTTAAAAGGGGGAACTAAGTGGCAATAGGTCGGGCTGGAGAGTCGGGTGGGATCCCTATGCGTCCCGTCTCAGTCTCGAATTACCCATGTTGCCTATGCAACATGACCAATGATGTGATTAAAATTTAAATTGCCTTTAGCAGGCAGCCTCAAACATCAGGCATTGCAGAATCATGAAAAATGTGTGTAAAATTGAATGCAAAAATCAAATATTAAAAAATCCATAAATCAGGGACTAATAGACCAATTTTCCATTATTATATATATTTGTAATCAGAATGATAAGAGCTTTCCAACTGTACCATTTGCAAATTAACTTAATGAAAAGAAAAATTCAGTTTGGAGTACCTAGTATTAGTAGTAGTAGTATTAGTAGTATGAGTAGTAGTTTTGTTGTGTTTTTCTTTACTAAAATGTACTTTTTTCAGTAAATAATGCCTTTTGTCAATGCCAGAGCACTGGTCTGATAGCCGTTCAGTACAATTTGTTGGTACATAAATGAAACTATCAGTTGCAATAATAAGCACATGTAAATCCTGTTTGATAAGTATTATACATAATATAAATGAACTATTAGTGGTAATAGTAACTGCATACAATTCCAGTTCAACAAAAGTATTATGCTTTTGGTGAATATGCATCACATGGTATTGCATGATTCTAGAAATGTCTTTAAACATTTCTTTCTTCCTTTGTTTTTCTCTCTATTAGTACTAATAGTAGTGGTATTAGTAGCAGTATTAGTATTAGTATTGCTACTAGTAGTGGTATTAGTATTGGTATTAGTAGTGGTATTAGTAGCAGTATTAGTATTATCAGCGGTATTAGTAGTGCCATTAGTAGTGGTATTAGTATTGGTATTAGTATTGGTATTAGTAGCAGTATTAGTATTAGTAGTGGTATTAGTAGTGGTATTAGTAGTGGTATTAGTAGCAGTATTAGTGGTAGTATTAGTAGTGGTATTAGTGGTAGTATTAGTAGCAGCAGTAGTATTAATAGTAGTAGTAATATAATAGAATATATGTCTGAAATAAATATTAATTTTCATGAAACTACTTTCAGCATTAACGCTGGGGGTGCCGCTCGAGCAGCATTAATCTAAAAAAACAAATATTACATCTAAATTAGTCATTATAAATTATTCCAAGTATTAATATTCAAATATACACTGCTAATCCAAAGGGCGCGGTCCTATCCTTAGAGAATGCATGAAGGCAGATGTACATTAGTTGTATTTTTTTTTTAAGTACAGAATGACCCCGTTATAACGCGATCGTTCAGGTCCATAAAATGCGATTCCGATAAAATCGGGGTTCAGTTTCCTGAATTGTGCATGTTACCTGGTAACATGGGTAATTCATAACATTTTTTTTATTTTTTATTTTAGTAGCCTATGTTAGTTTTTTTGGGCCCTCTTGGCATTGTATTTTTGTTCTATTCTTATTACTATGTTAGTTGTTTTCTTAAGGTTCTATGTTAGTGTTTTGGGGTTTTCTTGGGAAGAGTTTTCCCGCTTTTTTCTACTTAATTCTATACTAGCCTATTTTATTTACATGTCCATAGGCCTGTATGTAATAGGTGGTTGAGTTATGTTTGTTTGAATTTGATTTGATTTATATTGTTGTTGGATATGTTATCTGGCTTTTATATTTCTGGTTATCCCGCCCTGGGCTGTCCAGTTGGTGGGCCGTGACATATCACCTGCCCCCTTGTGGTGCAGTTCAGTTGGGGTTCCCAGTTTTTATTTTGCACAGATATTTGTTGTACGTTTTTAGGTCAGGGATTTGTCTTTCTTTCACTGTTTGCACATTCCATGCCTTGGCGGCCATTTCCAGTGTGCTCCTTACATGGGCTTTGATCTGGCTTCTGGTCTGTCTTAGTAGTGGTGCCTTGCTTGCTCTGGTGTCCCTTAGTGGTTGGGTTAGACACTTAATGTCTTGGCTATATCCATATGCTAATGTTTTTAGGTGGATTATCCTTCTGTTTTCTAGTAGCTTTACTTTAGTTCTTTTGTGTAGGTCATAAGTGGGGTGTAGTTTGTCTACTTTCAGGCATATTTTCAGGGCCCTATTTTGTATTATCTGCAATTTTTTAAGTAGCTCTTTTTTAGCACCCATGTAGATTACATCCCCATAGTCAAAGTAGGGGAGTACCATGCCTTTGAAGATTTTTATTGACATATCTTGTGTCATATAGTTTCTTAGTTTAGCAAATAGCCATAGTTTGTGATTTACTTTTGTATGATTTTTGTTAAACACAGATTGTAGTTTAGCTGGCTATCCAGTTCTAGGCCTAGATATTTGTAGTGATTTACACTTTCCAGTGTTTGGTTTCCTAGTGTGCATTGTAGGTTTCTTCCTGTGATTGCTGTATGTGAGAAGAGTACTGTTTTAGATTTATTTGCATTGATGGTTATTTTATTGGATTCACGCCAGCTGTCCAGATTTAGCAGGAAGTTGTTCAGTTTGGTAGCTACCTCCTCTACTGTGCTTCCTTCTGAATATATGACAGTGTCATCCGCATATAGCTGGAGACATTCTGTCTCCAGCCATTTTTCTAGGTCATTTATGTATAGTATAAATAGCAGTGGTCCCAGGACTGATCCTTGGGGTACACCACAGGTGATAGTTTGTTGGTCTGAGAGTGTACCATTTACTTTAGTTTTTTGCTGCCTGTTGTTTAGGTAGCATTTTATCCAGTTTATTGATTTGGATTTAATGCCCATGTTGTTTAATTTTCTTATTAATATGATGTGGTCTACAGTGTCAAAGGCTTTGCTGAAGTCGATGAACGCTGCTCCAACTAATTTCTTTTGGTTCAATGATGCCAGCACATCACTTGTTAGGTTTGCTATTGTTTTTGATGTGGAGTGGAGTTTTCTGAAACCTCCTTGCCTCTTGTTTAGTATATTAGTTTTTTCCAGGTGCGCATTTATGTGCCTGTGAAATATTTTTTCAATTAGCTTGCCTGGTGTTTACAAGATTGATATTGGTCTGTAGTTCCCCATGTTTTGTTTGTCACCACTTTTGTATATGGGAGTGATGGTTGCCATCTTCCATGCTGTGATGAAGTGTCCCTGCTCAAATGATATGTTGAACAGGTCGACCATGGTATCTGGGATGCCTCTTTTAGTATTTTTGTGGGGATTCCATCTATTCCACTTGGTTTGTTTTCATCTATGTCATTTATTAGCTGTGTTAGTTCTTTTAGGTCAGTTTTGCAGGTGGGGATTTCATCCTGGATATTTTCTGACTTGTTTTCCCAGATTCTTGTGAATTTCTTTGATAACCTTTGTCCTACCATGGCAAAGTGTGTATTTAGTTTGTTTGCTGCATCACTATCTGTGTGCGTATTTCCATCCTTATCCTGGAAGCTTATCCGTTCTTCTATCTTATTTTTAGGGAATAGTAAACTTACATTTTTCCAGAACTTATTTGCGTTGCTTCCCCAGTCCTTGTCTTGTTTTATTATATATTTCTTTGTTGCTGCCCTTACTGCTTTGAGGGAGTTGTTTCATAGGCCCTTTTATCCTCTGGGTCTTTAGTATGTTTCACTTTGTCACCCAGCCTTCGTTTTGTTGCAATATGCGTTAACAGTTCCCTGTCTACCCACGGGTCTTGGTTTCTCTGTATTTTTAGTTTCTTTATGGGACACATCTCTTCTAATGATTGTTTTATTTCTGTGACAATGTTATTCCAGTAGATATCAGGGTCATCTCTGTCTGTTGTGAGGTCCATATTTTCATATAGGCGGTTTTGTAGTGTTTCTTTTGAGTAGTTCTTTTGGGATCTGCCCATCTTATATATATATTGGCTTGTGCTTTTGAGTTTTTTCCTCGTTACATATATTAGCTCATGGTCACTTATACCCCAGCTTCTAGTGCCCCATTTTGTGGCATGGTTTGAGTTGGTTAGTACTAGGTCAATTGTTGAGCTATTGTTTCCTAGTCTTATGCTGTCTGTAATAAGTTGCTGTAGCCCTAGGATTTTGATAGTGGTTTGTAGCATTAGTTTATTTTTGTCGTTGCTACTGTAGTTTATGTTGTAGTCCCCTAGCACAAAGATTTCTGCATTTGTTAGTTTTCTCACTGTATTTATACTTTTCTCTAGAGTTTGAAGGAATGTTTCAATGTCCCCGGATGGTGGTCTGTAGAGGCTTGCTATGGCTATGTTAGCCTGCTTCTCATTTTTTATTAGGCACCATAGTAGCTCCAGGTGTTCATTTGAGTTGTTTGCTATTTTTAGGGCCTCAGTGTCTAGATTTTTTTAGGTTTTGCAGTAGATTGCAACCCCTCCACCTTTTTTTGTTAGGTTTGCTATGTTAATTTGCTGTCTGTCATTACGTACAAGCCTATATCCTTCTATGTTGAGGGTGTTGTCTTGATGTCTCTCAGTGAACCATGTTTCTGACAGTGTTAAAACATCAAGATTTTCATTTTTAGGTGCATTTTTATTGTGTCTATTTTATTGGATGCACTCTGGCAGTTTAGGTGGGCAAAGTGCGTGCCCCTTCCCAGCCTGCATTCAATTTCATCTACCATCTTTCTTTACCTTTAGGTTTGGCGTTTGTTAGATTTCGCGAGTTTTTAACGTTGTTTAGATTGTTTTATGGGCGTATGGGCTGGTGCATACAGTACATATGCCCTGTTTTGTTATATATAGTTTGATACATAATTAATAAGTTATTTTGCTGTTTTGCTTGCTTGGGTTTACTGTGTCTATTTTATATTTACTTTATTTTGCTTATTAATTTTGGTTTCTATTCTTTAGCGTTTGTGAGGCTTACCTTGACTTTTTGTAGGATTTCTCCCATTCTATTCTTGTATCCCTGTTTGACTGTTTCCCCTTCACTGGCACTGTCCAGGAACCTACCTGAGCCCCAGTATGGGCACTTTGTGCACTCTCTGAATGCATTGCCTGGAGCATTGATTAATTTTTTCTTAATTTCTCATTTTGAGTGAATTTCGCACATACGATGTCTTCCAGGACTTTTTCGTTGGTTTTGCACCATTCTGGCGATCTCCATATTTTCTTGGCCATTGCCTTTATCATGTATGGATTTTCTGCATTGTCTATCAGCCTCATTAGGTCATGTTTGTCATGAAATTTGGCCATGATAGAACAGTAGTATTGTTCGGCTGATGTGTATTTCTTTCCGTCTTTGCCTGTGATCTTGCATGCGTATAGGTTGCTGAAGGGGGAGTTGTGCCCTTGGAAGGATACTCCCCAGGCATGTTCCCTGGTTGCTGCTTTTTCCGGGGTGATTTCTTCTATTTCTATTTTTTCGAACTCATTGGGCGAGTACATCTTCCCGTTTATCTCGATATTGCACCCTCTCATCTTGACCATTTCTATCTTCTCATTTTTGCTTTTGTTTTCAACGGCCAGTGTGTACATTAATTGTACTGTCTTTTCACTCAGCATTTCTGCTTCTGTCCTGATTGGCCTGATTGATACTTTGTTATAGTCTTTTTTGGTTTGTAGAGTTTTCTTTTTTTGGAAGAGTTCTTTTCTCTGCGATTCTTTTTCTAGTTGGAGTCTGATGCTCCTTGGCCTATCTAGGGTTTTTTCGTTGCTCTGTGGGGATGCCTCTTCAGGCTTCTGGTTTTGGCTTTTGCCTTCTGTCTGCTCCATGTCTGCCTCACTCTTTTTTAGTGTTTTGTCTTTTTGTTTTTGTTTCTTCCCTAGACGGTACGCTTTAGTCACTACCGTCCATCCAAAGTCGCAGTCCGCTTCGCTCAGCATGTCTGTGATTGTTTTCTCCATGTTTTCGTCCTCTTTTTCAGGGATACCATGCACGACAACGCTGAGCTTTTTGTTTTCATCTTTCTGTGTTGATTTTGGTTTTGGGGCAGGGTCGGTGGGCATTTTGTTTATTTCAGTGGGTGTTTTCCTTGCATCATTGGTGGTTTTGTTGGCATTGGTGTTGTTTTCTTTTGTTTTTGAGTTTTTCATACTCTGCTTTGTACCATGAACACTCTATTTGTAGAGTGCTATATGCCATTTGGAGTGTCTGTAGCCTGCTCTCATATTTATTGTCATCGTCATTGCCATTTGGTTTCGTTTTGTTGTTTCCATTTCCGGTTGCGCCCATGTCTTTTCCCGTGTTTTTGTCTTCATTTATTTTTTTGCTGTCTCGTGTGAGTTCCTCTTTTACTGTCTGGATTGCCAGTTTCACTATATCCTCCTTGCTTAGCTGCTGACTTACGTTTACAGCTGTTTTTGCGACATATTCGGGGTTTTGGTCGTTTCCCGCCATTCTTTTAAATTTTAAATTTAAATTTTTTTTTTTTTTTTAAACAGTCATTTCTGCCTGCTTAAATTTTTCCTCCTTTGTGCGTATTTCTGGTGCTTTCAATTTTGGTTAGTGGTATTTTATGAAAAGTTTGTGATACTCATAGTTTGGAGCCCTGGTGTGTGCTGGTGAGTGACAGCTGGTGAGTGATAATAGGGGAATCTATCAGTTCACTCAACTCAACAGTGGTTTTGAGTCATTTAGACATTATAAATCACACACACACACACATCAACAGTAAAGCAAAGTATATGGGTGATAATATGCTATGGTACTTAGCTGTGGGTGCTGGTACTTCGTTGTTTTATATCAGAGGATACAAATCCTGGCAATCCGTATCCTTGTTTTCGCCGTTTTCCGCTGTATCTAACGGTCGACACGTTCTTGTAAGGTTGTTTTGATTGATTTCCTCCTTTTTGTGTGGTGTTACCTCATTTGATATGTATCCTAAGGTATCCTGGTATGTTTATGAGTATCCTGGTATGTTTGTGGTTTTTTTATGCACGTTTTAGTATATTGTACTCGCGATTTCAGCGTACGCGTAAGTTTAGCGCTCACTCACGGTCGCCATAAAGCTAAACTAGACATAGAGACTGAGTATCTAATAATTGAATCTGCATTGGGTTGCTAAGTAACGTAAACAATTTCAAAATGCATATATCTCTAAGCAGTCATATGAAGTCAATGACGCTTGAATTTGCATTGGGTTGCTAAGTAAGGTAGCCATTACATATGCATGTCCCTAAGCAATCATATCAAAATTCAAAATCATATCCAAGGCAACCTATAGCACTTCCTCAATCATCAGCATAGTTAATTCACTTTGCTTCTGACAGTCGTACAGTCTACACCTCCCAGAAGGTTTTCCCCGCCCTCCCAACCCTCTTCTTAACAAATCGGCTGAGTGTTAGAGGTGTTAGGTTGGTTCAAACCAGGAACAATGAAATGTTAATAAAAAATAAATAATACTGACATACTGTATAGTATTTATGGATAATATCAAGTGAATTAATTGTACTACTAAACTGATATGAGACAATAATCTAGTAATGTAAATAAATCATAAATTTATTTCCCAGACTGGTCTCCTGTTATGAATTATCTTTGAATTAAACAATTCTGGGTCCAATGAATCATCGCGTTATATCCGAATTCATTTTAAATCGGGGCATGTATTAACGGGGTTTCACTGTACATGCATATAATAATAATTTGATGAAATAACCAATCTCGATGAAATAAAAACCATTATTGTTTGTCAAGTAATAATCCCCAATCTCATTTTTGCTTTAAAAAAAGAAGAAAGAAAGTGTTGGCATACACTCATTTCTGTAAAGCAAGGTTCAGTAGGCATATCCCCGTTACGGTCCTGATATGACCTTAGATATTGCAAGGAGGTAAACGTCAACAACCAACCAATCCCCGCTAAGTGAAAAGAAACTCACACCCATTATCCGCCCTGAAATGCTAATTTCACGAAGCCCCCTAACAATTACTAACCCACTTAGTGAAACTGTGCGCTGAAGTAAAGAAGCCGTACAAAAGCCGCCTGCAGCACCATTATCGGCACGCGTGTTAATATGACAAGATTCATCTCGACTAAAGGCTTCTAAACGTGATCACTGGTGATATTATGCTTTTACCTTTTTCTCGGATGTCTTAATTAAACACGAAATATGAGGTTGTGTCAACACAAACAAAAGGAAAGGATCGTTGATTGATTGGTTGGTTGTTGGGAGTTTTACGTCCTGCCAACACCTAAGATCATATCAGGACGGGTACCGACTTGTGACAGTACGCACTCATGCTGACTTGATAGTGTTGCCCCACTGTGAAATCAGGCTGCTGGCACCATGACCCGATATCACACTCAGTCACATTAGCCTGACACTGAGCTAACCAGTCCTTGCCCTATCCTATTAATGCCAAGCGTCAGGCTTGGAAGCGACAAGTATAGAATTGTATATGTCATTGGTTTGACTCGACCGGGAACCGAAGTCCCGATCTCCCACACGCGAGGCCACCGCGCCCGGTAACAAAAAGAAAGAGCACCATCTCCCAGTGTTATATGATTATTGCTTTGATTGCAGCAGAAAAACACTGAATTAATAACCGCTAGCGGTAAATGTCAGCTGCGTATAACAAAAGCATATATCGCATCTTGTCGCATATGAAGCCAAGTTTTGAAGAACCGAAACACATTTGATAAAAAGGACATTCAGCATACGCGGAGTCAATAGACAGGTGCAGAGATCTACATTTTGTACCTGATGTACTAGCTAATCCCACAGCCCTGGCTGTGTGACAGAGCAGGCTGCCGAACAACCCTTTAAAAAAAGTCAGAAGGTTGCGGTATGGAAATATCCACATGATTTTGGATTCTAAGGGGCTAAATATATATTTCCAAAGCTTGTTTATCATAGCCCATTATATTTTCAGTGAAAAATTTATGAAACATGTTGCTTAATAGACTCTAGTAAAATCTAGAGAATTCTGGGGCCGCCATCTTCCATTTTTTTTTCTATCGCCTGTCATTTGATCAATTCTACACCAATATAGATAAATACTGCACTTTGGAACCACTACCTTCACAGTTAATTCCTACTTAAAGCAGTTGTTGCTTGGATGTAGGCAGGGTTTGTCATTCACCCCTATTGAGGGTTGGGGTGAATCTACCTCGTCCCACGTGACACGCTGTGGATTCCGGGTTGAACCTCAGTAGAGTCAAATTAGCAAAGCCGAGCACCAAGCTTTGGTGGCGACATGTATCAATTTTGTAAGTCATTGGTTCGATTGAGTTGGCCGAGGCATCGAGAACATGGAGCCAGCGTCATATTAGTTGGTTGGTTGTTGGAATTTTACGTCTTGGCAACATCTAAGGTCATATCAGGATAGGTACCGACATGTGACAGTGCACTCATGGTGATTTTATAGTGCTGCCCCACTGGCATTAGTAGCAGCAGCATTAATAGTAGTACAGTACAACCCCGTTAAACCAAGCTCGGTTAAACCAAACGATCGGTTAATCCAAACTTTTTTCGGCGGCCCGGCAAAATATTACCATTTATCATAAAAAAGTTGGTTAAACCAGTCACTTAAACCAAAGTCGGTTAATCCAAACTATCGGTTAATCCAAACAAAATTGTCGGGCCCCAGGCCACTTCCTGTGTGGTTAAACCAAACTTTCATGTGGTTATAAGGTGACCTGAGACTTTTTTATATGAAAAATTGTAGTATTTTGCTGGGCCGCCGAAAAAAGTTTGGATTAACCGATCGTTTGGTTTAACTGAGCTTGGTTTAACTGGGTTATACTGTATATACATAAAAACAATAATCAAAGTGTCCACATATATTGTATATTGCATTCATAATGCACCTGCTTTTTTGTCAAAGCCAAGTCAAAGTCGAAAACAAAGCTCGGTTAAACCAATGATCGGTTAATCCAAACAAATTTCTAGAGTCCCTTCAAGTTTGGTTTAACGGGGTTATATTGTAGTAATATAACTGGGAATAAAACTAAAATAAAGTCCACTATAACGATCAACCTAATACATATTTATATCGCAAAAAATGGCAGAAACTCAAAAGCGCCAGACAAACACAACTTAAACTTTAAAAATCAGACGACATTGGCCACAGCAGACGATAATTCGGTGGCGGGGTTTTGTTAGCGCGTACCAGTGTTTCTCCGCTTCTGTCCGTATGTGACCTTCCCGTCAAATTCATTGGTGGCGATCTTCAGGTCAGGCGCGCATTGGTCAATCGTGACCCCGAGATGTTCCTCGATGTCAGCCAGATACTGGACAGAGGAGGAAAGGCGGCAAGTCATTGCGTCATCCATGTTGGCTACATTCATCATTCATTAAGCAAGGGGGTGGGGGGAAATTTCAATCACGGACAATTAGTCTTTCTCATTCCACCACTCCTTGCAATTTACTAGTAATGCCGAGCACCAGGCTACGTAGCGACGAGTATAAATTTGTAAATCATTGGTTTAACTAGACCGGGGTTTAATCCCACGACCTATCACATACATCAACTTATTCTATATACCTTTTGTGTAAGTAACCCTGAATTGAAAAATGGCTGGAAGACCAGTGCTTCGGCACTGACAAGACTTATTCAGCAGAATAAACATATTTACCACACAAAAAAAACAACTCATTTGGCATTCCCATTATTACACATGTGTGCATTGGATAGAGGGTGGTCGTGGTGAGTTCTGCTCAAAAGTTTGTTTTATTTAACGACACCTCAAGAGCGCATTGATTTTTATCATTGGCTATTGGACGTCAAACATATGGTCATTCTGACAAATTTCTTTGGAGGAAACCTGCTGCTGCCACATAGGCTACTCTTTCCGATAAGCAGAAAGGGGGTATTTTATATGCACTTTCCTACAGACAGGACAGCACATACCACAGCCTTTGATGAACCAGTTGTGAACCATCAAGCCAAGATTAGTACACCGATGGTGAATTACCATGAAAATGCAGATTTTCCCCCATAGGATTACCAGTATTTGGGAATCGCAGGAAAAATGCCGGAAGTCAGGTTTCAACTGTCCTTGTTATCGCCCATACCTAACACTTTTTTTGTTTGAGTTTTATGTTCTCGCAATATTTAACGTCAAATAAGAACGGGATTTTAACTCACCAATTGTTGTCTATACATCCTGCTTCCATGACATTTTGTTCAACATTAATCGGTAAATATAAAAAAAATCGCGGAAATCCGTGAAGATCTTTCATCCCTGAGGACCACAAAGGACCACGTGGTCCCTCCAAAGAAACACCCACCTATCGGCACACTGGGAACTTACCATCGGCTCATTGTACCAGATGCAACATCCTCCACGGTCCGTCAGGTTGGTGTTGTAACACCCACGTCCACGGTTATTGCAGTTCGAGTGGTACCACACCTATAGGAAACCAACAGAAAACAAAACATATATATATATTTTTTTTCTTTTTCTTGAAGATTTATACTGCCTATCATGGATAAGTCTGAATAGACTTGTTTTCACCATTAGACAGTTTCTTATGACTAGATTATCGCCCAAACCGCAAATTCCCCTTTTCTCTCTCGGCAATAGCTCCTTGCTTTTCTGTTTGTTTACGGTCCATGTCCTAGCAACACCTAAGGTCATAAAAGAACGGGACTGCCACTGACCAATAACTCTCATATAATTATATCCTTGGCATTTTGTGAATGTTAATCGGGGATTATCACGGATTGCTTTCATCCCTGCTTAATAAGTGCACCAGTAGTATCCAACCTGGATTGTTAATTTGTAGTTTTACATCTTAGCAACATCTAAGGTCATATCATGATGGATACCAACTTGTGACAGTGCGCAGTCATGGGGACTTTATAGTGCTGTCTCACTGGGAGACCAGGCCGCCAGCACCATTACTCGATATCCCACACAGTCACATTATCCTGATACTGAGCCAACCAGTCCTTGGCCTATCCTATTGATGCCAAGTGCCAGGTTAGATAGCGACAAATTTCAATTTGATAAGTCATTGGTTTGACTTGACCGGGAACCAAACTACCAACCTTCCGTATGGGAAGCCTGCGCTCTAACGATTCGGCCACCCCATCCAGTATCTATGTTCGATATTTAGGATAAAATCTAAACCAGTGACACTCAAAACACAACTCACCTTCTCCTTGATATCCCCGCCCAGTGAGATAGCGAGTCCCATCCTGCACAAAGGTCAAAAGACAAGTACATTTAGTCTACACAAACTTCACAGCTTCAAGGATGCAACAAAAGCCTTATTGCAAATCAACCAGACAGTGACAGTGCGCGTGGTTTTATGAACACCTTTGCAATGTATTCTTCTAACTGGAAAGTGTCTGGCTGTTCTTAGGAATAAATTTACTTCTTTGTCCACGCCAGTGGGAAAATCAACAATGGCAATGAGGAGCCAATAAGTTTGGGAGGAAAAGTTCTAGATTATCAGACCAACTACAGATATCTAGGGATGAATCTTGAGAGGAAACTAAACTACAATGATAACATAAAAGAGTATCAAGAAGGCAAACCACAAAATCTGCATATTAGGGAATACCAGAAAATACATAACTACAAATATGGCTATTAAAATCTATAAAGGTATGATACTACCATCCTTCGACTATGGTGATGTAATATATATTAGGGGTAACAAAAATATGTTGGATAAACTACAAAGACCACAAAATAGAGCACTTAAGATATGTCTGAAGGTGGAACATAGACACCCAACTGATGATCTCCATTGGAAAGCAAGAGTGAACACAATAAATGGCAGGAGAAAAGCACATTTCAAAATAGCAGCATTCAGGGAGACAAGGAAGCCTGAGAGGGTACAGGTAACAAAATGGCAACAAGAGGTAGTGATGGCCCCAGACTGATAATAAACAGAGCCAAAAACAGATCATATGAGAGGAGTATCGAGTAAATGCCCATTTTCAAGCACAGCAGCAATAGCAGAAGAGCACCAAAGAAGCAATCAATGTTTGATGAGGGCACCAGGATCTAAGTTCGATAAGTAGGATCAAATCTGGGTAAGTCTTTTTGGCTTAGAAAATTGTATGCTTTCATTGGACTATGCAGCTTTTATGAAGGCGCGATGGGGACCCACCTATCGGCACGCCCAACGCGCCCGATCCGATGGACGTAGTTCTGCTTCTCGTCAGGCAAGGTCACGTTTATTACTGCAAGCACAAAAGGACATTTTCTTGAAGCCATCATAAATTATATATATATTTTTTTTAAGTAATTGGGGGTGGGGGGTGGGGGTTTGAATGGGTCGATAGTTTTATTCTTTAGACTAATGTAGTATACATCGGCTATTGAGGGTCGAGTTAGTCTGAACTTTTTTTGGAGAATGAGCAAGGTAGGAAGAGAGAGAGAACTTTTTTTGGATAATGAGCAAGGTATATATATATATATATATATATATATATATAAAATATATATATATAATATATATATATATATATATAGAGAGAGAGAGAGAGAGACACACACAGAGACAGAGAGAGCGAGAGAGAGAGAGGCAGAGGGAGAGGCAGAGGGAGAGAGAGGGGGGGCAGAGGCAGAGGCAGAGGAGAGGGAGAGGGGAAAAGGAGGGGGGAGAGAGGGAGAGGAAGAGAGCAAGTGGAGAGGGAAGAGGAATAGGAAAGTAAGAGGAACCGGATATGAAGAGGAGAGGAAGATGGTAGGAATAGGGTAGGAAGAGGAAGAGAAGAAGAGGAGAGGAAGAGGAGAGGAAGAGGGATACAGACAGGGAAAATAAGAGGAATGAGAGAGAGGGAGCGACAGAACAAGAAAGAAGGCGAGATGTGTGTGGAAAGTGTACACACCGTAAGGCAGCTCCTTCACGTCGATTCCCCGGGCGGCCACATCGGTACAGATGAGGAACTTGACTTCTCCACGCTGTACAAATCACACACAATAATCAAGGCATTAACTCTCTGTAGTTGTTAGTGCCGATCGCTTAGCGCCGTGTCGG
The DNA here is from genome assembly GCA_030323885.1 of Branchipolynoe longqiensis. Lineage (NCBI taxonomy): Eukaryota > Metazoa > Annelida > Polychaeta > Phyllodocida > Polynoidae > Branchipolynoe > Branchipolynoe longqiensis. Next base: position 28,493,200 of record CM059194.1, read on the forward strand.
TAGCAAAAGCCATAATCATGCCGAGAAGTGTTCAACTTGTATTCTGTTGTATCATATTATTATCCAGCCATCCCTTTTACACCGAATGTAAAAGCACGCAATCATTTACGTGTCGAAAGACACTTTTGAAGTTAAAAAAGCTCACAATTATAAAGATTGCGGCCAGCGTAAAATGTCGCATCTGCAATAAAAGTAGAATATAATGTTCTTCCTGAATTGGTGAATATTGGTTTAATAAGCTATATGAGGCTGTCTGCTGTCCTAAAAGAAGGCTAGAACCGCTACTTGTTTTACCTTAGTAATTAAATGCCAGAATTAGAGATGGGTACGACAAATTAACGGAAGCGCGCACATTTTCAGGTTGTCGCCAGTAAAGAGGGCTGCCCGATGAAGCATTAAATTTTCAAAACCAAAACAATTATCTAGATTTGATTTTACATATCTAATGTAGCTGTCACACTACGACGACAATGGGAGGACGACAGCCCGGTGGCTGGAATTTTGAGAAATCACGACGACATATGCAAATTCGGGCTAATTTGGACGACAATCGGACGACATCGGGACAACAGACGGGACGACAGCGGGACGACAGTGTCTGTGTGTGTGTGACTCTGTGTCTCTGTGTGTGTCTCTATGTGTGTGTCTGTGTCTCTGTGTGTCTGTGTCTATGTGTGTCTATGTGTGTGTCTGTGTGTGTCTGTGTCTGTGTCTGTGTGTGTGTGTGTGTATGTGTCTGTGTGTGTGTCTGTGTCTCTGTGTGTGCCTCACTCTCACTCTCAGTCTGACTCTGACTCTGACTCTCAGTCTGACTCTGACTCTCACTCTCAGACTGACTCTCACTGTGTTTCTGTGTGTCTGTGTGTGTGTCTCTGTGTTTCTGTGTCTCTGAGAGTGAGAGTCAGAGTGAGAGTCAGACACTGAGTCAGAGTGAGAGTCAGACTGAGAGTGAGAGTCAGACTGAGAGTGAGAGTCAGACTGAGAGTCAGACTGAGAGTGAGAGTCAGACTGAGAGTGAGAGTCAGACTGAGAGTGAGAGTCAGACTGAGAGTGAGAGTGAGGCACACACAGAGACACAGACACACACACACAGACACAGACACACACATAGACACACATATACACACACAGACACACACATATACACACACACATATACACACACACAGACACACACATAGACACAGAGACACACACACACAGACACACACACACATAGACACACATAGACACAGACACACACATAGACACAGACACAGCGACACATACATGGAGAGAGAAGCAACTACAGCTTAACGACAAGACGACAGTGCCGCGACAGTGCGACAGTGCCGCGACAGTGCCGCAACCTCGGCTGTCGTCGGCTGTCGTAGAAGTTTTTCAACATGTCCAAAATCCCCACGACAACCCGGCGACAGTCGAGAAAGAGTGGAGAAACTGGAGGTGTCGCGCAGGTGTCGCGGCGACACCTGCGCGACACCTGCGCGACACCGGAAGTCGCTGTCGCAGAGCTGTCGTCGCCGCTTGTCGTCGTAGTGTGACTGCTACATTACTTAAATACTGGTGCAACTATTAAGCATTTGTTGCTACATATAAGAGAATAATGAGGCAATTTAATAGAACTTGTTAATGTTAACTAGCCTATGGTGTCCAAGTTTTGGCGTGCTTGCCGAAACTAATCTTACATGTTTACACTTTAAATATCTCAAAACTTAGCCGTTTAAAATAAACAATACTTGAAGCTAAAGTAAGGTAGATAATAACAATCAGTTTGATATATATTTATCTCAGAAAAATGACAGAAACTCAAAACCATCAGACTATCCAACTTTAAGTGCAGGACCTTGCCGACTGACCTTGAACTTCTCCAGGTTTCCCTTGCGCTCCTGTGGCTTGCGGTCGCTGTGGAGACACACGCAAGAGAACTCATGTCGCCCACGACCTGAAACACATACAATGGCGACTTGAAGCAAGAACAAATGACCTAATTAAACACACACACACACACGCGCACACGCACACACATGCAATTGCACTAAACACACACACACACACTGGACGTGGTGGCCCAATCGGTAGAGCGCAGGCTTTCCGTGCGGAAGGTTTGTTTGTTTCTTGTTGTTTTACGTCCTAGAATATCTAAGGTCATATCAGGACGGGTACCAACTTGTGACAGTGTGCACTCATGGGGAATTTATAGTGCTGCCCCGCTGGGAGACCAGGCCACCAGCACCATGACCTGATACCCCACTCAGTCACATTATCCTGACACTGAACTAAACTATTCTTGCCCTATCCTAATAATGCCGAGTGCCTGGGTAGGAAACGACAAGTATCGATTTTTAAGTCATTGGTTTGACTCGACCGGGAATCGAACTATTGACCTTCTACATGGGAAGCCTGCGCTGTACCGATCTCCCAAAACAGGAGACAGATGCTCAACTCATTCGGCCATCCCGTCTGCTTCCGTGCGGAAGGTCATGAGTTCGAAAATCCTGGGTGAAGAGTCAAACCAGTGACTTACAAATTTGATACTTGTCACTACCTAGCCTGGCGCTCGGCATTACTAGGATAGAGAAATGACTGGTTAGCTCACTCAATATCAGATAAATGTGACTCAGTGAGACATGGGGTCTTGGTGCCAGTGGCCTAATTTCCCAGTGGGGCAGCACTGTAAAGTCGCCATGAGTGCGCACTGTCACAAGTCGGTACACATCCAGATATGACCATCGATGTTGCTAGGATGCAAACACCCCAACACACATACAAATGCACATACACGCACACACATCTGGTGATTAAGCAGGAGGGTTTTATTTTATTAATTAATTGTGTTGGTGATGGTGTATTTATTCTGCTCATAACGGTGAAGTCTAATGACTTGTTTTCGCCATTAGACAGTAATAGTCTCATGGTTCCCCTTGTTTTATTACTTTCAGTTGTTGTGTAGCTATCTAGTGCATGCATTCTTTCTGTGTTTGTAAGCATTTTAACTGAGGACAACTGGTCCCCTCACCTCCTTGCTCCTTGCCCTATCCTAGTGTCATGGGGGTGATGAAAATGGGAAATATTGCGCCTAGAGCAGGACTCGAACCGACATCTCTTTGCATTCCGGGCCAGTGTGCTAACCATTACACCACATAGACTCCCTGATATCACCACACTACCCACACCTACCTGTCTATGTGGTTACTTGCCTGAGAGGTCAGTACAGACTACTACACTAGTAATGCCCAGTGCCAGACAAAGGTAGGGATGAGCATAAATTTGATTAAGACTTCCGAGTTTGACTCTGCTCGGCTGTCGATTCCATCATCGGTTGCTAATAGTTGTCTGCTACGCTTGTTGGGGTTTTACATCCTAGCAACAGCTAAGGTCATATCAAGACAGAGTACCGACCTGTGACAGTGCACACTTGTGGTGGTTATACAGTACTTCCCCACTGGGGATGTATGCCGTTTGTTGCTTGTTGGAGTTTTACATCCTAGCAACATCTCAGGTCATGTCAAGACTGAGCAACAACTTGTGACAGTGTGCACTCGTGGTGACTTTATAGTACTTCCCCACTGGGAGATCGGGTTGTCAGCAAAGTGACCAGAGATCTCACCCAGTCTTATTATCCTAATATTGGACAAACCAGTCCTTGACCTATCCCCGTCCGTGTGCAATGTACAGAAAATTGAGTAAGGTGGATTTTAGTTTTACATATTCTTCTAGGGTCATTTCTATTTTGTTTTCCAGCCCATAATCTACTTCTTAATGTAACATTATTAAATTATTTGTTTTTGTCAGGAAATGGATTGATTGATTGATCGATAGTTGCTTTGCACCATGTCAGCAAAACCTATATTCACGGTGGAGTGCTTAGCCTGTATTCTGTCCGATTTTGTTTAACCATCAATTTTACACGGAGTGTAAAAAGCACACAATCAAATATTTGTCAAAAGACACATGAAGTTAGAAAGCTCACAATTATCAAAATTGTGGTCAAGGAAAATAACATTCCAGGTAAAGTGGAAGTGATGGGGGAGGGGATAGGGAAGGGGGAAAGGAAGAGGTGGTGGATGGTTGGTTGGTTGTTGGAGTTTTATGTTCATATCAGGACGGGCACCGACTTGTGTCAGTGCACACTCATGGCGACTTCATAGTGCTGCTCCAGTGGGAGACCAGCCCACCAGCACCATGACCTGATAAGATAACAAAGCAACTACGAAATTGAAACTATTGCTGTTCAGCGATGAAAACAAGCCGCGATGCGACTTACTCGTTATGGACAGGATAAATAAACCACAACCAAAAAAAACACCCAAAAAAACACCAACCTGATATCACACTCAGTCACATTATCCTGACACTGAACCAACTAGTCCTTGCCCTATCCTAATAAAGCTGAGCGCCAAACTAGGAAGCGACAAGTATCAATTCGATAAGTCCTTGGTTTGACTCGAGCGGGAATTGAACTTTCGACCTTCCGTGTGTGTCTGTATATGCTCTCAGGCCCCCGCCTCTCCCTTCCGGGCCATTAGGCTTAAGCCTACTTTAACCTAATGGTGTTTGCTTGTTTGTTGTTGTTTTACATCCTAGCAACATCTAAGGTCATATCACGTCAGCCGTCAGCACAATTAACCGATATCCCACAGTCACACTTTTCCGATACTGTGCAAACTAGTCCTTATCCTATCCTATTAATGCAGAGCGCCTGGCTAGGTAGCAACAAGTATCAATTTTAGAAGTCATTGGTTTGACTCGACCGGGAATCGAACTCCTGACCTTCTATATGGGAAGCCTGCGCTTTACCGATTCGGCCACCACGTGTGGTGGCTAATATTTAATCCGTCACTAACCTCAGTGACCTGTGAATGGAAACTATATTGCAATAAAGGTGCCCCCCCACACCTGAGCGGTGAGCGTGCCGACGCATCTTGCGCTTACACGAGGCGCTGCAGTGTATTGCTATTTACTACATGCTTAAGTTGCCCAGATAAAGCTCCTACCCCCCTGCCCCCTTCCCCCTGCCCCGCCTCCACCCTAACGGAAATAGCCACTTTCGATACACTAATCCCGCCAACACTCGCTCCTAGCTTTGGTTTGGTGGCAAGCTCTCACTTCTCAGCTTGGCACGTCCTAGTAAGTATGTTTCAGGCTGCACCAGGCTCCGCAGGTAGACTTACTGCTGTAGTTCGACGGTTTTGAGTTTTTGTCATTATCTGATGTAATTATATCACAGTGATTGTTATAATCTATCTTACTTGATTTTTTAAGTGACTTTGATTTAAAATGACGAACATGGGAGATATTTGTAGTGTAAACATGTTAAATAAATGCTGGCATGCTTATCAAAACTCTGAATCCATAGGCTTCAGCAGTAACTGGTTTTATTAAATAGACTTATTACCTTCTATGTAGCCACAAATCCATATATGCTGCTAGTTTGCTCAATATTACACTAACTTCTAATACCCCAGTCACACGAGAGCCGGCGTTCGCCGCCAACCTCCTTACACCCAAAAGGACGCCAACCTCCCAGCATCCCATTCGATACATTGATTCAAATATGTGGTAGGCGCCAGGTCGGCAGCAACTCGCCAACCAAGAGATCGATGCAAGGTCGGCGCCAACCATTTTGAATGGCGCCGCCAGAACAGGACGCAAGGAGGTTGCACGTGTAGCAGCTGCAACCTCCTTCCGGCCAAAATTTCCGAAATGGACGCCGGGAGGTTGGCGTCCTCACGGCAACAGCACTTAATCAGGGCGTAAGGAGGGCGCAAGGAGGACGTTTTGACGTCGCGAATCGATCGTAAATGAACGCAGGCCTCGTGTGACTGGGGTATTACAGCCACCTCAGCACATTTGTCTTTATATTAGTTGATTAAGCGGGGGAAATTTCAATTGCAGACAATTGGTCTTCCTCATTCCACTGCTCCTTGCCCTATTCTAGTCATTGGTTCGACTCGACCACGGTTCGAACCTACCGGACCTACCCACAAGACCTACCAAAACTTTTATCTATGTTGCTAGTTTGCTAAATATACACATCAAACAACTGCACACAGGCACTGACAATGAACACCACTAATAACTCCTCACATCCATTTTACTCATTTTAACCAACCAAATCGCTCCATACATCCCTCAGCATTTTACCAACAATCCAGACTATCTGATATTAATGCGCACACAGAACGCTTGCTACAAACTATATACATCACAACCATTTACTTAGCTAAATTTGGATCATACCTAAACCCAGACTATGCCCACAAACCCACTGCCTAGAATATTAACTAAGACACCACCAACAATATAATGGATACACTGAAGCCATACACTGATCAGATATACCACAAACTCTTAATTAGCTGAATGTAATAATATTATATTATCTTAAGATTGTTCTTGTAATTAAATAGTGTAAATGACTGAAGTTAAGCATGGCCACAAGACCAGTCCCTCGGCGCTGAAAGAAAACACTGTATTCTGGGGCCAAATGTAAGAGCCACAATTTATCGGCTGCGGAGTTAAGGTCGACCGGCGGGGTATCTATTGTCGGCGTTAACATATGTGTCACCCGGGATGTATGTGACCAAAGCACGCGCGGGTTAGCTAACAATTTAGTTATTTATAGATTTGGGAAATCCCTCTGCGTTTGTAGCCATATATTAGGCTCAAATCTATTGAATGCGATCATATTTAACAGAATTACATACGCAATAAGTGACATTTGATCAATTTAACCCTAAAGTCGAAGCGTTATTTAAGGCTACCGCCGCATTGCTGCGATATAAATAATTATAGTTTTCGAATCGACGAACGAAATGTAAACAAATCGCCGCCGCCTGCCAGTATGGAACTGCGACGTCGATGCGGCGATGTGGCGGCGATTCGTTACATTACGTTCATCGATTCGAAATATAATAATAATAATCGCCGCCAATGCGGCGGTAGCCTTAATAACGCTTCGAATTTAGGGTTAAATTGATAAAATTTCACTTATTCCGTATCTAATTCTGTTAAATATGGTCGCATTGAATAGATTTGGCCCGAATCGGTCCCTAACCTGCACGTTAACCCAGGCTCAAGTGGGAGTTACTGACGGCGACGTTAACCCTCGAGGCGGTAGCCTAACCCGCACACATACATTGACACTTAGGCCGCTAACCCGGGAAATCCGCACGACGCGTGGGTTACGAGCCCTAACCCTGACTCTTACATTTGGCCCCAGATGAATAAAAATGTCTACCCGCGCCCCCCCCCCCCCAAAATGAAGGTTGTGTTCAGAACAGCCATGTCTATGTGCTGATCCCTTTGTAAATGTACAGATCCCAGTGATATTACAGAGCTTACATAGTCAACCTCTATGTGCTCCCCAATACCTCTATTTGCTCCCCGAGAGAGTGCCACTAGTAACTTGCAAAGCCAGCAGCACTTCAATGCTTTGCAAGCAGCTTTTATGAAATGCACAACCGCACGCAGTTAGTAATAAAAGCAGTCTTTGTCGCATTGCGACCGACAGCATGATGGTGATGACATAGTCAAACTGCTTGTAAAAATATATGGATTTTCGGTTAAGAATTATATATTGGCAGAGAGCATTATTATTCTTGGACGACGGAGTGGGGACAAGGTTAAGTAAACTAAAAGCAATAGAATCCCACTCCCATTGTACATGATAATGAGTGATGTGAAATCTATGTTATATATGATGCTTAGAGTTAATTAAGAAATGGTTTATATGAGAAACAGTTAAGGTGATGAAATGTCTCTCTATGTATTCATAAAGAATGCAATTGGAGAAAAAGGACATTTTGAATATATATATATATATATATCTGTAACTGTTGCAGCCACCTGTCCTCCCATAACCACTGGGCTGACCCACCAGCCTAATCTGCATATGCATAGAGTGCACCCTCTGCAGCTGGGTTGAGTGACAGGCACCCCTATTGGGGGTTGTCACCCACCCAGGCTGTGGGGGTGTCTGATTGGCTGGCTGGGGGAAGTCCAGTCACCTGACTCCCTTGGCCTATCATGACCACACAAGTCTCATGCTAATTAATTATTCAAGAAACTTCTCCAGTCTCACTGGAGAGATCACTCTACTCCTGGCTCTTGAGTGAGGCACACCTAATCTAGAGCAGGACCCCAGGCACTCTGTCTGATGCTATCCAAATTCACATATTCCAAATTGAGTTGAGTGCAACAACCAAGGGACCCCAGTTCCAAGGGCTGTAACCACTGCTTCCTATATAGAAGTAAGGTAATGAGACATAGTGTGGACAACAGGTAAGGAGTGAAGGTGATAGGTCACAGGTAGGTGGACAGGAGTTGATGCCAATAAAGCACAACTTATTCACTGTTTATCTGTGTGACTTGTTTTCCTTTCTCTTTTAAGTACTGGTTCCACAGTTGGTTATATTGATTTAGGATGATTGCACCACGGGTGAAATGAAGGGGAGAGTTCTGTAGTATCATCTGGTGTTCATGCGGCCGAGCATACAGAAATATTATATGCTGTTGATAGGCTCCACAGTTCACATGTGGGTGGTTGCCATAGCAACTGCAGCTGCACTGGCTGACTCTCGAGACCAGGTAAACTTCCGGTTGTTATCGTGGAGGCATCTGATTGGTTGACAGATGTTGGCGGTGAGGGGGCGGGGGGTAGGGGGTGGGGGGGTGAGTGTGTATGTGTGAGAGGGTATTCACAGAGGATCTGGATAGGTCTACTTCTAGTAGCTTCTGAAGCTACTAACTTTAAAATGGGCTCAGGTGTATTCACTACTATCAGGATGGAATATGACTGTCTATAGCTTGTAGGCTTTGACTAACTCTGTAACGTTGAATTATTTATGAAATAACCTAGGTTGTCACTCTCTTCAGTCAAGAGGTGAGCGTGCTGACGCATCTTGCGCTTAGGAGATGCTGCAGTGTATTGCTATTTACTGCATGTTTAAGCTGCCCGGACAAAGCTCCTACCCTTGCCCCACCACCATCCCCCCCCGCTCCCCCCGTCCCCCCCAAATTTGTTCTTTCCCCCTGCTACTGCCCGCCAATCCTTTATGGAAAATAAGGCAGCTTTCAGGATTAACACAATCCCACCGAAAACGAGTCAATCACCAACACTCGTTCCTGGCTTTTGTTTGGTGGGAACCTGACACTTCTCAGCTCGGCATGTTTGTTTGTTTATTGGGGTTTTACATTCTAGCAACATCTATAGCCATATCAGGATATGACTGTAAGGGTCAGTCGGCAGCAATGTCCCTCCTTAGTGATTATAAAACATCATAAAGTTATATTTTATATAGACCAGGAAATACTCAAACTGATTGATAGGCTTCTGTTAGGAAACCGTAATGGAACAGCTCTAGAATGAGCGATCACTATTTGTAAAACAAACATTTCATTGACCGATCCCAGACTTGGGTAGCGCCACCACCGAGTGCAAGTAGCCTCACTTTCAAATGCACCGGACGCGGCGGCCGAAACGGTAGAGCGCAGGCCTCCCGTGTTGCAGCTCGGGAGTTCAATTCCTGGTTGAGTCAAACCAATAACTTACTAAATTAATACTTGTCACTTCTTAGCCAGCCACTTGGCATTATTAGGATAGGGCAAGGACTGGTTGGCTCGTTGTCAGGAAAATGTGACTAAGTGGGACACCAGGTCATGGTGCTAGCGGCCTGGTCTCTCAGTGGGGCAGCACTATAAAGTCGCCATGAGTGTGCACTGTCACAAGTCAATACCTGTTCTGCTATGACATTAGATGTTGCTAGGACATAAAACTGCAACAACAAACCAACCACTTTCAAATGCAATCAAAGGTCAGGGCTGAGATCTCAGTAAATGCACAAAATGCCTAATGCACTACTGGAGGTGCAGAGACACTCACCAGCACAGCACAGCTGTAATTACTGGCCTTTCTAACATAATGAGAGATCTGCAATTACTTTAATAACCTCCATACCTACCTATCTACACATACACATACACATACAGTTTGATGCTCACCACCACCAATTTTGTTGAGGTAGTTCTCCATGTTGTCGCAGTCCAGTTTGGTCCTACAGAAGATGATTGCCTTGTCCATCTTGTGTTCGCGAATAGCTTTAATCGTATAGTCACCCTTCAGCATCTTGATCGCCTCAGATAACATCTCTGAAATAAGCAGTAAAAACACATCAACGTCTGAAATAAGCAGTAAAAACAGATTAACGTCTGAAATAAGCAGTAAACACACATCAACGTCTGAAATAAGCAGTAAAAACAGATTAACGTCTGAAATAAGCAGCAAAAAGACATCAACATCTGAAATAAGCAGTGAGAACACATAAACATCTGAAATAAGTAGCAAAAACACATCAAAATCTGAGATAAGCTATGAAGACACACTAAAGTCTGAAATAAGCAGTGAAAACACATCAAAGTCTGAAATAAGCAATCAAAACCGGAAATAAGCAATCAAAACACATCAAAATCGGAAATAAGCAATCAAAGCACATCAAAATATGGGATAAGCAATGATAAAAGGTTTGTTTTATTTAATGACGCCTGTAAAGCACATTGATTTTTTATCATCGACTATTGGATGTCAAACATATGGTCATTCTGACATATTTCTTTGGATGAAACCCACTGCCATCACATAGGCTACTCTTTCCGATCAGCAGCAAGGGGCCTTTTATATGCACTTTCCCACAGACAGGACAGTACATACCACAGCCTTTGATTGTTTGTTTGTTTTGTTTGTTTTGTTTGTTGTTTTACGTCCTAGCAACATCTAAGGTCATATCAGGACGGGTACCGACTTGTGACAGTGATCACTCATCTTGACTTTATAGTGCTGCCCCACTGGGAGACCAGGCAACCAGCACCATGACCTGATATCCCACTCAGTCACATTATCCTGACACTGAGCCAACCAGTCCTTGACCTATCCTAATAATGGCGAGCGCTTGGCTAGGAACCGACAAGTATCAATTTTTAAGCCATTGATTTGACTCGACCAGGGTTCAAACCCACGATCCAATGGTCTGCCAACACGGGAGATGGACGCTCTAACTAATTCGGCCATCCCGTCTGGTCCCAGCCTTTGATGAACAAGGTATGGACCACTGGTTGGAACGAAAAATAGCCCAAACTGCAAATGGGTCCACTGAGCAGAATCGATAGGACGGCCCACACCTTCACAGGTGGACACTCTACCGCTTGAGCTACGTCCCGCTCAGGAGATAAGCAATAAAAACGCACCAACATAAAAAATATGCAGCAAAATCAAACCAAAATTGGAAATAAGCAATAAAAAGACACTAAAGTCTGAAATAAGCAGCTAAAACACACCAACGTCAGTATGCTGTTCAAAAAGATAATTAATCAGTCTTCTGATGACATCCCATATTATGAAGTACATCGTTTTAGTATAGCCTTTTCGATAGTTAGGTAATTAATTACTAATCCTTTCTTGAATGTCTGAAAACATTGACTAGATGCAGTGGCCGAATCTGTAAGAGTGCCCGCTTCTCGGCCAAGTGAAACCAATGACTTACAAAATTGATACTTTGTCGCTACCTAGCCTAGTGCTAAGCAAAAATAGGATAGGGCAACAACTGGTTAGCTCAGAATGAGGATAGTGTGACTGAGTGGAATATTAGATTATGGTACCAGTGACCTGGTCTCCCAGTGGGGCAGCACTATAAAGTCGCCATGAGCATGCACTAGCACATGTTGGTACCCGTTCTGATATGACCTTAGATGTTGCTAAGACGGTTGATTGAGATTTCCGTCCTGGCAACTACTAAGGTCATATCAAGACGGGTATTGAGTTGTGACAGTACGCACTCGTGGCGACTTTATATCCTAGTAATGTCAAGCGCCAGACTAGGTAGCAACAATCACCAATTTTGTATGTCATTGGTTTGACTCAACTGGGAATCCCGAGAAGCCTTCGCTCTACCGATTTGGCTACCATGACCGGTAGATGTTGCTAAGACGTAAAACCCTAACAAACAAACAAACACAAAATAAGCCTCAGTGCATTGCATGGGAATAAATGACAAACAAATATCACCAGAAATAATGGCTAAAAACTACCAATTGGCAAACTATTGCACATAGAGGCACAGTAAATGAATTCCATCTCAATTTAATCTCAAAAACAAAGCCAGGCTGTGCAGTTGGTGTCAGATATCATTACTGGAACACCAGTCCCCTATGCTCTACAGTCGGGATCCCTTTTCTTCCTCACGCCACCAACAAATTCATTTATTTATCTACAGCACAAAATCAATAGCCCAGACATTAATATTCCATTTCGATTTACTGAAACAAAACAGTCTCCAAGTAATATCGAAATCTCTGCTTGCTATATAAAATACAGTACCTCTTCACTGCAATAAATACTTTTTACTCCCAGCTTGCCTCGCTCTTCTTCCCTCGCCACATATTGGTTATAATGCTCACATTCTGTTTGATTCACGGAGGGGGAAGAGTTCTCCCGCCCCCCTCCTCCGCTCACTCCCTCATAGGCTCCTCCATCGCCCCGTCCCCGCGTCTCGGACTTACATTTGTGGCGCCTCCTGCCCTACCCACTTTGTTGCCGCCTTCCTTCCGTCCTCCTTAAGGTCTTGTCAGACCTTGCTGGACTGGGGAACCGGATGAGAACCAGACACTGTCCGGTTGTGTACAGCGATGATCGGGTACCGTCTGGTAACCATCCGGCAGTGTCCGGTACAAGTTTTGAACATGCACAAAAGTTCTACCGGACACCACCGGACTGAGGTGTCCGGTACATGTCCGGTACCCATCCGGTACCCATCCGTACATGTCCGGTACCATCCATTGGTGTCCGGTTTGTCCGTTTTGTCCGGTACATGTCCGTTACGTGTCCGGTTCTCATCCGGTACATGTACGGTACTTATCCGGTTGTCTGGCGGCAATTAACCCAATTTTGCGCTCCATTTCGATAGATTTCTTCACCGGCCAACACCGGACTAGAAAATTCTTTGTCCGGTGGTCTCCGGTGCTCAGTCCGGTGAGGTGTGACAATGACTTTAGAGTCACTCATCCTCCGGCTCCAGACCAGCACAGACCTCCAGCTTTTTCCACCCACCCACCCACCCTTGCTTCTATTTTTTTCCTCTTTTTTCTTTTTCTATTACTTGTTACTCTTCGTATGGTGGATGGCTCTTCGGGGCTCTCTTCCTCTTCATTGCAAGAAGCACATCTTTTACTCCCAGCTCGCCCTCCATCTTCTTTCCTCGCGGCATATCAATTACACTTCATAAAGCATGTAAAAAACTGCATAGATACTGCATATCTATAACAATCACAGCCGGGAGACCAGTACTACGGCACTCAGAAATGATATATGAATAAAATGCATTTACCTATGAAAATAAAACCGTACATTTCCATCATAAATAACTCATACACAAAAGATTGCGCCTTTTAGTATAGTTATTACCGGTAACGAGAGCTTGGATCTGATTATTAATTTAATTGGAGACAATTCCCCAATTAGGACAGATTTTAGTTTCGAATGACTTAGATATTTTTTTAACTTGCCTAATTCGTTGGAATCGGAGCACGAGGTAGACATTGATGCGCGAAAAGGAAGAGAGGAAGGCGGGGGTGGAAAATAAGGCGTTTTTATTTACGCCTCACAGACAGAGCATACAGAGCATACAGAGTAAGGGAGCAACAGGAGTAAATAAGGAATAAGCTGAGGAAGGTAAGGAAGCTCATGAGGAGCGGAGTAATGAATAAAAGCAATACAGGAGGAGCAGTGAAGAAATGTACATGATAAATAAAGTAATAAAGTTCAGGCAGAGTAAAAAAGTCTGTGGGTGTTCTGTGAGGGGGTGCCGAGGAGCCCTCCACCGGTGGAGGAGAAGTGTATGAGGAGTGTAGGGTGGGTGGGTGGTAGAAAAAGGGCAGAGAGCTGGGAGACGGCAGGAGGGCGAGTGCCTGAGGGAGGCCGGCGGGCGACCTTATAAGGGGAGAGGGACGGGCGACAGCAGGTGAGGTGTGAATGCTGCCGGCCCGGGGGAGGGCGAGGGGTGGCGAGCAGCGGGTGTCGGGTGAGGCGCGAGTGCTGCGCGACACGGGGGGCGGGGGAGGTGGCGGCGCGCCGGGCAGTCTGCCGAGGTGAGAAAGCAGCGCGACAGCGTGGGGCGGGGGAGGGTCTCTTCCTCTCCTCGCATCAAACGCAATGCTTCGCATTACGACCAATTTGACTGAAATGACCCTCAGATGTTTAGTCTGGGAAACGTTTTTAATTCTAATGATTTGTTTGTTTGTGTTTTCTGTCCTAACCAATTAGAAGGTCAAATGAGGACATGTACTCGCTTGCGATTGATTGATTGATTGATTGATTGATTGATTGATTGTGAGTTTATGCCATGTTGGCTGAAAAGGCTATATTCACAGCGAAAAGTGAGTTAAATGTATTCTGCCATTTCAATTTTCCATGGAAAAAAAAAGAACCAGTTTTAAATGCAAATTTAAAAACTCAGACTTGGGTGGCGTGTGTTATCAGATGATGGTCAAATAAGACATGGGTAAAGATACAACTTGCTATGTAGAGCGGTCTGCACTGTAAAGTAAATAGTGCAGGCTGCTCCCCTTCTAACTGTACAGAGTGGTGCATGCTCCAACACAATACAGCGCAGATTACTCTCTCACCAATATGTGTAACCAACCACAATTGTTCAAAGGCTGGAAAACCAGTGCCCCGGCACTGACAAATTATATATTCAGATGAAAAAACACAGTTCAGCAAACAACAACTAAAAAAAAAACACCATAAAAAAGCCCAAGCGCCAACAGAATAGTGATGACTTTAATATAGAGCTTCCCCACTGGGAGACCAGGCTGCCAGCACCATGACCTGATATCCCACTCAGTCACATTATCCTACTACTAAGAAAACCAGTCCTTGCCCTATCCTAGTATTGTCAAGTGCCGAGCAAATATAAATTCTTGTAAGTCTTTGGTTTAACTCGACCTGGGATTGAACCTACGATCTCCGGCATGGCAAGCGGGCACCCTAGTCATTCTGCTATCTCTTCTAGTTACCCTCAGTCGACTGGTCATATAAACATTTTTTTGTTGGGGTTTTACATCCTAGCAACATCTATGACCATATCAGAACGGGTGACAGTGCACACTCATGGTGACTTGATAGTGCTGCCCCACTGGCAGACCAGGCCGCTGGCAACATCACTCGATATCCCACTCTGTTACATTATCCTGACACTGAGCTAACGAGTCCTAACCCTATCCTATTAATGCCAAGCGCCAGGCTAGGTAGCGATAAATATAAATTTAGTAAGTCATTGCTTTCGAACTCCCGACCTTCCACATGGGAGAAGCATGTGCTCTTAACGATTCGGCCACTGCCGCTTCCGGTCAGTCGCCCGAACAGTAATACGTGAGCGAGGAGTTTCAAAAGCCTCTGTATCTGTATCAACGACTGGGATTATATTCAGGCCGTCTCCCGGGGCAGAATAAGCGGTTCAGTTCCACCAGTTTCAGCCATAAGCCGCTTCTCAAATAAGTACTGTTCTGCGAAGCAAAAAGCTATTACAGGATGCGAAAGAGGTAGAAGTCTCATGATAATTAGACAGCCAATTGAAGCGCTCGCTCGGAAAATTGCAGCACAAGTATTATATTCCCTGTCTGATCGATATTACCTTTCAAGTGAAGATTAGAGAGGGGCGGTGGGAGAGATCCTGTACAGTGACTAGGAAACTATAAAAACATTAACAACATCAGAAGTAGGGATTTAAGTGGGTGTGTTTGGTTGTGGTTTACGTTCTAGCAACATCAAAGATCATATCAGGACGGGTAGGCCTACTGACTTGTGACAGTGTGCACTCATAGAGGCTTTAATCAGGTATGAAAGTGGCCTCCGGGAAAAAAAAGCGCAGATGCTGATATTCTACCTTAGGTTTAGCATTGTCAGGGAATCGCAGAAAATTCCCGGAAGTCGGGTTTCATATATATTGGTATATGCTGATAGTGCTGCGCCGTTTGAAGCATGTATTATTAGTGTACACTGATAGTGCTGCGGCGCTTGGAGCATTTATTAGTAGTATACGCTGATAGTGCTGCGGTGTCTGCACCACATATTAGTATACGCTGATGGTGCTGCGGGATTGAAAAATCCTGGAAATCCGCGCAATCGCGTAGATCTTTAATCCCTGGTTTATAATGCTGTCCCACTGGGAGACCAGGCCGTTATAAATTACACCACAGGGTCCACACTAAGCTTAATCCGGTCCTCTGCCCCTGACTCACAGTGGGATCAGGAGCATTACTTTACGGTCAGGTGA
The DNA here is from genome assembly GCA_030323885.1 of Branchipolynoe longqiensis. NCBI lineage: Eukaryota > Metazoa > Annelida > Polychaeta > Phyllodocida > Polynoidae > Branchipolynoe > Branchipolynoe longqiensis. The sequence continues at coordinate 28,509,525 of CM059194.1, forward strand.
CTGACTATGCAGTCCACAGAGGGGATGACGCTTTTAGGGGGCGCCGCCTAGCGGGATTCGGTAAAGGTGAGCAGTGCATATGGAGCGTGAAGATAAAAAGAGATCTATGCCACAAACCAGAGCAGGGTTCATACTCATTTTGACATATCACATTCCAGGACTTTCCACGACCTTTCGGTGCAAAATTCATGTTTTAAAGACATTTATTAAATTAAAGTGCTCCGAAACGCAGTTATATTCATAGTCGATTCACTGGGTAAGATGTGAATTGTAAATAAGCCTGAGAAATAACAATGCCTATATGTATGGTTTTAATATATAAAAAAAACAAGAGGCAGGATAACAAACCCACAAAAATTACTTTTAATACAAAACATCACAGATTGAAGTTTGGGCATGTCAGTGAAAATAGGCTTAACAAAAATATGGTGATGACTTTCCATTTTCAAGGATTTCCATTTTCAAGGATTTCCAAGGATCCTTAGATGAATTCCGGGACTTTCCAGAACTGGCATCCTGAATTATCAAATTCCAGAACTTTCCAGGTTTCCAAGGACCCGTACGAGCCCGACAGAGCTACACCAGTTTTTGGTTAGTCTATTTTATTTGGGGTTTTACCGCAACGCAACACCTGAGGTAATCGAGCCTAACTTGATTCTCGATGAGTAGGTGCAGGGCATGACTCGTATGTTCATAGGCAAAATGCTGGCTTGTGATGTATATTCACTTAGTAAGTGGCCAGACAAGATTTTGTAATAATGATGTCTGCTTGATTGTTGAGGTTTTATATCCTAGTCACATCTAAAGCCATATCATGCCGAGTGCAGACTTGTGACTGTGCGCGCTTATGACGACTTTATGATGCTGCCCCACTATGACACCGAGCTACGGCAGCATGACCTAATACCCCACTCAGTCACAATATCCTGATACTGAGCAAAAAAGTCCTTGTCAATGTCATATCCTAATAATGCGGAGCGCCTAGGTTAGATAGTGTCATGAGGTGATGAAAATGGGAAATATTGCGCCTAGAAATAGCGAAATAGCGAATGATAGACAGGAAGTGTGAACACTTATTTGTCTCTCATTTTTGCTTGAGTGCAAGTAAATAAGCAACACAAGGAATAATTAGTGGCATGTGGTGAATAAGGGGTCAAATTTTCCTGGATCATCAGACCATGCTTTTTCTAATCTGTTCTTGAATGAATTTACTGACCCAGCATCAATAACATTTTGTGGAAGACTGTTCCATAAATTTATGATCCTGTTTGAGAAACTGTGTTGCCTTAACTTTGAAATGGAGCGGGACTCGAACCCACATCTCTTTGCATTCAGGGCCAGTGTGCTAACTATTACACCACCTAGGCTCCCTGATGTCACCACACTACCCCCGCCTACCTGTATATGTGGCTCTTTGCCTGAGGTCAGTGCAGACTACTACACTAGTAACAAGTATACATCTTTTTAAGTCATCGGTTTGATTCAGCCGGGATTCGAACCACGACATACAGGAACGGAATGTGCTTATCCATTCGGCCATTGAATTAATGATGATGATGATGATGATAATGATGATAATGATGATGATAATGACTTGAAAAATGGCATATTCTTGATAACAATGTGACCAGACAATATTTTGTAGTGATGATGACGATGGTGACGATGATGACGACGATAACTATTACAAATTGGTACATTATTGACAACAAAATGCCCAGACAATTCTGTAGTGATGATAATGGTGATAATGATGTGAACAATGATGATGATGTTGTTAACAACACTTATTACTAAATGATATATTGTTGACAACTAAGTAGCCAGTGGTGGTGATGATGGTGTGGTGATGATGATGATGTCGACAATGACGATAGTATCATCGATATTAACTATTACAATATGGTAGATTAGTAACCAAGTGGCCAGACATTTTGTAGTCGTAGTGATGATGATGATGGTGGCGATGATGACGACGATGATGACAGTGACAACATTATTAATATTGATAATAACTAAAATCACAGGCCAGACATTTTGTAACTGAAATGATGGTTATGACGATGATAATGATGACTACAAAAACGACAATATTATCAATATTGGAAAGTTTGTTTTATTTAACGACGCATCTAGAGCGCATTGATTTTTATCATCGGCTATTGGACATCAAACATATGGTCATTCTGACATATTTCTTTGCAGGAAACCCACTGCCGCCACATAGGCTACTCTTTCCGATAAGCAGCAAGGGTTTCTTTTACATGCACTTTCCCCACAGACAGGACATCACATACCACAGCCTTTGATGAACCAGTTGTTGACCACCGGTTGGAAAGAAAAATAGCTCCAACTGCAAATGTGTCCACTGAGCACGATCGATAGGACGACCCACCCCTTCACAAGTGGACACTCTACCGCCTGAGCTACGTCCCGCTCCCGTCCAATTTTGATAACAACGACTATAACAATATGGTATATATTATTAACAACCAAGTGGCCAGACCAGATACCAGATACCAAATACCAAATACCAGATACCAGACACCAGACTTGGTCACAGCAGTCGATCAATACAATAGGTGGCAGTTTGTCGGTGGCAAAATCTAGTCCGGTCTTGTCCCTTTCTCACCGACGCACCTGACAATGACACCGGAGCCGGGTGTCATCATGCCGCCCCCTGGCGGGCTGTCAAAGTCAGGGCCGACCGCCTTCCCAGCATGCAATAGATACTGCTGTGTGGCTGGCGAACAAAGGTGAGGTTCTACGGTGACCTCAAGGACAGCATGCTAACCCGCTACCACGAGGCTATTTGTCCAGTCCAACAAAACCATCAAATTTTCAAAAGCAAAATACCTATCTAAATTCCAACTGAGATATGGGGTGCTGTTATTGTGTTGCTACATAGAATCCTAAGTCAATTTAATAGAACCTGTCACTGCTGAAACCTATGGGATCCGAGTTTTGCGGTATATCACATGACTGCGATGTACTGTTCATCATCTTAGTGGTGGACCTAAAATATTACTAACAGGTTACCAGACCGGATGGCCAAATGAGTTGAGCATCCGTCTCCTGTTTTGAGGGGGATCAGGGGATCCGAACCCATGGGTTTATGGGTTCGGACCCTGGTCCAGTCAAACTAATGAC
>CM059194.1:28513173-28566446 GCA_030323885.1 Branchipolynoe longqiensis
AGGCCCTGTCACACTACGACGTGACTACGTCAGCGTAACCACAACGTGAAAATAATGATATCACGTCGAAGTTATCGGCGTAATATGCAAATTGTGGACGTGAATGCCGCGTAGTTGACGTGAGCGTAACGTGAAAGTAACGTCGGTGTACGTCGTGACGTTAGCTGTAACGTGACAACGTTAGAGGGGAGGGGTAATTGGCGACGTGACCGGGCGTTAGTGTAACGTGAGCGTAACGTCGCCGTAACGGGTGTGACGTGAACGTAACGTGACCGTAACGAGACCGTAACGTGACCGTAACGTGACCGTAACGTGACCGTAACGTGACCGTAACGTGACCGTGAATGTGACCGTGATGTGACCGAATGTGACCGTAACGTGACCGTAACGTGACCGTAACGTGACCGTAACGTGCAAAACGCTGCCCACACGTTGCTCCCACCCGGGCCGTCGGTCTGACGTGACATAACGTGACTCTAACGTCACTTACGCTGCTATAACGATCGCGGAACGTCTACCTAACGTCATTGTCACGTCATCCCGACGTAACGGCTTCACGTCGAGATACGTCGAAAGTTTTGAACAGGTTCAAAACCTCGACGCGCGCCGACGTAACACGATGTAACATGACGTAGCTCGACGTCACTCTAACGTCATTATGACGTCATCATAACGTAACCCAACGTACGGCAACGTAATGACGAAAAATCATCACGTTAGGCTCACGTTGGCTCGTTACGTCGTAGTGTGACAGGGGTATAATGATGGAGTTGGGGACACCTTTAATGCCCATCAATTCATCTCCTAGCTTGGAGATTATTTCCGCCGGTTTTAACGTGCGGAAATGACCATTTATGGTCTCGCGCATAAGCGTGGTAGTTTTAACCCGCTTAGCTTTCGGCTTCTCCACCTTTTTAGACACTTTGCCACCAATGGCAGCATAGACACCTTCATATTGTGTGTCTGAGTCTGATTCCGTGGAAGTGGAATCCGTGGAGGAATCGGAAGAAGAAGAATCTTTCCTCTTCTTCTTCTTCTTCTTCTTGGACTTGGTCTTTTGCTTCTTGCGAAGTCCGGTCTTGTTACGTTCCTTGGTGAACTCGTCACCGGAAGAAGTGACTGTTTCTTCTTCTTCCTCCGTTTAGGAGGAGGAGGAGGAGGAGGAGGAGCCCTAGGCTCGATCGCCGAGTCTGTCTCTGAGAAGTCTTCCCAGTCCGACTCGTCTTGGAAACCCGGCTTTTGCCGTTTAAGAGACGGCGGTGGTTTGAGAGACAGAATATGACTCTCCATAGCCGCCCACCGAGTCTCCCAGTCTGGAACTGTGGGGCCCTCAGGCACTGTCTCTTCCTCCGCCTCGGAGAGGATATGCGCCCCGGGCTGTGGTGAGGGCACAGCCGACAACACCGGTGAGGAGTCGTACTCCTCGTCCGAGCCTCTGGGAGCGCGTCCCTCGGCTGCTGCAGCAACGCGCTTACTCCGCTTCGTGGCCATCGGGACCTGAAACCAAATAATTGGTCAGTCTCGGTATTTATAAATGTCACAATTTTGTTGTTTAAAACGTAATTGGACATCTAGTGGTGTTAGAGAACGTGTTTAAACCGTTATAACACAGGCGTAATAAGCTAAATTGTGCGTGGATTGTGGGTCAAGCCCAAATCTTACGCGGGGTCGGGACCAGTGTATCGGCTCGCCCATCCCTCTGTTCCGCACACTTCTCCCCCCTGCGACTACTGCGCCAGCAGGTTGGAGAAAATGCTACGAAACTCGGAGAAACGCCTGAAAAAGTTTGTGGGGAGTCTATAAAAGAAACCCAGGAGCATCTCCAACACCACTCTCTATTAGAGTCCGAGAGAATTTCCACAGGAGATGAGGCAGAGCCCACATCTCTACCCATGGTCACACGGGTGTTGACAGAACCGCTAAGGATCGGTTTCGTTCCTTCAATCAAGGAATCTAGAGCGTTCTATCCTTGGTTTTTTATAACCGAATAAACTAGTCCAAAAAGGACCAAAGAAAGTTCTGAACTTTCCATAATGATGCTATAATGCATCATAATTAAGCTAACCACAGTTTTTATTATACTTACTGCGTATTTGCTTGTATGTAGACTAAATTTGTGGGAGCAACTCAACGAAACGTAATCCAATCGTGAGTTGTTTATGCTAATTGCTGGACCCGGATGTGCTTCCTTCTCCCTAGCCTGAGGCTAGCCTGAGGCTGTATACCGAGGTAAAATATATATATATATGTATATATATGCTCTATAATCTATTATGTGAATATAACCAAGGACACTAGTACCTTTCAGTTCCTCTATTATATATTAATCATCGCATAACTACCTACTGCGTACTGCTCCAGGGCTTAGTTACATCCGCGGCCACACCGGCGCCACCTGTGAGTGGCTACTGGCTACACTAGTGCCAACTGTTACATATGCGTGCGTGTGTGTAAAAATGTGTAACGATGTGGGCAAGGCAAGTCATTACATCCTTTACATATACATATGTATACACATGTGTATATATATATTTTTCATGTCAACTTTATAGTGTTGCCCCACTGGAACACAGTGCGGGCAGCACAACGACACGGCGTCCCACTCAGATCCAATACCCTGACTAGGCGTAACTAGGCACACTTGATTCCTGGGGTGCCCGATATAATTTGTGTACATCTCAAATTTGTCTTAAAACAACAATACAGAAAGTTGCCCAGATAGTATGGTTGATTGAGTTGATCACCTGTTTCCTGTAGTCGTGGTGTTCAATCCCAATCCTAGTCAAATCATTGATGTTAAACTGTACAGTTGTCGCTACCTAGCAAAACCTAACACTCAGCATTACTGAAATGAGGAAAACCAATTGTCAGGGCTAGCTAGTGCCATACTATTGGGCAACTATTTTCATACACCCAACAATTTTGTTGTTGTATAGACCTATTTCAATGTTTACTAACATCGTGTGTGCGCGTGCAGCCAGGCTGCAGAACGAAGGCACACTGCATTGAGTTTGCCGGTATGCGCAGTGAAAAATGTCAGTTTTATTCCAAATTAATAGAAATGCATAACCCTAACCGTATCAATTTAATATAATCTTTTTGCTAAACGTGTTTTCTGTAGGTATTCAGGTATTCCAAGCAGTTTGTATATAGGTGGTGTGCTTTTAGAGATATTCAACTTTTTCTGTATGAAGATTGCTCACTGCCATTGACAATGCATTGGGTTTGCCGTACGTGCAGTGCAAAACGTGTATTTTATTCCAAATTAACAGAAATGCAAAACCCTAACCTTATATATTTAATATAATCTATTCGTTGAATATGTTTTTTATATGTATTCCAATCGGTTTGTGTCTAGGTGGTGTTGTTTTAGAGATATTTCACTTTTTCTGTATGAAGATTACTCACGGCCATTGACAATGCATTGAGTTTGCCAGTACGTGCAGTGCAACACGTCGATTTTTATTCAAAATTAATAGAAATGCAGAACCCTAACCATATCAATTTAATATTATGTTTTCTATATGTGTTCCAATCGGTTTGTGTCTAGGTGGTGTGGTTTTAGACATATTTCACTTTTTCTGTATGAAGATTGCTCACGGCCATTGACAATGCATTGAGTTTGCCAGTACGTGCAGTGCAAACACGTCGATCTTTATTCAAATTTAATAGAAATGCAGAACCCTAACCTTATCAATTTAATATTATGTTTTCTATATGTGTTCCAATCGATTTGTGTCTAGGTGGTGTGGTTTTAGACATATTTCACTTTTTCTGTATGAAGATTGCTCACGGCCATTGACAATGCATTGACTCATTCAAGTCATTGAGTTTGCCGATAGGCGCAGTGCAACACGTCGATTTTATTCAAAATTAATAGAAATGCAGAACCCTAACCATATAAATTTAATATAATCTCTTCTTTGAATATTTGTCTATATGTGTTCCAATCGGTTTGTGTCTAGGTGGTGTGGTTCTAGAGATATTTAACTTTTTCTGTATGAAGATTGCTCACGGCCATTGACAATGCATTGAGTTTGCCGATACGCGCAGTGCGACACGTCAATTTTATCAAAAATTAATAGAAATGCAGAGCCCTAACCTTATAAATCTAATATAATCTCTTCTTTGAATATGTTTTCTATATGTCTTCCAATCGGTTTGTGGCTAGGTAGTGTGGTTTTAGAGATATTTCATCTTTTCTCTATGAAGATTGCTATAGCCATTGAGTTTACAGTGTGACCGGATGTTGTCCTTCAGCCAAGCAGCATGCGCACTGACCTAAATTCATGTGCTGACGTCATATGAAATTGGTCAATAATACTGTGACCTCTCAAAGGTCAGTATTGTGCCCCTCAGAGGTTGACGCCCTGTGGGGCAGCCTAGTTGGCCTAATGGTAGCACCGGCCCTGCCAATATGCATGTGAGCCAAATTGTCCTTGCTTTAATTGTAAAGGTTGCATAGTCTAATGAAACATCAAATTGTCCAAACTAAAACAATTATCTAAGTTTGATTCTAGATGTCTAACTTAGATACTGGTGCACTTATTAATCATTTATTGCCACATAGAAGGGCATACTAAGTCAAAGTAATAGAACCTGTTACTGCTGAAGCACATGCTGTCGGAGTTTTAGCATGCTTGCCAAAATTAATTGTACATGTTTGCAATTCAAATATCTAAAAAATTAGCCATTTAAAAACTTGTTTCAACCTAAAGTGAGGTAGATTATAACGATCAATTTATTATATTTATCTTAGAAAATGACCGAAACTCGAAAATCATCCGACTATGCAACTTTAACCAATGAAGATCAAACAAAAAAGTGGGTTTTTTTACTTCAATAACTAAGTTGTTGTGCAAATATATCATACCTATTTTCATATTGATGACTATGCGTAATTGACTACAACAATACCTCTCTTCAAAAGACAACTCTGAATTCAGTCCAATGTTGTCCTGCCCAAAGAGGTGTCCTGTCATCAGAGGGACAGTCAAATGAGACAAAACTAGTTTATGCATTGAACAATTTGTTTGCATATAACACAAGTTCGCCGATCACATGGGTCGTTGAAGAGAGGTACAACTGTAGAATCCTCCCGAGAAGATCTAAAATATTATTCTACGTCATCATAACATTGCGATGACCTATCCAGGCTTTAATTTTAATTACAATTTCAGGGGTCAGACGTTTTCTTCTTATCCCGGTTTGATTCACCATTCTCATATTCATCTCGTTATCATCACAAGCTAAAGTAATTTCGAAAACTTTTAAATAATCCTGATTGAAGAAGAGAGGGGGAAAAACAAAGTCAACGCAACAATTCTGATTATTTCCTGATGTCCCTTGAAGCGACGAAGCAATGGTGCCTTTTCTTCCATGAAATAGTTGGGATTTCACTTTTTTAAATGCAATGGGGACCTTTCATGAGCCATTTCTCTCGCTATGCACTTGGTGGCAGCACCCGTCCCCGGTCCAAGTCGGCGTGTCTGTCGGGGTGGTTTAGGGATGTGTGTGGTGGGGGGTGTAGGTGTGTGGTGTGTGTGGGGTGGGGGTGTAGGTGTGTGGTGAGGGTTTAGGGGTGTGGTCCAGGTCGGTGTGTGTGTGTGGGGGGGGGGGGGGGGGGGTTTTAGGGATGTGTGTGGTGGGGTGTAGTGGTTGGTGAGGGTTTAGGTGGTGTGTGGGGGGTGTAGGTATGTGGTGGTGGTGTAGGTGTGTGGTAGGGGTGTAGATACATGTGTGTGGTGGGGATGTAGGTAGTGGTGGTGTAGGTAGTCATGGGGTTAGGGGTGTGTGGTGGGGGTGTAGGTGTGTGGTGAGGGTTTAGTGTGTGGGTGTGGTGGGGGGTGAGGGTGTATGTGTGTGGTGGGTGGGGCTTAGGGATGTGGTGGGGGTATAGGTGTGTGGTAGGTGGTGGTGGATGTGTGTGGTAGGGGTGTAGGTGTGTGGTGGGGGTTTAGGTGTGTGGTAGGGGTGTAAGGGGTATTGGGGTGTAGGTGTGCATGGTGAGGTGTAGGGGGTAAAGGTGTGTGTGGTGAGGGTTTAGGGATGTGGTGGGGGTGTAGGTGTGTGGTGGGGGTTTAAGGTTGCTAAAGATTGTGAGCTGCCGTTCTGCAAGACACCCCTACACCTCCACCACAAACCACCTACACCCCCACCACACACACCATCAACCCCCACCACACACATCTACACCCCCACCATATCCCTAAGCCCCGACCACATCCTTACACCCCACCACACACACCATCAACCCCCACCACACACATCTACACCCCCACCATATCCCTAAGCCCCCACCACATCCTTACACCCCACCACACCCACCCCACCATACCCACTCAGCACACACCCCTACACCCCCACCACACACCCCTAAATCCCCATACACCCCCACCACACACACCAAAATCCTCACCACACCCCTACACCTCCACAACACACCCACCAAACAAAGATACACCCCCACCACATATCCACCATACACACCTACACCCCAACCACACCCACCACACCATACCCACTGATCACACACCACTACAACCCCACCACACAACCCTAAATCCCCACACACCCCCACCACACACACCAAAATCCTCACCACAGCCCTACACCTCCACCACACAAATATACGCCCCCACCAAACACCCACCATACACACCTACACCCCAACCACACCTACCCCACCATACCCACTCACCCCTACACCCCCACCCACACCCCCTAAATCCCCATACACCCCCACCACACACGCCAAAATCCTCCCCACACCCCTACACCTCCACAACACATGGGACCGTCATGGTGTGCTATCTGACGAGCGAGTCATGCAAACTGAAAGCTCCCCATTATTTTTCATCTTTCCCCCTTCCTCTTTTTTTTAAACTCTCGTGAATCACAAATACCACCACTTTCCTTTGGTTGTAGTAAATCAGACTACTAAAGTTTGCAGGATATCAAGTTTCCAAATTGTCAAAATCTTATAGTTTTGTAATAATAGCTCCTGTTAAAGTAAAGACCAAACGTGGTGGCTCAATCACTCAAATTGCTGGGTTTCCAGTACCGAAGATCGTGGGTTCGAATAGCGGCTGAGCCAAACTAAGGACTTACACAATTGATACTGGTTGCTACCTTGCGTTTGGCATTACTAGGGTAGGGCAACGACTGCTTTGTAACTGAGTGGGATATCAGGTCGTGGTGCTAGCAGCACAGTATTCCAGAAGGGCGGCACTATAAAGTCGCTATGGGTTCGTATTGTCACAAGCTGGTAGCCATCATGATATTGTGTTAGATGTGGCCCAACAAACTAACCAAAGCAAGGGCACAACACTATAAAGTCGCCATGACCGCATACTGTCACAAGCTGATAGCCGCCATGATATGATGTACAGCTAGATGTGGCTAGGGCATAAAACCCCAACAAACTAAGTAAAGCAAGGGCACACATAACATGCAACTGGCTGTGTGGAAGGAAAGGTCGATGTGTTAAGGCCCAGTCAGACCTTACCGTACTGACTACCGGACACCACCGGACAAAGAATTGTCTAGTCCGGTGGTGTCCGGTGTCAAACTGTTGAAACGGACACTGAACGGACGCTAAATGGACGCTAAACGGACATTAACGAATAGTTAAACGGACGTCAAACGGACGGACTGGACACCAAACGGACACCAACCAGACACCAACCGAACACCTACCCGACACCTACCGGACTGTTCATGGACGCGCCAAAAATTGACGGACCGAATTCCCGCAGCACCGTCAATGGACTCTTCAGGATACAAAACGGACACCTAACGGATGAGTAACGGACAAAATGGAAGTAAACCCGACACCAACCGTACACGTCTGTCCGGCGGTATACGGTACAAGTTTTGAACATGTTCAAAACTTGTACCGGTTTCTGTCAGGTTTCTGTCCGGTTCCTCAATCCGGTGAGGTCTGACTGGGGCTTTACCGTAAACACTCTAATTTGGGCAAAACCCGTCCAAAATGGTGACACGTAATGGGGCTGTGATCTGGTGTTTTTATACAACAGGAAGTTGGGTGCTTGTCTCTCCCAGCCCTATCCTTCACTAGAGGTCTAATAGTAATTAAGAATATAACCTCACTGTTAACCCACAGATGTATGATTCCTGATAACCAAACTTGGCATGATTCTTACCACACACTTGTTTCTAAATTGGGTTGCAGTGAACTTGTGCTACCAACTATTCGACATTAAAGCTGCATAGTCCGATGAAAACATCAAATTCTCAAAACCCAAACAATTATCTAGATTTAATTCTACATATCTAACTTAGATAGTGATGCGCTTATTAAGAATGTGTTGCAACATAGAAGGGAATACCACAGACCATTTAATAGAACCGGTTACTTCTAAAGCCAATGGCATCAGAGTTTTGGTGTGCTTGCCAACACTAATTTGACATGTTTCTTGTTTGCACTTCACATATCTTCAAACTTAGCCATTAAAAATAGTTACTTCAAACTAAAGTAAGGTAGATAATAACAATCAATTTAATATATTTATCTCAGAAAAATGAGAGAAACTCAAAACCATCGGACTATGCAATTTTAATTAAAATACCACTTTGTGCATGCATGTGTGTTGCAGCAGTATACTTCACCTCCAACCTAGCATAGCCAGGAGCCTGACTTCAAATATAATTGACTAGGTTCAGCACCAACTTTGGTATCTAGGAAGTGACATATCCGGGTGATCCCTATGTAGACCTTTCGTAATTGCTATTGCAAATGGAGTGGGCTTATATTACCAAATTTCCAAGACCACTGAAGAGAGCCGGACTTCATGGTTGGTCTGATCGGGGTCACAACGGGTCGGTGGTCGTGTGTGTGTGTGGGGGGGGGGGGGGGAGGGGGGGGGGGGGGGGGGGGGGGGGGGGGGGGGGGGGGGGGTTTGTTTGTTTGTTGTCGTGTTATGTCCTAGCAACATCTAAGGTCATATCAGGATGGGTACCAACTTGTGACAGTGCGCACTCATGGCAACTTTATAGTGCTACCCCACTGGAAGACCAGGCTGCCAGCATCATGACCTGATATCCCACTCAGTCACATTATCCTGACACTGAGCCAACCCGTCCTTGCCCTGTCCTAATGCTCCTGAGCGCCTGGCTAGGAAGCAACACGTATCAATTTTTAAGTCATTGCTTTGACTCGACCAGGGTTCGAACCCAATACCCCAAGATCTACCAACACGGGAGACGGACGCTCTAACTCATTCGGCCATCCCGTCTGGTTCCCCCCTACTACTATGTGTTAGTGGTTTGGTAGGTTATAAGCCTGTATTATTGCATAAGGATGTCTATGGCATATTCACAGAAGTTCACCTGTTAAAGTAGGGCCTATATGCAGGTATTGCAGGTATAGCAATACCTCAGGGAGTTTGACGCCAATGCCCTGCAGAGTTGTAAACCACTGCCTTGTGGTACAGGTTCTTGACAGAACCGAAGGCTAAGGGAGCAAACCCTAAACAGAAAACCATGTCAGTGTGGCAGCATTAAGGGTGGTTGATGTATGGAACTCCCAACATCTCCCGACCAGCCACTGCAGGGACAAATAGTTTTGTGCCTGTCTTGACATGTTCTTGCCGGTGTGAAACCTCTATTTGCTCCCCGAGAGAGTGCCTCTGGTAACTTGCAAAAGCCAGCAGCACTTCAACACTTTTGCAGGCAGCTTTCATGAAATGTACAGAGGAGGATGGCCAAGGCTAGTGCATCTTTCGGCCGATTACGCCAGAGACTCTGGAACAACCACCATGTGTCCATTCGGTTCAAAGGCAAGATCTACCGTGCAATCATGCTATCCACCCTACTATACGGAGCCGAGGGCTGGACAGTGCACAGACGACAGGTGAAAAAGCTGCATGCCTTCATGATGCGACATCTGCGTTCAATCATGAGGCTAACCTGGATATTAAGACCGACTCATGGGCGCAACTCTCACAGCAGAGAGCTAAATGGAGAGTGGCAGTCAAGTAATGAAAGCAGTCTTTGTCGGATCGCGACCGACAGCATGATGATGATACTGACAAGGCTTTGCATTACTTAAAGAGACAGTAACACGATCTATACAACTTTTTTTTATTCACAAATATTGTCATAGAATATGCATATTCATCTGGGGCCATATGTATTGAGTGGTGTTAGTGGCATGTGGTGTTAACCATAAAACACCGGGTAGCTATCACCGGTTATCAGGGGTGTCGCGAAGTATGTTACGCCGTATGCATGGTGGCCTAAATGGTTTGTGTTAGCTATATATATGTGAATTAATTTATACATTATGGAAATATCTCTGATCCTGTTGCTGGTGAGTACCGCTATTTGTTTTGTGTACATTCGTCGATTCAACAATATTAATATTTCTGCCGATGTAGTGGCGGCGTTAATATCGCCATTATTGGTTCGATTTTGCGGTTAATTTGATCAAATTTCACTCTTAGAGTATGTAATTTTGTTAAATATGATAGCATTGAATAGATTTGGGCCTAATGGGTACCTTCGACCACCGGGCACCAGCTAGCCTTGTTATTGCTGAGCCTGTTCCCGGCAAGCACCGCTATTTGTTTTGTGTATATTCGCCGATATTAATATCGCCGCCGACGTAGCAGCAGCGTTAATATCGCCGTTATCGTTTCGAATTTGCAGTTAATTTGATAAAATATCACTGTTAGAGTATGTAATTCTGTTAAATATGATAGCATTGAATATATTTGGGCCTAATCAGTACCTAACGCCGCCGGGCACCAGCCAGTTGCTATTGCTGAGCCTATTGCCGGCGAGCACTGCGGCAGCGATTTGTTTAGTTTACATTCGTCGATTCAACAATATTAATATCGCCGCCGATGTAGCTGCGGCGTTAATATCGCTTCAAATTTAGGGTTAATTTCATGAAATTTCACTTATTGCGTATGTAATTCTGTTAAATATGATAGCATTGAATAGATTTGGCCCTAACCTAACACTAACACCGCTGTAAACCTGCTATGGGCTGGTGTGTGTTGTGTGTGTGTTGTGTGTTGTGTGTGTTGTGTGTGTGGTGTGTGTTGTGTGTTGTGTGTGTTGTGTGTGTTGTGTGTGTTGTGTGTGTTGTGTGGTTGTGTGGGGTGTTTGAAGTGTTGTGTTGTGTGTTGTGTGTTGTGTGTGGTGTGTGTGTGGTTGTTGGTGTGTGTTTGTGTTTGTGTGTGTTGTGTGTTGTGTGATTGTGATGTTGTGATTGATGACTTGATGTGACTCTGATGACTGACTCTGACTGCTGACTCTGCTGACTGACTCTGACTGACTCTGACAACCTTGATGTGACATTTCATCGGGATCTGACCATTATTAAAAAAGAGCTACAGTTGACTGATATTGTAGGCGGGAGTGATTGTATTACGGTTGCCATGGAAACCTACATTTTCCTGTGATCTAATTTTTGTATATCCGTTTTGATAAGCTGGGGTGATTTGGTATAAGAAGAAGAACCTTGATGTCAAGTTTGATCAGGATCAAACCATTAATAAAGAAACTGCAGTTGTAGGCATGATTGTATTACGGTTGCCATGGAAACCAACATTTTTCTGTGATCTAATTTTTTTATACCAGTTTTGATAAGCTGAGGTGATTTGACAGACCAAGAAGAACCTTGATGTGAAATTTCATCAGGATCTGACCATTATTTAAAAATAGCTACAGTTGACTCATATTGTAGGTGGGAGTGATTGCATTATGGTTGCCATGGAAACCTACATTTTCCGGTGATCTAATTTTTTTATATCAGTTTTGATAAGCTGGGGTGATTTGGTATACGAAGAAGAACCTTGGTGTGAAGTTTGATCAGGATAGGATCATTAATAAAGAAACTACAAGGAAATGTTGTTATAATTAGTCTATTTAACAGCCCTAAATAAGGCACTTCTCTAGTGCATTAGCTAATACAAAAAATCTTAAATTCAACAAACTTCAAATGCACATATCTCATTCAATTTTTGGAATATCTTAAAAATTCTAAAAGCATATTGCTTTTGATTCATTGGAGCTTCCAATGAAATTATAATTTGAATGTTTGGAATAATTTGAAAATTTTACTGGGGTACCTAGCTATGGGCTGGTGTTAGAATCTCCGACTTTAAACTTGCGGTGTTGGCCTAACACTGCTCCATGCATAGCGACTTTTCAGTCCTAAACCAGAAATCCCGCCCTAACCGCGGTTTGGCTGGCTAACACCGCTCCATGCATATGGCCCCTGGATATTACCTGTTCTCTTGGAAGAATTGTGGGCCTAATCAAGGTTGAGGGTCGCTGTGGATAAGCACGGGTTACCTTAATGCTTACAGTCACACACATTTACATATACATACATAGAACAGATTCCTGATGCACTTAACCTTCCCACGCCTCCCTGTATACAGTATAACCCCGTTAAACCAAACTTTAATGGACCCTAGAAATGTATTTGGATTAACCGATCATTGGTTTAACCGAGCTTTGGCTTCAACTTTGACTTTGGCTCCCCTCCCCCCCCCCCCCTTCCCACACACTGCTGCCCACACACAGACTCACTTTCCCTGTCCGGCTCGCCACCCTACTCCCCCTCCCTCCTTCATGTACCCCCCCCCCCACACACACACTACTTTCCCCCACACTCACTTCCGTCGTCCGGCTAGCACCACCCTACTTCCCCCCTCCCCCCCCCCCCCCCCACAAACTATTGCTAACCGATCATTGGTTTAAGCGAGCTTTGGCTTTGATTTTGACTCCCCCCAAACACACACTACTGCCCACACACAACGTCACTTTCCCCGTCGGGTTCGCCACCCTACTCCCCCCTCCCTCCCCCTGCCCCCCCCCCCCCCCCCATAACACTATTGCTAACACTTATCATCATCATCATCATGCTGTCGGTCGGATGCGACAAAGACTACTTTCATTAATTGACTGCCGCTCTAACATTTCATGAAAGCTTCCTGCAAAAGTGTTGAAGTGCTGCTGGCTTTTGCAAGTTACCAGCGGCACTCGCTTGGGGAGAAAATAGAGGTTTCACACCGGCAAGATGTCCAGACAGGCGCAAAACTATTGGTCCCTGCACTAGCTGGTCGGGAGATGTTGGGAGTTCCATACATCAACCGCCCTTAATGATGCCACAGTGACATGGTTTTCTGTTTAGGGTTTGCTCCCTTAGCCTTCGGTTCTGTCAAGAACCTGTACCACAAGGCAGTGGTTTACAACTCTGCAGGGCATGGGCGTCAAACAACCTGAGGTATTGAAATATCTTTAACACTTATAGACCTATTTAAATGTTGATAAACATTGTGTATGCGCACGCAGCTTGGCTGCAGAACGAAGGCACACTGCCATTGAGTTTGCCGGTACACGCAGTGCAAAACGTTTATTTTATTCAAAATTAATAGAAATGCATAACCCTAACCATATAAATTCAATATAATCTATTCATTGAATATGTTTTCCATATGTGTACTAGGCGGCTTGTTTCTAGATGGTGTGGTTTTAGAGATATTTCACTTTTTCTGTATGAAGATTGCTCACGGCCATTGACAATGCATTGAGTTTGCCAGTATGCGCAGTGAAAAACGTCTATTTTATTCAAAATTAATAGAAATGCACAACCATACCCATATAAATGTAATATAATCTATCATTGAATATGTTTTCTATGTGTACCAGGCGGTTTCTTTCTAGATGGTGTGGTTTTAGAGATATTTCACTTTTTCTGCATTAAGATAATTCAAGATTGCTCACGGCCATTGACAATGCATTGAGTTTGCAGGTACACGCAGTGCAAAACGTCTATTTAATAGAAATGCAGAATCCTACCCATATAAATTTAATATAATCTATTATATATGTTTTCTATATGTGTACCAGGCGGCTTGTTTCTAGATGGTGTGGTTTTAGAGATATTTCACTTTTTCTGTACGAAGATTGCTCATAGCCATTGAGTTTGCAGTGTGACAGTGTCGTCCTGCAGGCAAAAGGGTGTGCACTGACCTAGATACGCATGCTGACGTCATATGAAATAGGTCTATACAAACAAGCGTGCCGTAAGAAGAGGCGGTGGGGTCTCAGATGACCTTATAACCACATGAAAGTTTGGTTTAACCGTACCGGAAGTGGCCTGGGACTGACAATTTTGTTTGGATTAACCAATAATTTGGATTAACCGACTTTGGTTTAACCAACTTTGTTATATGATAAATGGTAGTATTTTGGCGGGCCGCGGAAACAAGATTGGATTAACCGATTGTTTGGTTTAACCGACCTTGGTTTAACGGGGTTATACTGTATGTAGGTGGCTCGATCCTTGTCTGTGAGGTCAAATTAAAGCTTGTTTTATTTAACAACGCCTCTAGAACAGCTAATTTTTATCATCGGCTATTGGTCGCCAAAGCCTGTCTGTGCGGTCAGTGCGGACTACTACAATATGGAAACCCCAGTGGCTTATGCCATGTACACACATACCGTATAGGATTCGCGCACTAAAACTCCCGATCCGCTTAAAACTGAAAACGGGCCGATTCATTTTTCGAATCGCGAATCGCAATCGTAATCCTAGCGCACACATACCGTTTTAGTCCTAAAAATCGCAAATCGCAATCGGTAGGTGTGCTAGGGGAGTGCACACCTCACGATTTTTGGGCAGTTTTAGATCGTATACGCTAGGTGGGTGCGGAAAAACGATCGTAAACGGTAGGTGTGTACCGGGCATTAGTTAGTGTATACATACATGTCTCGTGGGGGAAATGAAAAAGGAAAATTAATATTGCACCTAGAGCAGGTTTTCAAACCTACACCGTTTGCCAAATCCGCCACCTAGGCTCCCTGGTGCACTCACCTGATCCCTGTCTATGTGGCTCATTGCCTGAGAGGTCAAGTGCAGTGTACTTAGGCTGCATCTACATACACAGGGTAGGTTCAACAACCATACAGCATGTAGCTTGTATATGATCCAGTTCACAACAACCGGTAACCGCAGCAACCTGGATGTGAAAATGGGAAATGTTGTGCCTAGAGCAGGATTCGAACCCACACTTCTAACCATTACACCACCTAGGCTCCCTGATGCAATCACACTATCCATGCCAACCTGTCTATGTGGCTCCTTGCCTGAAACTATATACGTGTAAGGAAGGCAAACACCGGCCAATTGCCCAGACTTCGGAAATCCCCACCGGACCAGCTTGGACGACGTTGGGGGGCTTTTGCAAATAGTCTATTAATTAATATTGTTCATCATAGAAGGCTCCCCTTAAAAGGAAAAGGGAAGTTTTATGACTGAGGATATAAATAAAGATATGAATCTGTACGATTCCTTCCTGACATTTGCAAATGAAAATATTTAACAACGGAAATAAATAAACATCGGAATTTTGAGCATTCTTTCCCACCATGGGGAAAAAAACATGTTAAGTTAATGCATCGTTTCTAAATCGAATTACCACCGTGGTTAATTGAATCCAGTATCATTTTCCTCAACATACACTAGGCGGCGCTGTCGTTAGTTGAGCTTAATTGCAATTCATCATCCAACCTGTTTATTTGCCACTAATTACACTGGAAATCAGTCAGTTGCCAAGTCTTTATTTTCTTAATCAAAATGCATAGGAAAAATTACCAAATATTATATATATTATTTAGAATTATTTAATTTTATAGATATATATTTGTCCTACGTTCTGAATGTGAAGAGCTTTAATTTGATGCACCTGATCGCACATAGACGATGGAAGCTCAATCTACACGTGCTCTGCCATTTGAGGTCCATCTTAAGGATTTCTGTTAAGCATATTTCAATTGGGGTGAAATCTTTGCAGAACATCTTTTAACAAAACATCTTTATAGCTTTAATACTAGGAGTAGTAGTAGTTTTCATATAGGTTATACGCACCTTATTTCTCATGCCATTTAAAGTTAAGAACTCATGTATATGTAACGCTTATGGACAATACAAAAGGGTCCAACAGTTATTAAGATTAGTTTGTTTTGTTTGTTTGTTGTGGTTTTACGTCCTAGCAACATCTAAGGTCATATCAGGAGAGGTACCCACTTGTGACAGTGCGCACTCATGGCGACTTTATAGTGCTGCCCCACTGGAAGACCAGGCCGCCAGCACCATGGCCTGATATCCCACTCAGTCACATTATCCTGACACTGAGCCAACCAGTCTTTGCCCTATCCTAATAATGCCGAGTGCCAGGCTAGGAAGCAACAAGTATAATAAGTCATTGGTTTGGCTTGACGAGGGTTCGAAACCATGACCCCATGATATACCAACACGGGAGACGGACGCTCTAACTCATTCGGCCATCCTGTCTGGTCAGATTAAGATTAAGATTGATTTATTTCCACATGATCATTGTACATACCAGCTGATATTTATGTATCATGTATCATTTATGCAATGTTTCACATGAAAAAGGAGAAAGCAGAAGTGCAGTACATATGAGGCGCTTTCCCCAGTTAAAAATAACACAAATAACACATATATTACCTTACAGTTCCCATGTCAGTAACTAACAAATGAAATTCCAGTCATATATATTTGTATAGCTAATACATTTTAAGAAACATTACTTTTGTAATAATATACATCATCGTCTCAGGATAACAATAATTCAATTTTCATTTAAAGAAGACTAAATTTACCTTCCCATTATTATCAGAGATAAGGGGGGGGGGGCATTTGATTCAGCTTTTCCCATTTAACAGCATTGAGTTGTACCGCTAACTGTGTCCACGAAATGTGTTCTCTTATTGGAAAGGTGACACCAATTTTATCAGGTTTAATTCCTGTTGTGAAAAAAGTATGGTTCCGTGTGAAAAGCGTCACTTGATTTAATCTCTCCGATAACAGACGACATTTGTTGAAAGCGGACGACAAAGGGCGGTTCGTGAATAGGTTATACCCCAGTCGCACGAGAGCCAGCATCCGCCTCCGACCTCCTTATGCCCAAAAGGATGCCAACCTCCCAGCATCCCATTCGATACATTGATTCAGATACGTGGTAGGCGCCAGGTTGGCGCCAGGTCGGCGCCATGTTGGCGCCAGGTCGGCACGAGGGTGGCACGAGGGCGGTGCCAGGGTGCCGCGAGGGTGCCATGAGGGCGGCGCTGGGTCAGTGACAGGGCGGCGCTGAGTCAGTGGGAGGGAGGTGCCGGGTCGGCGCCAGGGCGGCGCCGGGTTGGGGAAAGGGCGGCGCCCCGGCACTGACTACATGGTGACTGCAGCATCGCATGTGTTGGCGCCGACAGGTCGGTGCCACATCGCCGGCAACTCGCCAACCCAGGGCGGTGCGAGGGCGGTGTGAGGGAGCAAGGAGGTTGCACGTGCAGCAGCAGCAACCTCCTCGCGCACAAAATTTCCGAAATGGAGGCCTGGAGGTTGGGGTCCTCATGGCGACAGCACTTAATGAGGGCGTAAGGAGGGCGCAAGGAGGACGTTTTGACATCGCGAATCGATCGTAGGCGAACGCAGGTCTCATGTGACTGGGGTATTAGGACAACATAAAACGCTACCGTTTAAATTGTGTAGCTTCTTCTCTGTTAGTCGCAGACTCTAGCACGTGGACCTATCAGGATTCAGTCAGAATAATTAATGTTGCAAGTCCGATGGTTTTGAGTTTTTCTCATTTTCTGAAATAAACATATTAGGTTGATTGTTGTAAACTACATTACTTTAATTTGAAGTAACTTTGATTTCAAATTAGGCTACTAACTTGGAGGATAGTTGAAGTGTAAACCTGCAACAATAATGTAGGCATGCTTGTCAAAATGCTTGTCAAAATGCTGACATGATAGGCTTCAGCAGTAATAGGTTCTATTAAATTGAATGCCATTTTTTTTCCTTTTCTTTTTTTTTTGTGATGGGTGTATTTATGCTGCCCATAACGGTTAAGTCTAATGACTTGTTTTCGCCGCTAGACAGTAATAGTTTTGTGACTCCCCTTCTTTTTATCAGTTTCAGTTGTTGTGTAGCTAACCACTGCATGCATTATTTCTCTGTTTGTAAGCATTCTCCCACATCCCCCAAACCTCTGTGAGTTTGTTCATTCTACCATCGGTAATTGTTTCATTACCAATAGTTAATTTCTGTGAATGTCTTCACCTTGCTGTGTTAGTGGTCA
The DNA here is from genome assembly GCA_030323885.1 of Branchipolynoe longqiensis. Taxonomy (NCBI): domain Eukaryota; kingdom Metazoa; phylum Annelida; class Polychaeta; order Phyllodocida; family Polynoidae; genus Branchipolynoe; species Branchipolynoe longqiensis. Next base: position 28,531,320 of record CM059194.1, read on the forward strand.
TTAGGTTTCGATTGTAAAGTTTAAAGTTTACCTTTTGCATGTATCATACCTAGCATCTATACCCTCTAAAACTTTGCTTGAATTATCAGTGTATTTTCTATTGATTTATTTATCTATCTTCTATGTAATAACACATACTTAATAAGTACACCAGTATCGAAACTGGATATGTGGGTTCAAATCTAAATAAGTGTTTTGCTTTCGAAAATTTGATTAGGTTCAAATCTAGATAAGTGTTTGGCTTTGGAAAATTAATGTTTTTATCGGACTGTATAACTTTAATTACTTTTAAAAAAAAAAGGATAATGTATCATGTACTACCTGCGGTGAATAAAAAAAACACGCACATGTAAAAGCTTGTTCCTGCCCCCCCCCCCCCCCCCCCCCCCCCCCCCCCCCCCAATGCCCACCCCCACCCGGAAATGTTTTCAATTAAATACACAATGCATCAATCTCGTTGCCAAGAGACGAGATTTAATCAAAGCTACGCGGTAACGCTCTAAATAAGTAGGGCAATGCAGAATTGCACAAGTTGCCGAATCATACTACTTGAGAAGGAGATATGCAAACCACATTTAGACTGCTAAATCAATTTGCATCGACGACAGAAGTCTGTTAGCATCTCATTAATAGCTAATATGCCAGGCTACTTAGCTTAAAGCTGCATAGTCCGATGAAAACATCAAATTTTCAAAACAAAAACAATTATCAGGATCTGATTCTACATATCTAAATTAGATATTGATGCACTTATCAAACATTTGTGGCCACATAGAAGGGAATACTGAGACAATTTAATAGAACCAGTTACTGCAGAAACCTATGGTGTCAGACTTTTGGCACGCTTGCCAAAATTAATTTTCCATGTTCACACTTTAAATATCTTGAAAGTTAGCCATTTAAAATAAAAAATACTTCAAAGTAAAGTAAGGTACATCATAACGATCAACCTAATGTATTTATCTCAGAAAATGACAGAAACTCAAAACCATCGAACTATGCAACTTTAACTAATGCACTAGTAGCAACTAGTAATAACTAATAAAAAATCCAAATGGCAACATGAGTTGGATGAAAACATTAATAAACTTAAAGAAATTGAAACATCTGTGGGAAAACCATCACAGACTCATGCGGGACGTCGGCAGGACCAAGTGATCCTTAGCCGCTGCCGTATTGGCCACTCGTGGCTTACACATGCTTTTCTGCTCAAGGGGGAACCTCCCCCAGAATGTATTGGGTGTCAGTCCCCGCTGACACTCAAACACATTTGACTAAGTTGCATTGATTTTTTGGCCCTGCGCCAACAATTCTACACTGCAGACAGTATGCATGACCTTTTTACTAAGGTAAAACAGGAAAACATTTTCGCCTTTTTGAGGGCAGCTGGACTGTACCACCTCATATAGTTTACTAAATAAATTCTATCAATTATTAATAAAACTTTTCTTTTTCTATGGGAATTTGTTTCCCTTGACCACAAATATATCATTGTGAGCTTTCTAATTTCATGAGTGTCTATTGGCACATACTTGATTGTCTGCTTTTACATGTAAAAGCGATGGTTTGAACAAAAAACAAACATTTCTCGCCTTGAGTATGGCCTATGCTGCCGACACGGCATAAAGCAACCACCAATCAATCAATTAATCAATCAGTAATAACTAGTGCACACCAACACTGCTGACACCGGAACGAGGTGGCCGAAATGGCAAGAGCGCCAGTTGGCTTCCCGTAGGTTCGAACCCAGACCGAGTCAAAACAATCATTTTACTAAACTGGCACTCTGCATTAATATGATAGGACAAGGACTGGTTTTACCAGTGTCAGGATAGTGCAACTGAGTGGGATGTTGGGTCACAGTGCTGGTGGCCCAGTCTCTCAGTGGGGCAGCACTATTAAGTAACCGGAAGTGTGCGCTTTCCACAAGTCGCTACCCGTTCTGGTATGACCTTAGATATTGTTAGGACGTAAAACCCCAACAAAAGAGCACACATGAGTTCTAACGTAAACCCTGTGTTGAAGCCGTCACAGTAACCGTGTTGCTTTGATAAAGGTGCTTTGAAGTTACTGCAATATAATTCCATAGCAAAATAGCTTCATACAGTGGTATTCGAACCCACACTTCTGCCATTCCAGAACTAGCGTCCAAACAATTACCTTAGTAAGGCTCCCTAGTACAATGAACCTATCCAAGTCTACCGATGTATGTGGCATTTCATCTGGGGAGGTGAACCTCACTACATTCATCTGTCAGGAATTGTAAATCATATATTTACTATAATAATAACATATTTATTTCCACATGATCAATGTAAACACATGTAAATTACATCTCAATATTTATGTACTAGACTACTATGTGTTTTCCCTCTGATAAAACTTAAATATTTTGTTTTTATACATCCGTTGAAACATATAAATGTGTTTTGAACATTTGATATTATCATCAAGTGAATTCCACATTACAACTATCCATGTAGTGCACTTACATAGGGGTGGTTTAACACTCCAGTATCCTAGTACAGTATCCTAGTCACAACACCAATTCACTAATGCAGAGGCACGACTGGTATAATGTGGCTTTATTGGCCCCTTGAGGATCAGAATAAGGTTATGCAGTCATATGTAGTACATTATGGTGGATAAGGAGAGTGAAATCTGATGAAGTTGTACAAGTCTAACAGTGTTGAGTACATAGCATTACATTGTTATAATGAACAGTGGGGAAGGGGGGTGGGGGAGAGGGGCACTTACATAGGGATGGTTTAACACTCCAGTATCCTAGTACAGTATCCTAGTCACAACACCAATGTCATGGGGGACAGGGGGGTGTAAGCGAAGGGAAACCTAGAACCCACATTTGTTCCGGGGCTAGCATCCAAACCATTAGACTATCTAGACTCCCTGATGCAATCAACCTACCTATACACCTACCTAGATATATGGTGAAATACCTGACAACATATGTTGGCACTATGTAAAATCATAAATTTCTATTATATCTGCCGTATGCAGTAAGACACATAGGCCTACTTAGAAACGATTTGCTTCTAAACTTATTGATTGGGAATCGAAAACAACTCTTAAATTTAGAATCTAAAAGCCTGGTTGATTAACAACATACCATAGCAGTCTCCGCTCCCCTGCTCTCCTCCTCCCTTCCCTTCCCTCTCTTCACCAGCTTCCTTGTGGCTGATTCCAAATTCCATCGCATATATCGACTTTAAAGTTGCATAGTCCGATAGTTTTGAGTTTCTAACATTTTCTGAGATAAATATATTAGGTTGATCATTATAATCTACCTTACTCTATTTTGAAGTAACTTTTATTTTAAATGGCTAACCTTTGAGATATTTGAGGGGCAACCATGCTAAATTAGTTTGGCAACCATGCCAAAACTATGACACCATAGGCTTCTGCAGTAACAGGTCCTATTAAATTGTCTCTATTCCCTTCTATGTTGTGATAAATGTTTAATAAATGCACCATTGGCTAAGTTAGATATGTAGAGTCAAAACTAGATAATTGTTTTCGTTTTGAAAATTTGATGCTTTCATCGGACTATGCAACTTTAAGTTAACAATCAAAGAATAAAACCCGCCGTACACCATAGAAGAAATTGTGTGGAATTCCGTTAATTGGACATCCCGTTTTCAGCTTCCTCCCAAATTACATTATATTAAAATTTACAGCATAACTTGTCAGGAAGCTGAAAATGAAATAAGTTGTTAGGAAGTTGAAAACGGAATGTCTAATTAAAGCAATTCCAGAAAGTTTCTTTCGTGATGGACGGCATACATTATTCGTGTCAGCAACTCTTAATCTAAAAGTAAATTTGGATTTAATCTGGACTTGTCCGGTCTTAAATAGCACACAGCACACTGAACATTCGGTCATTATTCGGCTCCAGTAACAGTCAGCAAATCATTATGGCTGGAAAACCACCAGTTTGAGGAGGCAGCTGAATCATGATACATGCAGTTGTACTTCATTTAAGAGACCATGTTTATATGCATAATAGGCCTACATGTATGAATAATTCAAAGAACTTTCCATCGCCTCAACAAGAACAATTTTCTCATTCTATTTAAGTCTCTTGTTAGGCCAATTTTGGAATACTGTCCACAAATTTGGAGCCCAATTTTTCGGAAAGATATTCTGGAGATCGAAAAGGTTCAGAGACCTGCAACAAAATGAGTTGCAGTTATAAAGGACCTACTCTATGAACAAAGGCTTAGGGAATTGAAACTTCCTACCCTTTCCTACAGAAGGAAAAGAAGTGACATAATTGAAGTATTTAAAATTATGAAGGGTTTTGATAAAATAGATATGAACAAATTGTTCACCTTGAATAAAAGAGAAGGCAGTCGGGGCCATACTCTCAAACTAGTAAAACCCAGAGCCATTTCAAAGTTAAGGCAACATAGTTTCTCAAACAGGATAATAAATATATGGAACAGTCTCCCACAAAATGTTATTAATGCGGAGTCAATTAATTCATTCAAGAATAGATTAGAAAAAGCATGGGCTGATGATCCAGGGAAATTTGACCCCTTATGCTACTAATTACTCCTTGTGTTGCTTATTTACTTGCACTCAAGCAAAAATGAGAGACAAATAAGTGTTCACACTTCCTGTCTACCATTCGCTATATCGCTATATGTCGCCAGTTGTTGGCACCTGTGGGTAAATAAATATGTGTAGACATTTCGGGCACTTTACCGCATTGGGGACAGCGCAAAATATCCAAGTTTGCACTACTTACAGTTACAGTAAAACCGGTTATACCGCCAAGGTAAGGCATGAGCATACTTGGCAGATGCTTTCTAAGCGTAATTCGACTAGTACCATATGTCAGTCCAGCGGTGTGTGAGGGGGGGGGGGGGGGGGGTTGACAAAGGTGAAGAATTCAATGAGATGTTGGTGATGCATTTATTGTCAAGTATTAAAACCGCTTTCTCAAATGAAGGCCATATGAAATATGTATATATATATATATATATAGATTAGTTAGACGAATCTTACCTGGGTATAGATGATGGATAACCGGATGTGCTTACCTCTCCCTAGCCTGAGGCTAGCCTGAGGCTGTATACCGAGGTAAAATATATATATATATATATGTGCATATATATACACATGTATATATATACATATGAAGAGTTCAGGCACAAAACCACGTAAACGCCAGTCCAAAAATGGAGATAAAGATTGGAATCAAACCCTCAACAAGTTAGTTTTGTATATTGCTACTCTTTTGTTCATTGCTTCATAACCATGTGATCATATGAAAAGTGGAAGTAGTTAGAATTAAAATTATTGTCAGGTACAAATCTTTTATTTCAACTACATTTTTTTATTGACCTTTACGTGGTTTTGCACCTGAACTCTTCATATATATATATATACATATATATAATGATATATAATGATATATAATTATATATATATACATATATATGGGTATGCAGGTATAGCAATACCTCAGGGAGTTTGACGCCCCTGCCTTGCAGAGTTCTAAACCACTGCCTTGTGGTACAGGTTCTTGACAGAACCGAAGGCTAAGGGAGCAAACCCTAAACAGAAAACCATGTCACTGTGGCAGCATTAAGGGCGGTTGATGTATGGAACTCCCAACATCTCCCGACCAGCCACTGCAGGGACAAATAGTTTTGCGCCTGTCTTGACATGTTCTTGCCGGTGTGAAACCTCTATTTGCTCCCCGAGAGAGTGCCGCTGGTAACTTGCAAAAGCCAGCAGCACTTCAACACTTTTGCAGGCAGCTTTCATGAATGGACTGGACACCTCATGAGGATGTCATCAGACAGGCTACCAAAGCAGATCCTCTATTCTCAACTGTCTTCTGGCTACAGAAATAGAGGGCGCCCCCGTCTCCGGTTCAAAGATACCATCAAGAGAAACCTGAAGCTGAGAGACATTAAGACCGACTCATAGACGCAACTCTCACAGCAGAGAGATAAATGGAGAGCGGCAGTCAAGTAATGAAAGCAGTCTTTGTCGCATCGCGACCGACAGCATGATGATGACATATATACATATGTATACATATATATATACATATATAATATACACATATACATACATATATATAATGATATATAATTATATATATACATATATATACATATGTATACATATATATATACATATATACACATATACATACATATATATACATATATATAGTATATATATATATATATACACATACAGTAAAACCCCTCTAAATCGACCGACATTGGGACAAACTTTAAGTGGTCCATTTAGGGAGGTGGTCGGTTTAGGAAGTTAGGATATGGTTACTATGGCATTGTTGGGACCCAAATAAAGCGATCGATATAGGGGATTGGTCGATCTATGGACGTGGTCAGTTAGAGAGGTGTTACTGTATACATGCATATAGGCCGACATATATCCTAGCGCATCAACACTGCAGTACATAGAGGTGTACATAATCCCACCGTACATACATACATACATACATACATACATACATACAACCCTCTCTACTCACCCCGTCACCCTCTAATTCCAGATCTAAAATGTGTGTACCTATGCCCCACTCAGCCCCTCGTAAATGTATGTGAGATGGGGGAGGGGGGGGGGGGGCTGCCACGTTGGGACAGTTTTGTGGTTTAAGCGACCGCGTATGACATTTTGCTTATACTGCTCAAATAAGTTTGTGACCTCAAGTTCCTCAACAGAACAAATACCACTTCGAAACACTCTGCATTCATCCACGCCAGCAGACCAAATCTATGCAGCTTATCTAAGGTCCCACGCCCATGTGAATGTGTGTGGCCCCATTACCCGATAGATCTAGGCCTGCTTGGAGAGAGATCTACCGCGTAGTTGACATATGCTTACATAGCAGGTGAAGAGGTTTGTAACTGCGTACACAGCATTTGTACTCCTCCCACACCTGACCCACAACCACCTGCCTATCCGACGAACCATCAACGAAGTCCCTGTTCCCACCCACCCCCATCCCCACCCAACACAGGTCTCACAAACACACTTGTCGTCCATATGTCATATATGGACTTCCTCTAAATCTACCTATTGTTCTCTCTATCTACCTATCTCTCTCTATTTCTCTCACACTCACCCACCTACATAGCCCAAGTTAAGAATTTTTGTTAGGAGGTTCAGATTAGGTCAGGTGGCGGGGAGAGGGGGGGAAATACATTATTGGAATGAACGCGTGCCAAAGGTGTGAGGAAAGAGGGGGGAGGGGGCGTCTGAGGTTATCTCCCCTCCCCCCTTTACCTCCAGGCTAGACATCTAGAGGCTCTGAAATGCCTTTTGCGGTCATTTAAACGAGGTTGCATAAACAGATAGGGTACTGGGGTGGTTTTGTTCTGTGTGTGTGTGGGGGGGAGGGGGGGACTCCCGTCCCCCTTTACTCCCAGGGAAGTAAAGGGGTTAGGCCCGCCCCTCTAGCTACGGCCCTGACCTACGCAGTCCTACACCCCATAATATCCACGCACCTGTCCCACGGAAGATTCTATGTGCATAACCCACTCAACCCTCACATCAAACAGACTTCAAAGTGGTCCAACACTATCCACCCTTCAATCACAACCTTTCCCACTCTCCATAGTGATAGACCTACCATTCACTTTTCAAACTCTCCACACCCTACACTTTTCACACCAACCACTCTTCATACTCTACACTTCTTAAACTCTCCACTTTTTTTACTCTCCATACCCTCCACTGTCCACTCACCGCTGATTCCCGCTCCGACGACCACGCAATCAAGCAGCCTTTCCCGGGCAGCGCGGAGGGTCCCGTCCGCCTTGGCGCTCAGAGTCGCAGAGCGGGGCACATGCACATGTACGCGACTATAGTCCTGCTCGACGCTAAACCCCAGGTCGTCATCGTCAATATCAAATCCCGAATCCGTCATGATGGGAGTTAGAACTTCATGATACTGCTAAATCCGAGTGTTGATCGCGGGCGGACGGAATGGTTGCGACAGCGGAACACTGTGGGACTACATGGGCGGGGTTGGCTCCCGCGCTGTGTGTGTGACACTCGCAGCTGTCTGCTTACTGCCGTGTTGTGAATCTGTGACCCATGACCTGACATGACCTGACACGGGAGTGTCCTTGAACTCGGCTTGAATGGCGTGTAGTGTAGTCATTTACTGCTAGGTGGCAGCATTGGTTAACTCATTCTGACAGTCATACTCATAGGACGTATCGCGACATAAGTATTGGAATAGGTTCATTCAATAAATATATCTGAGTTCATATTCAATGCCATACTCCCTTTTTAATGCATAGTTTTTAAGTACACTAAAAAATATATAATTTGTTGAACTAGATATGTGTGACCTGGTTCAAGCAGATATGTATGAACAATAGTGTAATTGCTATCAAGGCCTTGAACAATAAAAGTTCTTACACTGTTACAAGTATTATTACGTAACCAGCAGCAATATGACCTCTGTGTGCACGCAACCAGAGGGCGCCACAAACACCAGACGATTTCGTTGCAAAAGTAGACACCAGGGGAAAGTGGCAGGGAAAAAGCAGGATTCCCTGGCGCTAGTGTGCCGTCACACCTCCAGCTAGACCAATCAAAACTCACCCTCGGCGTTAGCCTTCACATTTCCACTGGGCAAGTCAACATGGCTGCAACTTTGATGCGATGTGCTCGGGGAATTTTGGTTTCTGGGGCCAGGAGCTGGCATTGTCGCCAACAGCCAACGAAACTCGTTAGCGCAACGCCACACCATAGATGTTTTAGTGCCACGACACGCATATTTGCAGGTAACCAGTATGTTGTATTCGGGTGAAGTTGTCTTTGTCCTTGACACGGCACAGTCAGTAGCTGTCAGTGCCGATTGTCAGTCTCTGGGTCTACTTCCTATCGTCTCCTCACTCAACGTGCACCGCCACCCCCCACCCCCGGGGGATATGTGATTTGATTGGAAATCGCAAACCCCCCATGGCCATGCCCATATATGGTATGGGTTTAAAAAAAAAACATTTTTTACTAAATGTATTTTATTCAGCGAATAATGTCTTTTGTCAGCGCCAGAGCACTGGTCTCCCGCCGTTCATTACAATTTGTTGCATTTGGTATTGGTGATTGGATCCACTGATTTGCATATTTACAATATAATATATATATGTGTATTGGAGATATGTTATATCTTTTTGAAAAAAAGAAGAGAGAAAGCAAAGGAAGAAAGAAGTGTTTGAAGACAATTCTAGAATCATCTTGTACATTTATTGATGCATGCTCACCAAGTGCTTCACCTTGCGACGTGGTATAGATGAACCGTTTCATATGAATCGATTCAGCCCTAAAACGCCTCAGAGTCGCGTTTACACGCCAAATGTGAGTCGATCTAGGCAAGTGGTTTCATATGAAGCATTTTAAATCGCCCGTGTAAACAGGGCTATATTATGCACTTGGTGAGCATGCATCAATAAATGTACAAGATGATTCTAGAATTGTCTTCAAACACTTCTTTCTTCCTTTGCTTTCTCTCTTCTTTTTTTCAAAAAGATATAATAACATATCTCCAATACACATATATATATTATATTGTAAATATGCAAATCAGTGGATCCAATCACCAATACCAAATGCAAGAAACCTGCCCATTTTTTAATCCCATCACAAGTGTTCCGTAGTGTGGCCTAATGATGGGATCGGAAGTCTGAGATTGCAGTGGGGACTTACATCAGACAGGTTTTATGTCAATTTAAAGGAAAATGTTAGGTAATAGGTTTTGAAAAAAGGTGTAGTAGGTGTGGGGCATGGGTGGGAAGGGGATTAGTGTGCAGGGCTGTGTAGTGCATTTGAGAACATTTATATATATGTATGTACAAGTGTCAGGGCAAGGATGGCCTTTAGAATACCTATAACTGTGGGTCTGACAGGCCTGTTGTATTTTCATTAATTTTTTAAATTCAAGGTGACTTGTGGAACGGTGTGGCGGTTTCAGCGCCCGGTCAGTTTCAGCGGCCTGTCATGGCTTCTGCGCATGCGCGGATTTTCGCACGTTGCAGCGAGCACTGCTATTTGTTTTGTTTACACTCGGCGATTCGACGCTGATCTAGCTGCTATGTTAATATCGCTTGGAATTTACGGTTAATTTAATTAAATTTCATTATTTGAGTATGTAATTCTGTTAAATATGATCGCATTCAATAGATTTCGGCCTAATCGGTCCCTAACACTTCCGGGCACCAGCGATAGTTACAGCTGAGCTTGTAGCCGGTGAGGCCACGGGTGTTTTGCATATGTCTTAAAATCCGCGCATGCGCAGAAGCCACGACAGGCCGCTGAAACTGACCGGGCACTGAAACCGCCACACCGTCTTGTCCTCACTGGAAGTTTATTCCATAATGTGCCACCTCTGTAAATCGGTGCTTTAGTCAGCTTGTTTGTTAGTGGCTTGGGTATTTTTTAGAAGTGTCGCATCGCTCTGTCTGGTTTCTCTGTTTGTATGGTCAACATATTGTTCATCATTGGATCTTTTATACATGAGAGTCAGGAGATGTGTGTCCCTCCTTTGGCTAAGGTAGCTGACTTGTGCTTTAGCATGCATTTCCTTTACAGACAAGTTTTTTCCTCTGTAGACAGTTCTAAGTGCCCTGTTTTGAATCCTCTGTAATTTGTTCTCTTGTTGTTTTGCCAGCAGTCCATATATTAAATCATTGTAGTCAATTATTGGAAGAATAGTGACTTTATATAGTAACCGGGCTATATTCCCGCTCATGTAGTACCTAATTGTTCTGAAAGTTGTCATTTTTATGGCTATCATTTGATTAAGTCTTGAGAGTTGTCGATTACCATTTAGTGTAGAATCAAGTGTGGTCCCTAAATATTTGTATGTGTCTACCTCATTCAATACTGCATCACCAAAATGTAAATTAATAGCTTGTGCTCTGGATTTTTTTTACTTTGGTTGCAAAAATGATGTATTCAGATTTCTTTGCATTAATTGTCAATTTATTTTTCTTACACCAGATGTTAACCTTAGCTAGTACATCCTCAACTACCTCTGCTGCAGATTCAATGTTTGGGCTTCCGAGGAAATTGCAAGTGGGTTTTTGCGATTTACAGGGTATACAATTTCCTGCTACACCGGTATACCTTGCCGGGAAAACAAACAAACTCGGAATAGTTCTAATTTGTGCCACAGGGTGGTTCATGCTTAGTACTGAACTTTTCCACTTGGTGGTGTAGTGACCTAGATTGGTCATGTGACAGCTGTTGTTCTGAAAATGGCTGGGTGAGTGGAGAGAAGGGAGAGTAAAACTGAGGTAGTTTTAATTTTCTTTAGAGTAGTGCAAACAGGAAATATATTTGCTTTAATGTAAAATATATGTTTGTAAAATTACATTGAATAATTCAATGAGAAACACATATAGAAGGAAAAACGTTTTTTGTTGTTGAATGTAAAATGCAGTGAAACACATGGGGTCTGAACCCACAACACCAAACAACTTCAGATTACAAGTTCAACACCTTAACCACTAGGGACCTTTCTGAAAGGAAAGTAAACAATTTGTAGCTTTACATTTGGAAATTGTATGCCCTACTTCTTTTTCACATATCACAAAGGTTTTTTTTTTTTGTTTTTTTTTTAAACCCGTTAGCAAACATCTCAATAATTATTATCTATTTCTGTGGCACATTTATTGCTTAGCCCTAGCCTTAGGCCTATATAATGTTTTTTTCTCTCCATTTTCACAATGCTATGTTATGTTTTTGTCCCTTTCTTCAGCATCTCTCATCTCGGTCACGACATCTTTCAGATGTGTCATCAATGCTCCTGACCTAACCCTATGGTCACTATGTCTCTCACACACCTCCCTTTTGTCCTTACATAATCCTTCAGTATCTAATCCCCCCCCCCTGTGTTTCCTTCCGCAAAAATTGCCACTACAATTGCATAATTGAGCAAAGAATTACACTATTAACTTCACCCCCCCCCTCTTCCTATTTGTAAGGGTGAACTGAAATGTTATTTGCAGGTAAGGGAAAGTAACGTAGTTTTCTGCAATATACCTAATTAGTAATAGCATGGCATACAATTTAAAGTGAGGTTAATATATTGTGCAGGTATAATTTTAAAATCATTTTGTTACCACTACTAGTATATCATGCGGTCTACCCATGATCTTATATAACTAACCTGTATGGCTATAGCCACACGGTAGCACCGAAATTTCATTTACCATAAAAAGCTACATTACATTTTAAAGATCTGGTCTTGTGCGTTTTACCATGTATTCGTTATATGATTGTTCAACAGATCTTAAAGCTGCGTAGTCTGATTAAAGCATCACATTTTCAAAACCAAAATAATTATCTAAAATAGATTCTATATATCTAACTTAGATACTGATGCACATATTAGGCACTTGTTGCCACATATAAGGGAATAATGAGTCAATTTAATCAAATCTGTTACCGGTACTGCAGAAGTTTTGGTGGGCTTGCCAAAATTAATTTTCTATGTTTGCACTTCAAATATCTCAAAAGTTAGCTATTTAAAATAAAAGTTACTTCAAACTAAAGCAAGATAGATTATAACAATCAACCTAATATATTTATCTCAGAAAATGATAGCAACTTAAAACCATCGGACCCTGCAAATTTAATGAAAAATCTCAATTAGAATAAGCTATTTGAGTTCAGACCCGGTAGACTCGTGAGTACCCCATGGCTATTATTAGTAGTTATGTAACATCACCCATGGATGGGAAAGGTGGGCTTACATAGACAAGGCATACTCAAAACTGTTCAAATTTAGTGATAGGGTTTGCACTACTTTCCAAGTATTATGCCCTAGCCTACATCACTGAGGACAGTTATTAGAGGACCAGAGATACCACAAACTCTCCCTAGTCAGGTCACACCTGATGCCCCTCTTAAACAAACTCATAAGGAAGAAAGGGAAGACAGGTCACGCAAGATTGACAGTGAAGAAGTTGTGCTTTTATTGGCATCAACTCCTGTTCACCTATTAGTGACCTGTCACCCTGACCCCTTACCTTAGAACTGTCCACACAGAGTCTCATTACCTCTTTAATATGTCTATGAATCAGTGCCTACAGCCCATTGAACCGAAGTCCCCTGGTTGTTGCACACAGCTCAGTTTGTATATAATATATGAAAGGTGGTAGCATCAGACAGAGTGTCTGGGTACCTGCCCAAGAGAGAGTGTCTCACTCAAGAGTCAGGAGTAGAGTGTTGCTGCCCAGTGTGTCTGGGTGTCCAGAATAATCAATATCAAAGTGAGGCTAGTGGGGTCAGGTGGGGCAAGGGTACAGGAGACTGGGTCTCCGACAGCCAGCCAATCAGGCACCCTGCACAGCCTGGGAGGCGACACGCCCCCCCCCATGGGCAACGGTCACCCAACCCAGCTGCAGGTGGTGTACATCATGAATGCAGTATGGCTGGTGTGCTGGCCCATCGGCCCCATGGTAACAGGTAGTTGCAGACAGTTACAATAAATATATATATATGAAAAATGTCCTTTTCCTCCACTTGCACTCTTTATGGGTGCATAGAGGGAACATTTCACCAAACATAAACTTCCCCTTATATAAGAACATCTCCTCACCATCTCGGGCACTATGTACTAACATATATCTCACATAGCTTAATATGTCACACAGCGAGTAGGCACCCACTGCTTTCCTTACGTCCTCTGGAAACTTATTTCATAAAGTGGTACCTGGCACACAGAAGGCACAATCGCCGTATGGTTTGAGTCTAAAAGTAAAACATATGTCTGCCTTCGACATGTACTAATATCTGACTGGATGAGCTGAGCGTTTGGGATGACTATTTGAGGGACAGAAGATTACACAGATATTCGGGTGCTTTACCATTGATAGATTTATAGGCGGTAAAATTCTAGAACTCGTCTCAATACACCATTTTACTGGCAGCCGATGTAATTAGTAAAGATCGGGTGTGACATGATCATATTTCTTCATATTTTTTACTATGTAAGCAGCACTGTTCTGAACACCGAGATATGCTGTATAATAGGGAGTTGCAACATAGTCTGTGTGATGTAGTAAGTGCTTCTTTTGACGGTAATGGCTTTAGGATGCGGGGTAAGATGGATATAGGCTGCCCGGTGTCGCAGTTTCAGCGCCCGGTCAGTTTCAACGGCCGGTATAGACTCAAACTCAAGGCATTGTCAATGGTCGTGAGCAATCTTCATACAGAAAATACAGGAAAAGTGATATCTCTAAAAGCACACCACCTAGAAACAAATCGCTTTGTACACATATAGAAAACATCTTTACCAAAAAGACTGTATTAAATTTATAAGGTTAGGGTTCTTGATTTGTATTAATTTTGAATAACACTAAGGTTTTGCACTGCGCGTACCGTCAAACTCAAGGCATTGTCAATGGTCGCTAGCAATCTTCATACAGAAAATACAGGAAAAGTGATATATCTCTAAAAGCACACCACCTAGAAACAAATCGCTTTGTACACTTGTAGAAAACATCTTTACCAAAAACATTATATTAAATTTATAAGGTTAGTGACGATGATGTTAGATTTTGACGCATGCGCATGAAACTGACCGGGTGTTGAAACTGACCGGGCGCTGAAACTGCGACACCGGCATACTGATTTATCTATACCCAGCTTAGCTTGGCGAATATGGAAGTTTCTCCCACGAACGCAGGTCGTTACTGCAGTGATATCTTACTGGGTCACTTGACAGCTAGTTCAAGGGGAGGGGGGAGGGTGGTGTTAAGTACACCTAGCATGCAAATATTCCGTTATTCACGCTGATATGCTGGTATATGATTAAATGTCCGATAAGGCATACTTTTCTGTTATAATAATTTAAATTTAAAAGATTTGTAATTTTAAGTACCACCCTCCTCCCCAACACAGAAACAGAAGCATTCAGCAACATCCTCTTGTACTCAATACTGCTCTAAATAAATAAATAAATGGTAAATAAGCAAACAAAAACAACCATCGTGTTCCGTATATAAATGTAGGGACCTGAGCGTATGAACTACTAACATGGATTGTATAAGTGAACCAGCAAACTATGCATTTCTTAATTTAAAAAGGTCGAAACAAACCCACGGCGTAGTCGGTATTTTACTTTATCTAATTTAAAAAGCGTCAATTTATAGCGAGAAGATTAACAATATCAAGTCCTGTAGCATATCAAACGTTTCACCAATAGCGGTGAAGTTTTTAGTTGTGCATACAAGTGCCCGTCGTCACATAGGGACCAGTGTACTACAGCCGAGATGACAGGAGCGGGACGTAGCTCAGGTGGTAGAGTGTCCACCTGTGAAGGTGTCGATCATCCTAACAATCCTGCTCAGTGGACCCTATAGCCGTGTTTACACGGGCAATTGTGAAGCGATTTAGGCAAATCGATTTATATGAAGCGATGTAGTGGCGCGTTTACACGAGTGAGTTTGAAAGTGTGTCGGCGACCGGGAACCAGCAGCCTTTGTGGTGCGCCTGTAGCCGGCGAGCACTGCTATTTGTTTAGTTTACACTCGTTGATTCGATGCCGATGTAGCTGCTACGTTAATATCGCTTGGAATTTAAGGTTAATTTAATTAAATTTCATTTTTTGAGTATGTAATTCTGTTAAATATGATCGCATTCACTAGATTTCGGCCTAATCGGGCCCTAACACTGCCGGGCACCAGCGATTAGTTACAGCTGAGCCTCTAGCCGGCGAGCACCACTATTTTACACTATCGCCGCCCGGGAACCAGCTGAATCGCTTCATCTATACTACCTCGCGAGGTGGTTTACATGTACCGATTTATATGAATCGATTCAGCCCTAAAACGCCTCAGAGTCGCGTTTACACGGCAAATGTGAATCGATCTAGGCAAGTCGTTTTATATGAGGCGTTTTAAATCGCCCGTGTAAACAGGGCTTTTGTAGTTTGGGCTATTTTCCATTCAAATCAGTGGTCCACAACTGGTTCATCGAAGGCTGTGGTATGTGCTGTCCTGTCTATTGGGAAGTGCATATAAAAGATCCCTTGCTGCTTATCGGAAAGAGTAGCCTATGTGGCGGCAGCAGGTTTCCTCCAAAGAAATTACCATGTGCTTTGACATCCAATAGCCGATGATAAAAATCAATGTGCTCTAGAGGCATTGTTAAATAAAACAAGCTTTACTTTACAGCTGAGATGTTATGGTCTAAGTCACCATGACCAGTTGTAACAGTTATTACTCTTTTCACCGGCTTTAGGGGAGAATTTAATTTTAAAGGAGTATGGTCAAAGCCACTGTCATTTATCAATATTCAGCGATTAACGAAAAATAGATATAGATAGCTTTTGTGTGTGTGGTTTTTTTAATACCTTAAGAATGACGTATTTATGCACTCACTGTTTTTTGGAGTGGTCTCAAAAAAAGAGATATTGACCTATTGATATAGCTTCTTTCTCTGTGACCTGAACTAGAATATATTAAATTATTTACTAAACTTATGGTTATTCTAATTGTGGGTTAAACTGTGATTGCTTGAAGAGGTACATATCAATAATATGTGTTTATTATTAACATCTTTGTGCCGATTTGATGAAAATGTATGGCCCTACCAACTGCCCTATTCATTGCCGAATTTTATTTTAGGTTAATGTATGTGCATCCTATCATGCAACATTTAAAGTGGCCCAGTATACCTCGCGGCGACGGGAACCGTACTCCGACGGAAATGGATGGGTAAGTGGAGAGAAGGGAGAGTAAAACTGATGTATTTTCAATTTTCGTTATAGAGTAGTTCAAACATGAAATATATTTGCTTTAATGTGAAATATATGCTAGTACAATTACATTGCATAATTCAATCAGGAACACATATAGAAGGAAAAACGTTTTTTGTTGTTGAATGTGAAAAGCAGTGAAACACATGGGGTTTGAACCCACAACACCAAACAACTTCAAATTACAAGTTCAACACCTTAACCACTAGGCCAGAGAGACCACACATAGTTACTTGTCTCAGTTCAGGCTATTTGTATATACAACGTCATATATACCATGTGTGTATACATATATATATACCATGTGTATATCGTATGTATATATATATATGTGGACCCCAACAAATATATATATTGATCTGCCAATACTAATATATATAGGCACGGTGTAGTAGAACGATATCAGTTTCTACACTCACCTATGACGAACTGCACATTCTATGATTCAGCCATGCCTGAGCATTAATGGTTTGCTGGGATCCGCCGCAATTGCGCAGGTTTCTGGATTTGATGCTATGATAGCGCAGCCGTTCTGGTTGCGCCTATGTGTTATCGTTTGGACGGGATCCATCGCAAATGCGCCGTTCCACAGCGTATGCATCGGAGGAAGGCCTGAGGTTATAGCGCCATATCAGTTACTACACTCACCTATGACGAACTGTATGTCCTGTGATCCCGGGTCGTCCGCCGGTGCCTACGCTGCGGAATGGTTGCTGACATCATAGCGTTAAGCCCAGAACCCGGCGCATTTGCGGCGGATCCCCTCAAACTATTAGTGCTCAGGGCCGGCTGATGTGGCATTAGTTAATAGTAATAAAAAAGATCTGAAAGTCAAAAACTTTCAAATGCACATATCTCACTCATATGGTTCACTACTTTTTACAATCAATAACAAAGAAAGTTTTCCTTTTATATACAGTGTAACTGATAAATTTCAAACGGATGCGTGCAAAACATACATACACATACACCTTGTATATATGACGTCCTATACACAAATAGCCTGAACTGAGACAAGGAACTATGTGTGGTCTCTGTGCCCTATTGGTTAAGGTGTTGAACTTGTAATCTGAAGTTGTTTGGTGGTGTGGGTTCAAACCCCATACAGTCCAAAACCTTTTTACATTCAACAACAAAAAACTGTTTTACATCTATATGTGTTTCTCATTGAATTATGCATTATAATTGTACTAACATATATTTTACATTAAATCAAATATATTTCCTGTCTGAATTACTCTAAAGGAAATTGAAAATACATCAGTTTTACTTTCCCTTCTCTCCACTCACCCATCCATTTTCACAACAGCTGTCACATGACCAATCTAGGTCACTCTACACCACCAAGTGGAAAAGTTCAGTACTAAGCACACACCACCCTGTGGCACAAATTAGAACTATTCCGAGTTTGTTTGTTTTCCTGGCATGGTATACCAGCCGACTTTAATTTGTTTTGGCGCTGTGCCAAAACTTTCAAATGCGAAGACTCCTGGCAACATTAAGATAAATACATACACTTGAATCGCAAGTGGGACAACGGATGCGTGGGGGGGGGGGGCAACAAGTGATAGAATGTAAAGTATGGTAAGCTTCAAATGTGTGTTGTTGTCTTGCATAAAACTCATAATTATATAAGATTTAAATTAGGGATATAGTATAGATATTGACATTTGATCGATTGTGTGTATAATACATAATATCCTTAATTAAATATATAATCTATAGTGAGTGATGTTTTAACAAATGTGTTCTTTTATTAAGCGCATAAAATTTCACCCGTGTACAGTTGGTCTTACTTATATATATATATATATATATATATATATATTTTACCTCGGTATACTATATATTTTACCTCGGTATACAGCCTCAGGCTAGCCTCAGGCTAGGGAGAAGGAAGCCATCCGGGTCCAGCAATTAGCATAAACAAACTCACGATTGGAATTACGTTTCGTTGGGTTGCTCCCGCAAATTTAGTCTACACACAAGCAAATACGCAGTAAGTATAATAAAAACTGTGGTTAGCTTAATTATGATGCATTATAGCATCGCTATAGAAAGTTCAGAACTTTCTTTGGTCCTTTTTGGACTAGTTATGTCGGTTATAAAAAACCAAGGATAGAACGCTCTAGATTCCTTCTCGAAGGAACGAAACCGATGATTAGCGGTTCTGTCAACACCCGTGTGAACATGGGTAGAGATGTGGGCTTTGCCTCATCTCCTGTGGAAATTCTCTCGGACTCTAATAGAGAGTGATGTTGGAGATGCTCCTGGGTTTCTTTTATAGACTCCCCACAATATTTTCAGGCGTTTTTCCGAGTTTTGTAGCATTTTCTCCAACCTGCTGGCGTAGTAGTCGCAGGGGGGAGAAGTGTGCGGAACAGAGAGATGGGCGAGCCGATACACTGGTCCCGACCCCGCGTAAGATTTGGGCTTGACCCACAATCCACGCACAAATTTAGCTTATTACGCCTGTGTTATAACGGTCTAAACACGTTCTCTAACACCACTAGATGTCCAATTATGTTTTAAACAACAAAATTGTGACATTTATAAATACCGAGACTGACCAACATCTTTGGTTCCAGATCCCGATGGCCACGAAGCGGAGTAAGCGTGTGGCAGCAGCAGCCGAGGGACGTGCTCCCAGGGCATCGGACGAGGAGTACGACTCCGTGCCAGTGTTGTCGGCAATGCCCTCACCACAGCCCGGGGCGCATATACTCTCCGAGCCGGAGGAAGAGATAGTGCCTGATGGCCCCACAGTTCCGGACTGGGAGGCTCGGTGGACGGCTATGGAGAGTCATATTCTGTCTCTCAAACCACCGCTGTCTCTTAAACGACATAGGCCGGAGTTCCAAGATGAGTCGGACTGGGAAGACTTCTCAGAGACAGACTCGGCGATCGAGCCGAGGGCTCCTCCTCCTCCTCCTCCTAAACGGAGTAAGAAAAAGAAACGCGTTACTTCTTCTGGTGATGATTTCACCAAAGAACGTAAAAAGACCGTGCTTCGCAAGAAGCGAAAGACCAAGTCCAAGAAGAAGAAGAAGAAGAAGAAGAAGAAGAGGAAAGATTCTTCTTCTTCTGATTCCTCCACAGATTCTACTTCCACGGAATCAGACTCAGACACACAATATGAAGGTGTCTATGCTGCCATTGGTGGCAAAGTGTCTAAGAAGGTGGAGAAGCCGAAAGCTAAGCGGGTTAAAACTACCACGCTTACGCGCGAGACCATAAATGGTCATTTCCGTACTTTCAAACCGGCGGAAATCATCTCCAAGTTAGGAGATGAATTGACGGGCATTAAAGGTGTCCCCAACTCCATCATTAAAGAGATGGATCGAGATGTTAACATGACGCAAGACCGTAAGAAATTTGAGAGCGTGTTACACATAGCGCATAAGGCGGTGCTCGGTACATTAACGGCCATCACTCCGGTGGCAAATCGAATGCAAAGAGAGAATAAGTTCTCATCTTTGGCAAAAACTATGGACAAAGGCATTGCACTGTTAACAGCGGCAGGTAATTACTTGTCCTACCGGAGATATGAGAATGTCTTTAAGTCGGTTTGCACAGACGCCGGCAAAGAGCTGGCCCGCTCAAAGAAGGTCACAGACAATGATGGGAAAGAGTATACGCTCTTTCTGGCCCCGATCAAAGGGAAGCCTTTGGACAAAACGAAAATGTTTGGCGGCCAACTACAATACCTCTATAAAGAGGTAGAAACCGCAGCGAAAAGTGGCAAAAATATGGATGGCAAAAAGAAGCAGGAAGCCCCACGCTTCAAAAGGTCACGAGGGGATTTTCGCCCACGACGGCTCGGCAGAGGTTCCAGACCGGGCTCACACTTCAGCCAGTCTTTCCGGGGCCGGGGCGCCCGCCCAGGCTGGACCGACAACACCGCACGGTCACTGGACCGCGGCTTCAACTCCCCGAGACCCTTCCAAAGGGGCGGGTCCAAGTAGAGGCCCAAACACAGACTTTACAAGTCCCCGTCGCCTCTAAAACCACACAAATTGTAAGCAACTTTGTGGCTGGGAATATTCATAATCATATTTCTGAATGGGACCAAATTACCAGTGACCAGGATATTTTATAAATAGTTAACGGTGTTCAAATTCCCTTCATACAAATACCCGTACAAGGGAGAGTTCCGTTTCCCTATCAAATTGAACAAATTGAACGAGAGGCACTAACTGAACAGGTACAAACATTTTTTGACAAAGGCATTATCCAAAAGGTTACACACTCCCCTGGAGAGTTTATTTCAAACATTTTCTCGAGACCCAAACCTAATGGGGACGTTCGAATGATTCTGGATTTAACAACCCTTAATAAAAATGATAGAATATCGACATTTTTTTCACTAGATACGGCACGAGACCTTATTACACCAAATGCGTGGATGGCTAGTGTTGACTTACAAGATGCATATTACACAGTTCCCATAGCGGAACAATACCGGAAAGTTCTCCGTTTTCTTTGGGATAACCAACTCTATGAGTTTACCTGTATGCCAAATGGCTTAGCTTGTGCCCCTCGTTTCTTCACTAAACTGCTTAAACCTGTTTTCTCACTTATGGCACGGAATGGTCAAATAATGTTTCCTTACATAGATGATTCCTTTATAATGGCGTCAACACACATTGGTTGTGTAAACGCCGTTTTGGATTTATGTGCATTACTCACTAAATTGGGGTTTTATGTACATCCGCATAAGTCAGTGCTTCAACCAACAAAACAACTTAAATGTTTAGGGTTTATTCTTGATACACAGTCCCTCACAGTGTCGATAACAGAACAGAAATTAAATAAGTTTATGACTACAGCGACCCAGCTTCTTAAGTTACCGAAACCTAAAATTAGACAGGTCGCAGTTCTTATCGGGATAATGATATCATATGCACCCGCTATTCTATATGGGAAAGCCCATATTAAATCTTTAGAAATAGATAAAAATTTAGGATTAGCACGCACTAAAGGTAATTTTGAACGAAATATGTTTATTTCTGAAGAAGGGTTACAGGATATAAGAGTAGAAAATTCCACGACCATTTAGAATGGTCACTGTCAACACGTTTGTTTAAGTTCATTTGTGCAAAATGGGGGACACCTAAAGTTGACTTGTTTGCATCACGAAATAATAATAAGTTACCCTGTTATGTTTCTTGGCATCCCGAACCGGATGCTTGGAAAGTTGATGTATTTACTATTACCTGGGAAAATAATTTTTTCTATATTTTCCCACCGTTTAGTGTTATCAGCCGAGTAATGAGAAAAATCAGCATGGAGGGGACACACGCCATACTGATTGTGCCCGATTGGGACACACAACCTTGGCTGCCAGCAGTTACACAACTGGCAAAAGAACATATACGATTCCCAAGAAAACCCGGGAACTTAACGCACCACGGACCGCTAGTGGTTCACGGCGACGTGTCAGCGACACCCCTATTGGCATTCCTTTTCTAAGAAAACAGCTGCAGCAATTTGGTTTAGACAAGATTACGGAAGATAGGATAGTAGCTGATGCATGGAGGCCAGGAACTGTTAAAATGTACACAACTTATTTAAAGAAATGGGGTGTACATTGTTTGCTAATGAAAGTTAAGCCAACAAATCCAACAATTGCACAAGTAGCTCGTTTTCTTCGTTCTCTAGAGGATGAGGGACTAGGATTTGGGGCGGTTAATGCGGCAAGATGCGCATTATCAATTATATTGCCTAGAATTAATGGCGAAACAGTTGGTAAACATTATGTCCTTCGTTATTTACTTCGGTCAATTTATCAAAGGAATCCTCCAAAACCAAAGTATAGTCGCTTTTGGGATGTTTCTATAGTATTTAAGTTGTTCCAGGCTTGGCCTCACAACTCTTGGTTAGAGATAAAACAATTAGGTTTTAAGGTCGCGGTCTTGTTACTATTAGTAACGGGACACAGAGGGCAGACGATTATTGCTTTATCCTTGACGGGATTAGAAATAGACAAGAAACAAGCTACGTTTGATTTAGCACAATTGCTCAAATCAAACACGCTAGGTGACCCTTTATCTACGGTTCACTTAGACTACTTCCCAAATGATCGTAAATTATGTGTTGTGTCAGCCATACGGGCTTATATATCCAAGACAAAGGACTTACGTGCATCACAACAACTATTAGTGAGCTTCATAAAGCCACATAACGCAATTTCAAGAGACACCCTTGCCAGATGGACAATCAGGGTGTTGAAATTGGCTGGAGTGGATACGGGCAAATACTCTTCCCACTCAACCAGATGTACCATGGTTTCCAAGGCACGGTTGCTCGGTATTTCTGTAAAAAGAATACTAGCGCACGCAGGCTGGAAGACGGCTAAGTCGTTTGCAAAACATTACAACAAACGACTAGAAAAGCCTACCGGCATTGCAAAGCGCCTGCTCACCAACTAACAAGATTAGGTGAGAACAACAACTTTGAATGATACAATTACTAATACAATGACACATAAACATGTTATAATAAGAATGAATGAAATTAAGGATAAAAATGAATTATGTAAAAGTCTCCCTAGCCTGAGGCTAGCCTGAGGCTGTATACCGAGGTAAAATAGTATAGTTATACGAGTCTTACCTGGGTATAGATGATGGATAACTGTTGTTTTCCCGAGGTATAAGCCTCGGGTAGACGTGGGCTAGGGCCCGCCCACCACACCCTACCACGTCTATTCCGTTGGTGTACCATTACGGGAAAATCATAGTATCCATTGTATTGAAAGTTCATTTTTATCCTGAATAAGTAGGTAAAGATTGCTGGACCGCCCACGTCTACCCGAGGCTTATAACCTCCGGGGAAAACAACAGTTATCCATCATCTATACCCAGGTAAGACTCGCTAGATAAACTATACTATATTATATAAATATATATTTATATATATTAGGTATACATAATATATATATATATAATATTACATTATATATATATTATATATATGGGTCAGGATCACGAAAAGAGGCCAATTGGTGGTCAATGTCGGCGTCGAGCTTGGATATCGGCGTCGATCGGTATAATTATAATTTAGAATTGACATAGGTGTTGGAAAGTCTTTAAATTTATCCTGAATGTAAAGGTCGAGAAAGTACAACAACCTGAATTGTTTTTAGGATAATATAATATAAAACAAAGAAATGTACGAGTCTTTAAGAATTGCGACGCCGATATCTGTTAAAGTTGTCGGCATCGATGATTGGATGTCGGCGTCGATCAGGATAATTATGATTTAGCATTGACAGAGGTGTTGGAAAGTCTTTAAATTTATCCTGAATGTAAAGGTCGAGAAAATAAAACAACTTGATTTGTTTCTAGGATAATTTAATATGAAACAAAGAAATGCACTACACTTTTAAGAATTGCGATGCCAACATCTTCACTTGACCACCGATTGGCCCGTTTTCGTGAGGCTGACTCGTATATATTGTGGATATGTCAGTTGAAAAAAGCTATTTCAGTTTTTGATTTCAATGATCTTACACAAATTAAGCAGTACATTAAAATGTCCCTTGTAACATGGAAATTAAACACACCCATAAGATCATTTTTAACATACAACACATTCAAACAAGAATGTATTGATTACAGTTAAGGAACCAAAATTATGTCTTTGTACTCTTACAAGAAGAACACATTGGGAAAAAAGGTTTGTTTAAATTTTGATGTAAATGTATAAAATTTCACATTTTCACAAAATCATCCAAACATACTTTTGATACATTTTATGGGGTAGATTAAATACATATAGTATTGTCGTGGGGGTGATGAAAATGGGAAATACTGTGCCTAGAGCGGGACTCGAACCCACATCTCTTTGCATTCCGGGCCAGTGTGCTAACCATTACACCACCTAGGCTCCCTGATATCAATACACTCCCCACGCCTACCTGTCTATGTGGTTACTTGCCTGAGAGGTCAGTGCAGACCACTACACTCGTCCCCCTGGAATTGTAAGTCTTGTAATGCTTACAATTACATACATACAGGCAATGCACTAACACATACATATACAGGGTAGGTTCAACAACCATACAGCGCAAAGCTTGTACAGGATCCTGATCACGGCAACCAGTGTCATGGGGGTGATGAAAATGGGAAATACTGTGCCTAGAGCGGGACTCGAACCCACATCTCTTTGCATTCCGGGCCAGTGTGCTAACCATTACACCACCTAGGCTCCCTGATATCAATACACTCCCCACGCCTACCTGTCTATGTGGTTACTTGCCTGAGAGGTCAGTGCAGACCACTACAGTATTGATAACATGCTTAATAACAAGAGGCAACAATTATTTGACTTCCTATTAAAAGATTAAAAAAGAATAATGATGTCCATCATAACTAGTGGTCTGCACTGACCTCTCAGGCAAGTAACCACATAGACAGGTGGCGTGGGGAGTGTATTGATATCAGGGAGCCTAGGTGGTGTATGGTAGCACACTGGCCCGGAATGCAAAGAGATGTGGGTTCGAGTCCCGCTCTAGCGCATATTTCCCTTTTCATCACCCCCACGACACGGTGCCGTGACAGATCCTGTACAAGCTTTGCGCTGTATGGTTGTTGAACCTACCCTGTGTATGTATGTGTTAGTGCATTGCCTGTATGTATGTAATTGTAAGCATTACAAGACTTACAATTCCAGGGGGACGAGATAGTGTAAAGTCCACGGCTCGAATCTGTGGTTGTGTAGACAGGCTATAGTGAAATCAATACAGGCAAAGACAAAGAAAGAGTATAAAGGGTGAAAGAAGAGAGAGAGTCAAGCCCTCAGGTTTATTATTTATATGGTACATGGATCCAGTATAGTGTATCACCCCCACCCCATTCTCCCAAAGAGGTCATATAAAAGTGGTGTCGGACGAGCCAGTCCGCTATCACCTTTTGTGACTTTGGTTATTTGTTAGAATACATTTTATTTTCGTTTCGTTTCTGGTGATATAATTTTCAGCATGATCCTGATCAATTTTCAAGGAGGATTGATGTCTTAATGTTTTCACTCCTTCAGCTCAATCAAATTTCCCACTTAAAAACAGCCATGCTTGATATGCTAATGAAGTATAGTTTCTTCTCTGTCTTTCATTGGTTGTTATTTTTAGCTCAGGTCACTTTGTTCACCAAGGTATCAATTTTAGGGAAGGGAGTAGCTCAGACTGGATGAAAACAAACTCGGCGAGCATGCACAGAGCTGCCGATGGTACCCCCAAACAAGTTTCCATTGATTCTAACTTATTCCATAATGCTAACTAAAAATCAGATACCCTAAAAGACAAAAGAATAAGCTTTATTTCATATAATTTTTATTTCAAACAAAGCAGATTTAGTGGAGATTGAAGTGTTTTAAAAAGGGTTAAAATATGTCAAATTTCGCTCTGCGGACACCGTCTACGCCCACTTTGGAGTACCTACTGATAACCAGTCCAACCAGTGGTCCACAACAAAGGAAGTCGGGCGTTCATATTCGATACAAAGTGCTCTCCAGTATTCAGGAAAGGGATGGCGGGAATTGGTAGAGCTGGTGGAAACTTAGTGTAAGTTGTGCAGCTGACGCTGCCAATGGATGGTGGGCTTACTAAATAAGTCTTAACAGATGGCAGGTTTGCCACCCCTTATGATATGTAGCGAGACCCCTGATATATAACTAAGCTCCCCCCCCCCCACCCCCCACACACACACCCGTCTATGTAGCTCATTCATTGCCTCTGGTACCCACCGCCTTTGTCATGACGTACTTTGTAGATGTCCCCTGGATGTCAGATTTTGAACTATGTTGGTAGAAGAGAATGTGATTCAATTGGCTTGTACTTCTGTTTATTAAAATATCTAAGCGGTGTTGATATTGCATCCTCAATTGTGATTTCTATTACAATCTCCATTACCTTGTTTTTCTTCGTTCTTTTTTTTTTCTTCTTGATTTATGCTGCCTATCCTGTATAAGTCTGAATACACTTGTTTTCACCATTAGACAGTTGGTCGATAAAAAGCCAGAGCCTACACTTTTACCGACCCATGGGACTTGTAACCTCCCACACACATAGACATGGTATAAGAGCAACTGACCTTTGATGACGCTATAAGTTATACACAGCCTTCCCACTTATAAAAGTGGTGTCGAACGAGCCAGTCCGCTATCACCTTTTGTGACTTTGGTTATTTGTTAGAATACATTTTATTTTCGTTTCGTTTCTATTACTCAAACTACCTAAGGTTAAAAAGCTAAAGTCATTTAATAACATACACTTCATCACCTTATTATGATGATGAACTTATATCAGGCAAGAACTGTTTGTTATTAAATGTGTAAATCGTGCCAATAACACATACTCAATGGCAACTTCCATTGCAATGCCAAGTGAAATACTAAATTAAATATGTGGGGGATTTGAGTCCTTTGGAAATGCCTATTGACCTCGGCTTTGCCTCTGACCATACTGATCATATGTGCCCAAATGACCTGAGAACCCATTTAGTATGAGAACTTAAAGTTGCATAGTCCGATAAAAACATCAAATTTTCAAAAGCAAAACACTTGTCTGGAAATCCTGATCCAACAACTAAAACCTTGCATGTAAATATAAAATTATTTAATGTACATCATACTCATTACTTATTGCATCGTGTGCACTTTAATGCCAGAATTTACTTTTCACTTCAATCTACTGTATAAGCCATGTAAAATATTCGTGTAAATACCTATACACCTGTACGAGTTAATGGTCGGGAGACCAGTCCTCGGGCACTGACAAAAGATATATATGAATAATATTTATTTACAAAAACAAAATCTATATTTGAACCTACATATCAAACTTGTATACTGGTGCATTTATTATATATTTGTTGCTCCATAGGATGTCATTGTAAGTCAATTTAATAGAACCTGTTATTGGGGAATCCTATGGAGTCAGAGTTTTTGCACGCATACCAAAATTAATTTGGCATGCTTACACTTTAAATATCTCCTATGTTGGTGATTTTAAAAGCAAAGTTACTTCAAACTAAAGTAAGGTAGATTATAATGATCAACCTAATATATTTATCTCAGAAAATGACAGGAATTCAAAAGCATCGGACTATGCAACTTTAACCTTACTAACTGCCCTTGTTTACCTCGGAATGTGTACAGCATTCTTGTGCGCTGTTTGTGTTATGACGTGGGCTTCATGACGTTGTTTCCTTGTCTACATCGGTGACGTTGTTTCAAGAGCGCCTCTTGTCCACGGACCATGAGTGGGTGGTGATGGAGGGCAATGTGGGAACCGTTGGTATCAGCGACCACGCACAGGTAACAACCTTACTCATTCTGTTATGCAGCTACGTAACCACCAGCCTTGCGCATTCTGTTATACACCTATGTAACCATCAGCCTTACTCATTCTGTTATACACCTATGTAGCTACCAGCCTTACTCATTCTGTTATACACCTACGTAACCATCAGCCTTACTCATTCTGTTATACACCTATGTAACCACCAGCCTTGCACATTATCTTATACACCTATGTAACCATCAGCCTTACTCATTCTGTTATACACCTACGTAACCACCACCTTACTCATTCTGTTATACACCTATGTAACCACCAGCCTTACTCATTCTGTTATACACCTACGTAACCACCAGCCTTACTCATTCTGTTATACACCTATGTAACCACCAGCCTTACTCATTCTGTTATACACCTACGTTACCACCAGCCTTGCACATTCTGTTATACACCTATGTAACCATCAGCCTTACTCATTCTGTTATACACCTATGTAACCACCAGCCTTGCACATTCTGTTATACACCTATGTAACCACCAGCCTTACTCATTCTGTTATACACCTATGTAACCATCAGCCTTACTCATTCTGTTATACACCTATGCAACCACAAGCCTTACTCATTCGGTTATACACCTACGTAACCACCAGCCTTACTCATTCTGTTATACACCTCTGTAACCACCAGCCTTATTCATTCTGTTATACACCTCTGTAACCACCAGCCTTACTCATTCTGTTATACACCTACGTAACCACCAGCCTTACTCATTCTGTTATACACCTACGTAACCATCAGCCTTACTCATTTTGTTATACACCTATGTAACCATCAGCCTTACTCATTCTGTTATACACCTATGTAACCATCAGCCTTACTCATTCTGTTATACACCTACGTAACCACCAGCCTTACTCATTCTGTTATACTAGACGGGATGGCCGAATGAGTTAGAGCGTCCCGTCTCCCGTGTCAGACCATGGGATCGTGGGTTCGAACCCTGGTCGAGTCAAACCAATGACTTAAAAATTTATACTTGTCGCTTCCTAGCCAGGTGCTCGGCGTTATTAGGATAGGGCAAGGACTGGTTGGCTCAGTGTCAGTGTCAGGATGATGTGACAGAGTGGGATATCAAGTCATGGTGCTGGCAGCCTGATCTTCCAGTGGTGCAGCACTATAAAGTTGCCATGAGTGCGCACTGTTTTCACCATTAGACAGTTTGTCGATAGAAAGCCCGAGCCTACACTTTTACCGACCCAAGGGATTTTTAACCTCCCACACCATATAGACATGGTATGAGAGCAACCGGCCTTTGATGACGCTGTAAGTTATACACAGCGGTGGAAATCCAAATTGGCGGAGGTGGGGGGCACGGGGAATTGAACCGTCGACCTTCAGATTAGGAGTCCGACTTAGTAAAATGTCAGACACTCTAACCACTCCGCCACAGAGAACACCACAAAACCTATGAAAATGATTGGTGATTATTTTTGTCATAAGACCTTTAGTGCAGCACCTGCAACCTCCAAAATGGTCGCCAGGATGTCGGCGATCACTGAGGACCACTTGCGACCGCCCATTTTTTAGTGGTCGGAAGCCTAGAGTGACTGGTGTATTATGCTCCTACATAACCACCAGTCTTACTCATTCTGTTATGTACATGTTTAAGCTAAGGTTCCATATTTTGCGGCATGAATGCCCGTGCAATTTTCGGTCTTTCTTGCTACAATTTTCAGGGATGAAAGATCTCCGCGATTTCGCGGATTTCCGGGATTGTTCCTGTACCTACTGCAATCCTGCAGCACGATCAAAGTTATAGGCACTACAATATGTTGTTTTACACTGTAGCACCATCAGCATATACCAATACGTATACTAATATGTGGACTCGTCCTGATATGACCTTAGATGTTGCTAGGATGTAAAACAACAAACAAACAAATTAATATATGGTGCAGACGCCGCAGCACTATACTACTAATACTACTAATAAATGCTTCAAACTCCGCAGCATATACTACTAATACTTGCTTCAAACGCCGCAGCACTATCAGCGGATAGCCTACTACTAATATGTGCTTCAAATGCTGCAGCACTATCAGCATATACCAATAGATATGAAACCCGACTTCCAGGAATTTTCCGCAATTCCCTGACAATGCTAAACCTATGGGAGAATATCCGCATTTCCACTTGTTTTCCCAGAGACCACTTTCATCCCTGAATTTTGTAAAGGAAAGTCATGGTTCCTGTTTTCTCTATGGCAAATGGAGCAGCATTCGCGTTCGCATTCGGACCGATCGGTACATGGAGCGATCCACTTGCCGCATTCGCATTCACATCCAGACATATTGAAGCACCACTGCGTTTACATGCTTTTCTATGTAACATGTAATCTTAGCTTTATCTACTACTAATTTGGTAGTTTATATGGTTGTATTAGGATGTCTGTGGCACTTCATATTCCCATGTTTACCAGTTATTAAGTAATGTACTTAACTGTTATCGCCAACTCTGCTATTATTCAGGGATGAAAGATATCCACAATCTTTGGTAAATCTGCAATAAACATATCTAGGACATAAAACTCCATTAAGCAATCTATTTCTATTTATTTTCTTTATCTACTACATAGGTTAATATCAACATAAAATGTACAATTATCTCTACTTGGTTTCCTTGTCTGTAGGATGCTCTTGGGGATATCGTATATGTGGAATGTCCGGCAGTTGACACCGTAATAGAGAAAGGAGGTAGGCATGAACAATTATGTATGCAGTTTGTTCACTGTTCCATTGCTTTTGGAGCTAATATGCATAAGAACATACCTATGTAAAGGCCCAGTCACACCTTACCGGACGAGAACCGGACACTGTCCGGTACTGTACGGCGATGTCTGGTACCCATCCGCCGGTGTCCAGTACAAGTTTTGAACATGCACAAAACTTCTACCGGACTGACGTGTCTGGCACCCATCCATCCTGTACATGTACGGTACTTGTCCGGTTGTCCGGTGGCAATTGACCCAATTACGCTCCATTTCGATACATTTTGTGTACCGTAGAACACCGGACTAGACAGTTCTTTGTCCGGTGGTGTCCGGTACTCAGTCCGGTAAGGTGTGACAGGCGCTTTATTGTTGGTAAATATTCGTATTTTTGTTTTAATCTATTTAGGGGTCATCCCAATTTTTCAACATTTTCTCCGTCATAAAATGACTGTTACTTTTGGAGGATCTGCTTTTCCTATGAAGTGGTCGCCATTTTGTCACCGAACGCGCCAATGGTTTATGTTATAGATTAAAATTGTATTTAAACCATACAAATATTTGATTACGCCATGACCTGATAGTCATTCACTAATAATGTGCGCAATGGCCGAATCGGGAAGAGCGCTGGCTTCTCGTGTGGAAGGTCGGGGGTTCGAATCTCGCCCGAGTCAAATCAATGACTCACAAAATTGTTCCTGCCCAGCCTGGGACTTGGCATAATAGGATAGGATTGACTGGTTAGCTCAATGTCAGGCTAATGTGACTGCGTGAGATATTGGGTCCTGATGCCAGCGGCCTGCTCTCCCAATGGGGCAGCACTATAAAATCGCCATGAGTGCACACTGTCACAAGTCGGTACCCGTTGTAATATACTGTAAAGTCCCAACAAACAAATAATTTATTACTGCCTCCCCCCCCCCCCCTCTCCCCTATCCCCTGGTTTACAGTGGTAATAGTTTGATGGTTTTTCAGCTCTTGGTTTAACTTGGGGTAGAAATAAACCACGCAGATTTTGGGGGTGTTTTTTTTGGTACATTAGTTGATTATGCAGGCGACTAGTCTCCTCATTCCACTGCTCCTTGCCCTATCCTAATAATGCCGAACGTCTAGCTAGGAAGCGACAAATATCAATTTTTAAGTCATTGGTTTGACTCGACCTGGATTAGAACCCGCGATCTACCAACATCTACGGACGCTCTAACTCATTCGGCCATCCCATCTGGCTTTAAAAAAAAAAAAATAGAGTTGATCTTTCTGTGGGTTAAGACAACGCTTCGACCTGTGTGTCTGTATCATGTATGGGGCATGTTGGATAGAGTGTCACATTCCCGACCATCGGCTTAGTTCCATTCTATGTGCCAAAATTGCCGTATATATACGACAGTTTCTGCGCACTGTGAATAGCACATCACCGTTCTATGCTCGTCCATGGATAATACAGGATCATTTTTTTTCCATTTTCAGATGCAGTGGCAACAGTGGAGAGTGTGAAGGCTGTAACGGAAGTTTTCACACCTGTATCTGGAAAAGTGGTCGCAATGAATGAAACGTTGTCAGACCATCCAAACAAAGTCAACACATCATGCTACAATGAAGGTAGGCTTTCGGGAAGTTTAAAACAAAATCTTTAAAAAAATTAAACTAATTGGTAAGTGAGGGAATAACTCAATAACTGATGCCAGTGAATTCTGTTTTGAAATATTGGTCATACGCTACGTGTTCTAGCTAGATTACCTGGGTAAAAAAAATCTAATTAAAACAGGGAATCCTTCATATCTTATGCCTTTGTGTCTGGGCTATGATTACTTTGGTACCAAATTATACAGTAATCATATTAAGGACTTGTCTTCATCTCACAAAGAAAATGGAGCTGTCGCGCCTTGATATTACAGTATAACCCCATTAAACCAAGCTCGGTTAAACTAAACGTTCGGTTAATCCAAACTATTTTCCACGGCCCGGCAAAATACTACCATTTATCATATAAAAAAGTTGGTTAAACCAAAGTTGGTTAATCCAAACAAAATTGCCGGTCCCAGGCCACTTCCAGTATGGTTAAACCAAACTTTAATGTGGTTATACGGTCATCTTGTCATCTCAGACCCCACCGACTCTTACACCACGCTTGGTTGGATAAGTGTTAGCAATAGTGTGTGGAGGAGGGGGAGGGGCGAGTAGGGTGGCTAGTCGGACAAGAGAAGTGAGTGTGTGGGGGCAATAGTGTGTGCGGGAGGGAGGGGGAGTAGGGTGTGAGCCGACGGGGAAAGAGTGTGTCGGGGCAGTAAGAATGTGGGGGGGGGGGGGGGGGGGGGGGGGGTGGGGGGGGGGGGGGGGGGGGGGGGGGGGGGGGTTGAAGCCAACAAACTCGGTTAAACCCAATGATCAAGTTTTAGCAATAGTGGGTGGGGGGGGTGGAGTGGGGGGAGTGGGGGGTGGGTGGGGGGGGGGGTCGCGAACCGGACGGGGATTAGTTAGTGAGAAGAGTGTGGGGGCAGTAGTAGTGTGTGTGTGTGGGATGGGGGGGGGGGGGTCAAAGTCGAAGCCAAAGCTCGGTTAAACCAATGATCCGTTAATCCAACAACATCTAGGGTTCCTTGAAGTTTGGTTTAACGGGGTTTTACTGTATTAGGCGTTATCGCAGTGTGATCCGACTCGATGACTGAATGAGTTGAGTGCCTGCTTTCCATGTGGCAGGTTGTGGTATTCAAAACCCTGGCAAAGTCAAAGCAATGACCTAAATTGTTATACATGTTGCCACCTAGCCTGGCACTTGGTATTACTAGAATAGGAGCAAAGGAACATGCTGACACCATGACCCGATATCCCACAGTCACATTATTCTGATACTGTGCTAGACAGTCACATTATTCTGATACTGTGCTAACCAGTCCTTGTCCTATCCTATTCGTAACCGAGCGCCAGGCTAGGTAGTGACAAGTATCAATTTTATATGTCATTTGTCTGACTCGCCTGGGATTCGAACTCCCTACCTTCCGCACGGGAAGCCTACGCTGTACCGATTCAGCCACCGCATACATGAGAGTATAATGTAACCAAAATAATGACTGGGCTCATAAGAGAGTGAATGTAGAGCATGTGGTGGTTTTGTGGAGTACAGACGGCAGTGGTCACGAACTGGTGCGTCAGTGAAGTATACCCAGACAGGCTGAAGGTCAAGGTGAGGTACAGCACATTACGTCGCGCTGGTAACTAGCACACTGCGCGGGTGTAAGGTTGGGTGTATGTTTATACATATGCATCCCAGTAACACTACACAGCGGCCAACCCGGTGTCGCAGTTTCAGCTCCCTGTGAGTTTCAGCCGTGCGCATCGCTTCTGCGCATGCATCAAAATCTAACAGCATTGTCACTAACCTTATGAATTTAATTTAATGTTTTTGGTAAATATGTTTTCTATATGTGTACCAAGCGATTTGTTTCTAGGTGGTGTGCTTTTAGAGATATTTCACTTTTCCTGTATTTTCTGTATGAAGATTGCTCACGACCATTGACAATGCCTAGAGTTTGACGGTACGCGCAGTGCAAAACTTTAGTTTTATTCAAAATTAATAGAAATCAAGAACTCTAACCTTATAAATTTAATATAATCTTTTTGGTAAAGATGTTTTCTATATGTGTACCAAGCGATTTGTTAATAGGTGGTGTGGTTTTAGAGAAATTTAACTTTTTCTGTATGAAGATTGCTCACGACCATTGACAATGCCTTGAGTTTGAGTCTATGCGCAGGGGTGAAACTGACAGGGAGCTGAAACTGCGACACCGGTATTATGGTCGCTATGACGCAGTCGGATATATGTCTCTATATAAAGGCCCTGTCACACTACGACGTTTCTCACCAACGCGCTTTGACGGGTTGGGTTTTTGTTCAACACGTCGGTACACGTCCGGCACGTTACCGGCGCGTTGCCGGCGCGTTACCGGCGCGTCGGTACATAGCAACGCGTGAATGGACACGTCGGTGCGCGGCGCGGCGCGTCGAGGTTTTGTGCATGCACAAAACTTTGGACGCGCGGCGACGCGCGCCAACGGGTTGGAGGGCGCGTTACGGACGCGTTAGCAACACGTCGTCACGCGTTGGCGGCGCGCTGGCGGAACGCTGGCAGGACGTTGATCAATGTTGGTTAACGTTGGCTCTTTTTCCCCAAAAATGGGAGCGTTCCGTCGGCGCGTCGGGAACGTCCCATCGACGTGTTGTGGGCATGCCATTGGCGTTGCTCCAGCGTTTCTCGGCGCGTTGGACGTGTTGCTGGCGC
>CM059194.1:28566545-28637984 GCA_030323885.1 Branchipolynoe longqiensis
AACCAAGGTCGGTTAAACCAAACGATCGGTTAATCCAAACTTTTTTTGGTGACCCGGCAAAATACTACCATTTATCAGATACAAAAGTTGGTTAAAGCAAAGTTGGTTAATCCAAAGTATCGGTTAATCGAAACAAAATTGTCAGCCCCAGGCCACTTCCGGTACAGTTAAACCAAACTTTCATGTGGTTTTAAGGTCATCTGAGACTTTTTTATATGATAAATGGTAGTATTTTGCCAGGTCGACAAAAAAAGTTTGGATTAACCGATTGTTTGATTTAGCCATGGTTGGTTTAATGGGGTTAAACTGTATATACATAAAAAACAATGATCATAGTGTCCACATACATTGTACATTCATAATGCACCCCCGTTTTTGCCAAAGCCAAGTCAAAGTCAAAGCTCGGTTAAACCAATGATCGGTTAATCCAAACAAATTTCTAGGATCCCTTCAAGTTTAGTTTAATGGGGTTATACTGTATATATATATATATATGTATTATGTAATTTTAGCAATGTTTTGTGATTTAAGCTTTGCTGTGATATGACAAAAATTGAACCACTTCAAAATTGCATTGGAGATCACTTTTTTGTTGTTTTTTGAGCGGGATGTATCTCTGGCGGTAGAGTGTCCACCTGTGATGGTGTGGGTTACCCGATCGATTCTATTCAGTGGACCCATTTGCAGGTTTGGACTATTTTCCATTCCAACCAGTGGTCCACAACTGGTTCATCAAAGGCTGGGGTATGTGCTGTCCTGTCTGTGGGGAAAGTCCATATAAAAGACCCCTTGCTGGTTATCGGAAAGAGTAGCCTATGTGGCGGCAGCGGTTTTCCTCTAAAGAAACATGTCCGAATGGCCATATGTTTGATGTCCAATAGCCGATGATAAAAATCAATGTGTTCTAGAGGCTGCATTAAATAAAACAAACTTTGGAGATCACTTTTGCTGTCATTTGACAGTAATTCGCTACACTCGGCTGTAATGGAGAGAAACATGAGGAGAGATAGAAAACAGAAGCAGAAACTGGTTTAAATAACATATTTAATAGAAATCAAATCGGACCTTGGCAGGTGGTTCAACATGTATCAGGTGGCGACAGGGCCAGAAATCATACACTGACTGGGATGCGCAACCAGGAAATTCAGTCCTATTACAGGTTGTGGTAGATTCAGGTCGGGGATCAGCGCTCACCCCCCGAGAAAGAGGGTGGGTGGGTGGGGAAATGATGTGTAGTGTAGCAGTGTCGAGAGCAGAGTGAGTGAAAGTAGGCAAGGCGATTCAGCAGGAAAGGTAAACAAGCAGTAGCCTCGTGAGCAAATTACCCATGTTAGCCTCGGGCCAACATGCACAATCTGACCATTTCAGATTTTTGTCTAAATATCGACCTTGCTGGTAACATGGCATTAAACTCCCATCAATCAATGAATCAATTAAATGTACTTAAATGTAGTAGTCTGCACTGACCTCTCAGGCGAGGAGCCGCATAGACAGGTAGGCGGGGAATAGGGTAATGAAATCAGGGAGGCTGGGTGGTTTAATGGCTAGCATGCTGGACGGAATGCGAGAGATGTGGGTTCGAGTCCCACTCTAGATGCAAGGATATATATATATATAAAACTGGCTATGGTGGAGAATAAGGAAAAGCGAGCAAACGAGGAGTGGGTGGGAACCTTCCAGTTTTATTTTGCAGATACTACTATGTTTTTTAGTTGGGCAGAAATGTATGAAAGCGAAATCAAGGAGTGCTCGCAACAGGTCGGGTAGTGAACCTGAGAATTCTAATTTAGGGACTGGAAAAAACGATATAGCTCTTTGCTCGATGAGGATAGTCCGACGGGCGGCTGGTTCCGAAAAAAACTACTCAGAAGATGCATTAAAAAATCATCTGCACCAAAACATAAACAACATCACACAAAACAGAGATGATGTTAATATCTATTGGGGCAACATCATCGCAGAAATAAGAAAATCAGCTGACGAGATGTGCCCCATTAAGAAAATAAAAATACAAAAAAACCCCCCTGGGTAGACAATGACCTGCTAACGCTCATCATAGCCAAAAGTAAACTGGGTAATAAAGCAAAGCTCACAGAAACTATAGAAGACAAACTGGCCTACCATATTGCCAGAAACCACTCTCTCAAAGCTGTGAGAACAGCAAAAAAGAAATACATAATAAAGCAGGACAGAGACTGGGGAAGCAATACAAACAGATTCTGGAAGAATGTAGACCTATTATTCCCCAAAAATAACAAAGAAGAGCACACAACCTTCCAAGATAACGAAGGGACAATACTCTCAGACAAAGATGCAGCAAACAAACTGAACACGCACTTTGCCACAATAGGACAAACGCTGTCAGGAAAATTTAAAAAAAGGTGGGAAAATAGATCAGGAACTGTGCAGAATGAAATCCCCACCTGCAAAACAGATATAATAGAAGTAAAAAAACTAATAAATGACATAGACACAAATAAACCAAGTGGAATAGACGAAATACCAACCAAAATGCTGAAAGAGGCACTCCAAGCCATCCCAGCCACTATAGTCGACCTATTCAACATCTCCTTTGAACAGGGGCATTTTATCTCAGCCTGGAAAATGGCAACCATTACCCCTATCCACAAAAGTGGAGACAAACAAAACATGGGAAACTACAGGCCAATATCGATTCTTCAAACCCCAGGCAAGCTCATTGAAAAAGTGCTACATAGACACATAAATGAACACCTGGAAAAAAACAATATACTAAACGAAAGACAAGGAGGTTTCAGGAAACTGCACTCCACATCTAAAACAATAGCTAACCTAACAAATGACATATTGGCGTCAATGAACCAAAAACAATTAGTTGGAGCAGCCTTCATTGACTTCAGCAAAGCATTCGATACAGTAGACCATAACATACTATTGGAAAAACTAGAATCCATGGGCATAAAATCCAACACTATGGACTGGATAAAATGCTACCTGAAAGACAGGCAACAGAGAACAAAAATAAACAATACACTATCAGACAACCAACCTGTCACATGTGGTGTACCCCAAGGGTCAGTGCTAGGGCCACTGCTCTTTATAATCTACATAAACGATCTTGAAAAATGGTTACAAACCGAATGCCTCCAACTATATGCAGATGACACAGTCATATATGCAAACGGCACCACAGAAGAGGAGGTAATAACTAAACTAAACAAGCTCCTACTAAAACTGGATGAGTGGTGTGAGTCCAACAAAATAACCATCAACACAAGCAAGTCAAAAACAGTTCTCTTCTCGCATAAACAAATGCCAGAAAGAAAACTACACTGTAAGCTAGGAAGCCAAACACTAGAAAATGTAGACCATTACAAATACCTAGGCCTTGAGTTGGACAGCCAACTAAACTACAACCTATGTATAAACAAAATTGTCCAAAAGGTAAACCACAAACTGTGGCTATTTGCAAAGCTAAGAGACTACATGACACAAGAAATGTCAATAAAAATCTTCAAGGGCATGGTGCTACCCTATTTTGACTATGGAGATGTAAACTACATGGGTGCAAAGAAAGAACTTCTAAAAAAACTGCAAACACTACAGAACAGAGCCCTGAAAATCTGCCTCAGAGTAGACAAGCTGCACCCCACCTATGACATACACAAAAGAACCAAAGTAAAATTGCTAGAAAATAGGAGAATAATTCATCTGAAAACATTAGCATACAGCTATAGTCAAGACAATAAACTCCTAACAAAACCACAAAGGGCAACTAGAGCAAATAATGCGCCACTACTAAAGCAGACCAGAAGCCAAATAAAAGCTCACGAGAGAAGCACGCTAGAAATGGCTGCCAAGGTGTGGAATGCCCAAACAGTAAAGGAACGACAAATTCCTGACCTAAAAACATACAAAAAATATCTGTGCAAAATAAGGCTAGGAACCCCCAACTAAGCTGCACCGCAAAGGGGCAGGTGATACATGTCACGGCCCACCAGCGAGACGCCCAATGGAAGGTAACCATACCAAAAGCACCCAGATAACACACCTCACAGCTGCGTACAAGCCTATGATATGTAAATAGGAGTAGGCTAGTCTAGAAATAAGAGTAGAAAAAATAAAGCACATATATGCCAAGAAAATCCAAAAAAATTAACATAGACTACTATAGTACTAACCAGACCAACCAACTATCTATCTGCTACTGAAATACAGGCAATCAAATACCTTATCAGCAGCTGCTGTGTGATAAGACAACACCAACACTACAGCTGGCCAGCATTGAAAACAAGCCTGAATACCCAGGCTTATATGCTATGGACAGAATAAATACAGCCTCAATTAAAAAAATTAAAAAAAAATTAAAAAAAAATAAAAAAAATATTGGTCATACGATACGTGTTCTAGCTAGATTGGCCCTGGGTAAAATAAATCTAATTAAAACAGGGAACCCTTCATATCTTAAGCCTTTGTATCTGGGCTATGATTGCTTTGGTACCAAATTATACAGTAATCATATTAAGGGCTTGTCTTCATCTCACAAAGAAAATGGAGCTGTCGCGCCTTGATATTACAGTATAACCCCATTAAACCAAGTTCGGTTAAACTAAACGATCGGTTGATCCAAACTTTTGTCCACGGCCCGGCAAAATACTACCATTTATCATATAAAAAAGTTGGTTAAACCAAAGTTGGTTAATCCAAACAAAATTGTCGGTCCCAGGCCACTTCCGGTACGGTTAAACCAAACTTTAATGTGGTTATAAGGTCATCTTGTCATCTCAGACCCGACTGACTCTTACACCACGCTTGGTTGGATAAGTGTTAGCAATAGTGTGGGGGGGCGGGGGGCGGGGGGGAGGGGAGTAGGGTGGCTAGTCGGACAAGAGAAGTGAGTGTGTGGGGGCAATAGTGTGTGTGTGAGGGTGGGGGAGGGAGGGGGAGTAGGGTGGTGAGCCGGACGGGGAAAGTGAGTGTGTGTCGGGGCAGTAGTATGTGTGTGTATGGGGGGGGGGGGGGAGTCAGTGAGGGGGGCCGAGGAGCCCTCCACCTAGCTGGAAGAGAAGACGGTAAGAGATAGTTGGGTGGGTGGGTGGAGGAAAAGAGACAGAGCGGCGAGGAGGCTGGAGGGCGAGTGGCTGAGGGTGGCCGGCAGGCAGCCTTATAAGGGAGGGCTGGAGGGCGACGGCAGGTGAGGTGTGAAAGCAGCCGGCCCAGGGGAGGGCGAGGGAGAGGTGAGCAGCGGGCGTCGGGTGAGGCAAGAATGCTGCGCGACAGCCCGGGGCGGGGGAGGGTCTCTTCCTCTCCACGCATCAAACGCAATGCTTCGCATTACGACCGATGCGCGAAAAGGAAGAAGGCAAGGCGGAGATGGAAAAACAAGGCGTTTATTGGACGCCTCGGGAAAAGGACATACAGAGGAGCACACAACAGGTACAGAGAGGAGCTCATGAGGAGCAGAACATAGGTATAAATGAAGGGGCTCAGAGGAGCAAGGAGCAAGTAAATGTACAAGGGCCCTCAGGGGGCAGAGTCAGAGTCTGGTGGTGAGGCTGGAATGAGTCAGTGAGGGGGGCCGAGGAGCCCTCCACCAAGGCGGAGCAGAGGGCTCGAGGCGCGTCCGAGGGGGCGAGGCGACCACGGTGCGCGCACCACCTCAGAGGTCAGGTTCCCTGTCTGGGCGGCGAGTGTCCGGGGCCTACGTCGACAGGGAGCGGGCGGCCAAAGAGAAAGGAGGCCCGCTCCCTGGAGAGGTGCGGTGAGGAGGTCCGGCGTCGAGCAGGGGGGCAGCGAAGTCCTCAGGGCTGGGTGGGGTCGGGGTCGGGTCGGGCGGGTTGATGAAGGCGGTGTCGTGGTCGGCGGCTGCGTTGTCTGGGGAGGGTTCCTCGTGAGGCTGGGCTGTGTCTGAGGCGTGAGGTGATGATCCCCGGCTCTGTCTGGGCGGCGTGTCGATCGGTGGTCGCTGGGGGGTTGTCGGTGGGGTTCGCGGGGCTGTCGGCAGTGGTGATGGTGAGGCGCCAGGGAGGGCCCCCCGGGCTGGCCGAGGGGGGGCGGCGGATCAAAAATCCGCCGAGGCGGCCAGGGTCTGGCGCTCACGAGCTTGCTTGGTTAGGCAGCCGGCCTCGCTGTGCATGGTCAGTATGCGCCACACGTTGGCGCAGTAGGCGCACACATGCCGGTGCCTGTCCCCCACCTCGCCGTGGGCCTCCCCGACGGGGGCCCGATCGCACGAGGCGGGCTCGCGGTTCCAGGCGGGGCAGGGGGCCCCGTGAGTCTGCCTATCGTATGGGATGCGGGTGTCGACTTGGGCCCGCGGCAGGTGTGCGCCTCGGGGAGGGTCGTCGCCTCGGGTGGGTTGCTGCCGCCGGGGCGGCCTGAGGGGCGGGCAAGGTGAGGGCCTCCACCCTCACGAGGTTGAGGGCGACCGGGTCGTGCCACCCCTGGGGGAGTCTCCCGTCCGCGATCCATGTGAAGATCGTCTCTGAGTAGTTGCGGACGGTATCCCAGGGGTAGATCAGGTTGTCCCTCAGCAGGGTGAGGTGGTGGTGGTATAGGCCTCGGATGGAGTGGGTGGGGAAGTTAGGGTGGTCGATCAGGGTGAGTAGGTCGAGGCTATATTCGTCCTTAGTGGCCTCGCCCCTCTTCACTGGCTTCCTCTCGGGCCCCCTCTCCACCAGGTCTGAGGGGAAGATGTAGTCTGACCGTAGACCTTGCCGCCTCAGGGAGTGCCGCCTCGGCGGAAGCGAGTATCTCCCGCACGGCGTCGGCTGTGGATGCTGGGGTGTGCTCGATCGGCTCCTCGTAGTAGGTGGCCGGAGGAGTCCTATCCTATTCGTAACCGAGCGCCAGGCTAGGTAGTGACAAGTATCAATTTTATATGTCATTTGTCTGACTCGCCTGGGATTCGAACTCCCTACCTTCCGCACGGGAAGCCTACGCTGTACCGATTCAGCCACCGCATACATGAGAGTATAATGTACAGTAACCAACATAATGACCGGGCTCATAAGAGAGTGAATGTAGAGCATGTGGTGGTTTTGTGGAGTACAGACAGCAGTGGTCACGAACTGGTGCGTCAGTGAAGTATACCCAGACGGGCTGAAGGTCAAGGTGAGGTACAGCACATTACGTCGCGCTGGTAACTAGCACACTGCGCGGGTGTAAGGTTGGGTGTATGTTTATACATATGCATCCCAGTAACACTACACAGCGGCCAACCCGGTGTCGCAGTTTCAGCTCCCTGTCAGTTTCAGCCGTGCGCATCGCTTCTGCGCATGCATCAAAATCTAACAGCAAAACGGTAGAAGTGTAGGCTCGGGCTTTCTATCGACCAGCAGTGGAATGAGGAAGTCCAGTCGTCTATGACTGAAATTTCCCCTGCTTAAACAACTAAATTTCCCCTGCTTAAACAACTAAATTTAATATAATGTTTTTGGTAAAGATGTTTTCTATATGTGTACGAAGCGATTTGTTTCTAGGGGGTGTGCTTTTAGAGATATTTCACTTTTCCTGTATTTTCTGTATGAAGATTGCTCACGACCATTGACAATGCCTAGAGTTTGACGGTACGCGCAGTGCAAAACTTTAGTTTTATTCAAAATTAATAGAAATCAAGAACTCTAACCTTATAAATTTAATATAATCTTTTTGGTAAAGATGTTTTCTATATGTGTACCAAGCGATTTGTTAATAGGTGGTGTGGTTTTAGAGAAATTTAACTTTTTCTGTATGAAGATTGCTCACGACCATTGACAATGCCTTGAGTTTGAGTCTATGCGCAGGGGTGAAACTGACAGGGAGCTGAAACTGCGACACCGGTATTATGGTCGCTATGACGCAGTCGGATATATGTCTCTATATAAGGCCACCCCCCCATATACAGTCACTAATGACTTAAGCTAAGATTCAAGGTATGTGGAATGCGCTATAGATATCGATGCGATTTTCTGTGTTTCTTTCTACACATTTGTGATGGAAAGTCAAAGTTACTGTTTTCTATGGAAAATGGGGCTGCATTCACATTCACATGTAGACTGCTGCGTATGTATGTAAAACCGGACGCGATGGCTGAATCGGTAGAGCACAGGCTTCCCATGCGGAAGGTCTGGAGTTTGAAACCTGGCCGAGTCAACCAATGACTTACTAAATGTATACTTAAAATGGCTGGAGCAAACATTTCCGAGTATTTACATAGATGGGTGATAACATCAGCATAAAACTAGCTTTTGTGTTCCAGTTTATGACTAAATAGTTGATCACAGATTTGAAAAATAAAAACCTACTTTTATCGAGTTAGTGCTATTGTGTTCAGAATAAGGTGAATGATGTGCACCAGTAAGATAACCAACTGATAGTGCTTGCACTTGTTTCCCCCCCCCCCTCCGCTCTACGCACTGCTTATTAAAAGTGCATTGTCCGATGCTTTGAAGTTGTGTTGGTCTTTAAAAAAAAGATAATTGTATTACTTTGATCGTTATATTCTACCTTTCTGTAGTTTTAAATAAATGTTATTATAATTCATCAACATGTTGACAACATAGCCAAACCACCAGTCTAGGAATAAAACTTGTACTGACACTATCTTAATTTTTTCTTTTCTTTCTTTCTTTCTTTATTTCTTTCCTTTTAAGTTCCTAGGTTTGAGTAGTGTAAATCAACCTCATGACAG
This sequence comes from Branchipolynoe longqiensis, assembly GCA_030323885.1. Classification (NCBI taxonomy): domain Eukaryota; kingdom Metazoa; phylum Annelida; class Polychaeta; order Phyllodocida; family Polynoidae; genus Branchipolynoe; species Branchipolynoe longqiensis. The sequence continues at coordinate 28,575,196 of CM059194.1, forward strand.
CTACAAATATTGACTCCTGTTGCGATTCTCTTTGCAGGATGGCTGTATAAGGTGGAGCTCTCCGATATGTCCGAGTTGAAATCCTTGATGAGCGAAGAGCAGTACAAAAAGTTCTTGGAAACAATGGAATGAAGACAGTGCATGGGGAATTAAACGACGCAAATGGAACTAAAAGACTAAATGGAGAGATCGTCTCTCCCAGGCCTAAGATGATGCTTTTACTTGTATGTGTATACCATGTATACTGCATGTTGGATAGAGCGGCAAGTTCGTGACCACTGGCTCTGTTCCATTGAATGCGCAAAGTTTGCCGTACATCAGGGATGAAAGATCTCCGCGATTTCGCGGATTTCCGGGATTGTTTCTGTACCTACTGCAATCCTGCAGCATGATCAACGTATAGGCACTACTAATGCATTGCTTTACGCTGCAGCACCATCAGCGTATACTAATATGTGGTGCCAAGCCGCAGCACCATCAGAGTATACTACTAATAAATGCTTCAAACGCCGCAGCACTATCAGTGTATACCAATATATATGAAACCCGACTTCCAGGAATTTTCCGCGATTCCCTGACAATGCTAAACCTATGGGGCATAATCGATTAATTAACTCGGGTCCTCCGAGCCACTTTTTGGGGCATGCGCACAGCCTACAGATTCATGTTGAATAAACGAATACGCTCGGGGTGGAAAAAATGGTGGCTTAATCTAAAGCTTTTTTTTTCAATAACTGATATAAGTACAGGAAGGTAGGATTTAAAGTATTTTATGATTGCAGAAGCTGACAATCTGGGTTATTAAAAAAAAAAAGCATTAAAACAACACCTAGGACCTGTACTGGTAGCTGTTATCCTACAGGTACCAACACAAATGTGACGTCATCGCTTCTAGCAAACCCCAGCCAAGAGGTGGGTTACTGGGGTCGGGTCGTTTTGCACATGTATTTCTCGACTCCACTCGCGGTGTTCGATTTGAAATTCTGACGACTCAGGTGACCCGAGTCACCCAGGTCGTGTTAATCGGTTATGGCCTATGGGAGAATATCAGCATTTCCGCTTTTTTTCCCCGGAGACCACTTTCATCCCTGATACATATAACCGTTTCTGCGCACTATGAATAGCACATCACAGTCGTATACCCATCCATGGATGATAGTGTTGACTTAATGATCATGCAAACGACATCTCACAGCTTTGACGTCTTCCCCAGAACCATGATTCAGACATAGATGTATTTCTTCTGTTCTGAAATGGTGACGGAGGGTTTTCATTTCTCACATGATTATGTTAACAAATGATTCAATTTTTTTTAAATATATATTTTTGTTGGCGTAATAAAGCATTAATATTTGCCTGGTTATTTTTGTTGTTGTGCACCTTACATGCGCAGTGCACACATTCATTACACGCACGCACCAAGTGGGTGGCCGCTGAGTAACCAGCCTCGCGCATGCACAGCGCGTGTTTTAACTACATCCGGTCTAGATTCTAATATGCACAAGAACTTCGACGTTGGCGACTTGGGGATTTTGCAGCAAGCGCTCTTGTGGCTAATGGGTGGTTTGTATGTACAACCTATCACGTCACTTGTCAACGTCGGTAGCGTCCGTAAGAGTCCGTGTTGTGATCTATTTCTCAAAATCTCAAGTCCAAAATTCATTATGGGCGGGACCCCCCCCCCCCCCCCCCCCAAAAAGGTAGTTTGGAAATAGCCATAAATCGATCCTGAAAATAACCTTGTCTTGGTGTCCTCTCCCTGCCCCTTGCCTCACTAATTCACTCACTCACCCACATGCATATTTGGTGCTGACACAGCCTCTACCTCCTCCATACCAAGTCAATGACAGTGCCTCCGGGGGCAGCGGTATAAAGCAGCCTCTAATTCCTCGTCCTTGGAAATAATATACCAGTAAAGATCTCCACGGGGATAAAGATACACTGGAATAATATTGCTCCCTCTTCAGTATAACCCACCACCACTGCCTTTGTTTACTGGAATAAACGGGTCTCAAACACAATTAAACATATGCATGGAGAATGGGTTGTTAAGGGAGACATTTTCCCATAGTGTAAAATGGCCATAATTTAGAAAGAAAACCTGATAAATTACCAACAAAACGCATTACAAAGGAAACAATGAGGGGTTGTGTGGCAGGTATTGCACATTAGGAATCCAAGGGGAGTGTGATTGGCGTGGGGGAGGCGCCTTATGCCTAGTACACACCTCCCGTATAGGATTCGCGCACTAAAACCCGCGACTCGACCCGACCCGCTTAAAACTGAAAATGGGCCGATTCGTTTTTCGAATCGCGAATCGCAATCGTAAACGGCCGCTTTTAGCACTAAAAACTGAGTTTTATGCGCGAATCGCAATCGCTAGGTGTGCGCGGGGAGCGCACACCAAGCGATTTTTGTGGGCGAAACGGGCAGTTTTCGATCGTATACGGGAGGTGTGCGCACACAAACGGTAGGTGTGTACCGGGCATTAGATTGTATAGAATTAAAAGGTGCCTACCCCCCACTCCTAATTTATGCTGGTGTCATATTGCCGAGGATGGGGAGACGGAACTATTCCTTGACACCAGTCTCCTAGCTACCATGGAGTTGCAATGTAGTTTTATGTAATTTGCCTATAGTATGCACACTTCCGTTGCAAAACCTTCGCACTGGCAGGTAAACATTCAGGGGCGTAGCCAGAAATTTAAAAAAAAGAATTGTAAGCACAACATTGTTTCCATGTGCTTACAGGAAATTAATAAATTGTAAGTTTTTTGTTTTTTTTAAAGTAAATATAAAAGATTTAGTATGGAAGAAATAGGATGCTGATAGAAACTAGGCGCACCTGCTTAAAGCTGCATAGTCTGATGAAATATCAAATTTTCAAAACCAAACCAATTATCTAGATTTGATTTTACATATCTAACTTAGATACTGATTAAGCATTTGTTTCTGAGTAGAAGGCAATACTGAGTCAATTTAACAGAACCTGTTACTGCAGAAGTCTATGGTGTCAGAGTTTTGGCAAGCTTGCCAAAACTAATTTTTAATGTTTGCACTCAAATGTTTGCCATTTAAAATAAAACTAACTTTGGACTAATGTAAAGTAAATACTAGTGATCGATCTAATATATTCATTTCAGAAAAAATATAGAAATTCAAAAACATTGGACTATGCAACTTTAATGTGACACTGTAGCTACGCCTCTGACATTCAAAAGCAATGTTTGTCGTAACCACTTGGATCATATTCCTCCCATCCTGCACCCAAGTTGGTGATCAGGCATAACTTTTCCCACCCTCCCACAAAGGTCCAGGTTGATTTATGTTCCTAGATGCCACTGACGCATACTGTCCTCCATGCCTGTGTTAATGAAGCCGACTGACATGTGACGGTATCTTAAGAGATACATGCCATGTCATTATTGAGTGATCTTATGTACATTATATATGTATAACCGGTGACCAGTGTATTTGCCAGTGATATATTAGATGTTGATGCTAATCATGTTAACTCGGTTCCTTCGGCCTCAGTCACACAATGGCTTGCAACCACTTTGGGACAAAAAGCTGGCCGTCTCCTTGCTACCAAAGCTCACAAAAAAGGCAGGGGGAAAATATCATCGGAGATCGGTCGGCGACCTCTAGGCGACCATTTTGATGGCAAGAAGATTGCAGGTTCTGCTCCAAAGATCTTCCGACCATAATGGTTGCAAGGAGGTCGTCAACTGCTTTCAGAGGTCGGTGACCTCTCGGCCATTTGGTCACAAAGTGGTCGCAAGCAATCGTGTGACTAGGGTTTTCTCCTCCATTTTTTACTCCTTTTGTCTGTTTGGCGCCTAAAGTGTTACATCCGCTTTGTGTCTATAGCATAGTATTACAATCTGTAATTAAGTTGTTCACCAAATATTGTCATAAATGATATAATTGGCTTAGGGTGGTATGTCAATATCAGTCATTGCAATACTTGAAAATAGGTGATGTGTTAATTAATTAAATTATGTAAAGACCGGGTAATATTCATGGGTTCATTAAAGTTGCATAGTCTGATGTTTTTGAGTTGTTTCCATATTTTCTATTAGATAAATATTATTAGGTTGATCGTTACAATCTACCTTCCTTTAAATAAGGTAAATTTCATCGTGAATAGTAGTTTTGGAGATATTTGACATGAAAACGTGCCAAAATTAATTTTCGCCTGAATGTTGAGATGCTGGACACAAATAGGGTTTCAGCAATAACATGTTCTGTTATATTGACTTAGTGTCCCACTTCTATGTAGCAACAAAGGCTTAATAAGTACTCCAGTATCTAAGTTGGATATGGAATATCAAATCTAGGTAAGTATTTAGGTTTTTAGAACATTTGATGCTTTCATTGGAGTGCAGCTTTCAGGGATGAAAGATCTCCGAGATTCCGCGGATTTTCGGGATTTTTCAATCCCGCAGCACCATCAGCGTATGCTAATAATAAGTTATATGTGGTGCGGACTCCGCAGCACTAGTATGACCAGACGGGATGGCTGAATGAGTTGGAGCGTCCGTCTCCCGTGTTGGTAGATCGTGGGGTCGAACCATGGTCGAGTCAAACCAATGACTTAAAAATTTATACTTTTTGCTTCCTAGCCTGGTGCATGCACTATTAGGATAGGACAAGGACTGGTTTGCTCAGTGTCAGGATAATGTGACTGAGTGGGATATCAGGTCATGGTGCTGGTGGCCTGGTCTTCCAGTGTGGCAGCACTATAAAGTCGCCATGAGTGGGCACTGTCACAAGTCGGTACCCGTCCTGATATGACCTTAGATGTTGCTAGGACGTAAAACAACAAACCGCAGCACTATCAGCGTATATTAATAATAAATGCTTCAAGTGCTGCAGCACTGTCAGTGTTCACTACTAATACATGCTTCAAACGGCGCAGCGCTACCAGCATATACCAATATATATGAAACCTGACTTCCGGGAAATTTCCGTGATTCCCTGACAATGATAAACCTATGGGAGAATATCAGCATTTCCGCTTTTTTTCTGGGAGACCGCTTTCATCCCTGATGCTTTAGTCGTTGTTAATTCATCGCAAGCTGTTCAATCAGAACTGGCCTACACCACCCATTCCCACACCACAACCTTAGTCGAGTGGCTTTTGTGGCACAATTACCAAGTTGCTAAAGAAGTGTAGACCGTGGAGGTAGACCTTGCCTCTCATTAACAGTTGGTCTAAATAGACGCTAAAACGCACACAAAGTAAAACATTTGTTGTCTTTAACTGAAACACGTGCCTTAAATAACTCGAGTAGAACAGACAAATGCGTATATTTTATGTATACTTGATTTAAATCAAGAATACCCCATAATAATATATTGGTTAACGACTTCTTACGGCGTTGCATTGGGCTGGAGTTTTTTTTTGGGGGGGGGGGGGGGGGGGGTGAGGGTGGCTGGTGAAACGTTTACTTGAATAATTTTTGTTTTTGGTGCAAATTTCTGTTAAGCTGTCATGGTGGCCACTTTAATACACTATATTACTGATGATAATAGGGGCATGTCGAGCGTACTTGATAGGAAATTATGCCAGGTACACTTGGAAGGATTTTTCTTTGGGATGGGGGGGGGGGGGGGTACATTAGTTGATTAAGCAAGGTAAATTTCAATCGTGGAGAATTGGTCTTCCTCATTCCACAGCTCCGTGCCCTATCCTATTAATGCTAACTGCCATGGTGGGTAGCGACAGGTATACATTTTTTAAGTCATTGGTTTGACCCGGCCAGAATTTGAATCTTACAATCTCCAAAAATGGGAGGCAAGCATTCAATTCATTTGGCCATCCCATCTGGATACTTATATTACTGGTTTAATAAGAGCACCTGTGGGGTCGTGGGTTCGAACCCTGGTCGAGTCAAACCAATGATTAAAGAATTGATACTTGTCGCTTCCTAGCCAGACACTCGGCATTATTAGGACAGGGCAAGGACTGGTGTGCTCAGTGTCAGGATAATTCAAAAACTCGACACAGGGATTACTTTTGGGCCAAAATTTATTATAATTTCATAATAAATTTTTTACAGTAGCCACTTCTGTGATAGTACAATCCAGAATATATAATATGAGCCTGTTAATCAATTACATATTTGCAGGATATGATGGTTAGCTAATTACTCTACTCTCATTACATTAAGTTTAGTCATATTGATCTTATGTTGAAGTTGAAGATAGGAGACAGCAGCTGCAGGCAGATAACGGTCATACGTTTGAGCACATCAGACACACTTCACATTTACTGACTCTTGCTCGTCAGACATAACAGGAAATGGACCATCTACTCTCAGCCCCAACACATAAAAGGGGGGATCTAGATGGGATGGGGGGATGGACTGTAAAATATGTAGCAGACAGACAAGCAGGTCCTTTCAGCTCAGCGATACGGTAAGGAATGATTCAACGTGTGTATGGGTAACCGGAAGTCAACTCGCCCGGGTTACCGAATGCTATACTGCAACGGTATCCAGGTCGGCATCGCTATGGGGCCGTTGTCAAGGTTTTGAATTACGCATGTTACCGGCAACATGTACAATTCAAAAACTCGACACAGGGATTACTTTTTGGGCCAAAATTTATTATAATTTCATAATAAATTTTTTACAGTAGCCAGCAATATGTCTAACCCTAGCTAACATTGTCCAAGCGTGGTCGATCAGAACAGATGACCTAAGGGCTTGATACTCTAACTCTAACTTCTGTGATAGTACAATCCAGAATATATAATATGAGCCTGTTAATCGATTACATATTTTCAGGATATGATGGTTAGTTAATTACTCTACTCTCATTACATTAAGTTTAGTCATATTGATCTTATGTTGAAGTTGAAGATAGGAGACGGCAGCTGCAGGCAGATAACGGTCATATGTTTGAGCACATCAGACACACTTCACATTTACTGACTCTTGCTCGTCAGACATAACAGGAAATGGACCATCTACTCTCAGCCAAATTGGGACAGGAGAGTGGATGGTCCTTTTTTGATTAACTGTTTATTTACGTAATTAAAAATGTTATTTGATTTCCAGCACCCTAATTGTCTTAAACAGTCCAACGGCACTCCTATACGGGCATACTCTTGCACCGCTCCACGTCTCAAGCTATGAGTTGTTACCATTGGCCACCACGGTAACTTGGCTCCCTTCAGAATCAGGCGTACGCACTTGATAAATGTTTGATTAGTCAATGGGTCCCCGTTCGCCAGTGCGAATGCTGGGGCGTCCCGATGACGTCGGGTATACCGGCAGTATTCCGTCCACGCTCTTACGGGACAGAAGATGGAGTGAGGTATTTTGGGTAGCCTGACACAGTAGCTTTCGTCCGGCTTGCATACTGTCTTTGTGCTGCGGATGTTTACTAGCAGATACGATTTATGTGCCACGATGTCTCTGCCCAATAATGTATGACCGCCATCACCCAGCATGTTGGAATAAAACAAATTAGACTGTCTTAATAAGCAAGTATATCCAATTAACAAAGCAGCAATAAAGACAAGACCATATTTTCCCATTCGTCCACATTTTAATATTATTATTTTGATATGTTTTATTTTTAACGGATATGCTCTATTTACAACATTACATTTTAACTTACACACACCTCTTTTAAGGACCGATTCCGCATAACAGTCAAATACGTCCCACCTCCCCCTTACTAGCTTTACCCACGATTTTGCCCCACACAGATAGTTTTTTATTGCACCCTCTGTGCTCAATTTGTCATCAGTCAAGTAGCTGGAATTTAGTGATAACATTCTACCCGTTTTCAAATGACTCGCGCAGATTTTGCGCGGTTAAACACGTTCTATTATTTTTGCAAAATCGCCAAGTATTCCACAGAAATGCTACCCTTTTGTTTCCTTCCAAACGTTCTTGCGTTAGTCTGCTTCTGTAAGATTTGTGCCTACAGTCTTGCTAGATTAATGCTATATCATAATCCTGGTAGAGAGAAGAGGGCAGTAGAAAGAAATCAGGAAACGAGCAGCATAAGTTAAGCAGATACTGGTCAAACACATTATCGTTTAAATGAAACAGCTCCTTACTTTAGTTAAATCGAACTACAATACATGCAAGTTCTATCAGCCAAATATCCTGTGTCAATATTCACCGAAGTCATCGAAAAACAACCTACTCAGTGCATCAGCTAGCTCACTGATAATGAAGCTTCGCAAAAAGTGCTATCTACTGGTGCTGGGAAGGACCCGGTGTTGTGTGCTTGCGCCAGAGAGATCTGGAGGTTCGCGGCCCACAGATGCTGCGAGGTGCGAGTGTGAATGATAATAACAAAATCTTGGGGCTTGGGAGGGCACAATACTTTTAACGCAACAACCAGATTAATCGCTTCTAATTGAGTTATATGGAGATTATTGTCGCTCAACAATTCCGAAGAGTATAATTCAGAAAAATAATGAGTGCGACTGAAACCACCTCCTGCAAGCAAAGATGAGTCGCATTCGATTATCCATCTCTCCTTAGGGGATGGGCGCAACAATACCAGTCCATTACTTCCCTCCGCGTACCGCAGAAACCAAGCAACATCTCTGACGAGTCCTTGAGTAACCACCGTTTTCCCAATGAACGGACATTCCCGTAAAAACTCAAGGATCCTATTCATGAAAATTCTAGACTGCACTACGCATTTTGAAACGAATTGCAGTCTACCCACCAACCTTTGCACCTGCTTGCGAGTCGCCTTGGCACCCATTTTCCACTTCTTACATTCCATTAATATATGTAAAAGCTTCTCCTGTGGTATCCTCATCACCATATTGTCAGAATTAATTTCATAACCTAACCATTGCATAAGCATACCGGGAGGGGTACATTTTTTGATTGATAGCTCTAAGCCAAGCAGTGCTGTGAGTTTTAAAATGGAATTATAGCCCCGAAGTGCCCCTTCAAACATACTTTCTACCCCAACAAAATCATCCAGATAACACGCCACAAAAAAACCCTTTTTTCGCATTAAGTGTACTACTGCCGATGTGGTCCTTGCACATGCCATACAAGAAGTTCGACAACCGAAAGGAGGCGCAATATCAAAATAATATTTTTTCCTAACTTTAATGCCGAAAAGTGGAACACTTAATGGACATGTTCGCAGCTGCCGATATGCTCGAGCTAAATCAATTGACCACATAAAACAACCTTCACCCAAATGAGTGACTTGGTCAGCCAATGTCATTATAGACGGCAAGTTAAAGGAAAATCTATTACCCTGATAAAAACCCTTTACTATCCCTCCATTAACTCCCTGCCTCTTTGGATAGCTAAGGTCCACAATTATCCTTCGTTCCTGGGTATTTTTCTTAGGGCGTGTCATAACGGGACTGATCTGCGCCCACGGAGAGAATGGCACAGTATCAAATGGACCCAGCAGCGCCCCATGGTTAGTTTCAGTCGCAACATAAGCATCCAACCAAAATAAATCTTCTTCAAGACGACAATGATTAACCTCAGTAGAAACAGGACATGTAGAACCAGTGTAGTTCGCCGGCCAACCAAACTCTAGGTAGTCAAGTACAGCATAATCGCTATAATCAACAAGCAACTTGCGCCAGACACTAATCTTTAGGCCAGAAGGCACTGGTAATCTGGAGCCTAAGTAGTTGGGCAACCCCGTTGCCCTTACAGTGTTATACAGAGACTGATAAGACCACGCGGTGTCGGTCAGTGGGGACCAAGTAGGCCACAATTTCAACAGGATCGGTTTGTACAGTAACGGCGACAACTCGCAGAAGGGGGGCGTCGCCGTCACAATACCAGCTTGATGACAGTCCTTATCACTAACATCACATTCAACGGAGAAACGACTATCTTGGCGTACTTTTGCCGCGCCAACATTTATCAACATAGAACAAGTTTTATCAATAACTTCCAACGGATTAACAAACTCATCAACAAAGGTATCACCAACGAAAACATCATCTGTCAATTCATTACTGTAGCAGCCTTGACGGCCAACAATGAGTGGAGATTCAACCCCACGTAACTTGTCACTCAAACGATCAGACACAACCTCAAAATTTAACGAATGATGGTCAATCGTATTGTTTAAGACATCAACCTTAACTATATTGGGGTTTGTGTAATATTGAGTCATAGTAGGGACATGACGGCAAGTACGGGTAATATTGGAGCTATTAACAGGGCATGCATGTGCCAGCACTGAGTGCCGTGTAGTAGTACATTGGGTGCCGCCGAAAATCGGACTATGCACATGGTTGGTAGCAGGACCAACAAACGTCAAAGATGCGGAGGGTGGATTCAACCTCAAAGGCATAGAAGAAAAGGCACCTTTTACTGTCCTTTACTGTCCTTGCCACGCTACGAGGCAAACGACGTCCCAGCCCACTTTCGTCGCGACGAATGTCCTGTATCAGACTAGTATCATTCCAGCCATTTGGGAGCCGCTTGTCGGCTATCATGTTAAATACACGTTCTGAGTATGCTAGGCAGGTTTCCCATGTATAATTTTGAGCCATCTCCAAAAGCGAGTCCACATGCTCCTCCACACGCGGCACACAGTCTGCTGAGATATCACCACGACGGATCGCCGCGAGATATTCGAACCAGGTTGACTGGCCCTGTGACACCTTCCCCTTACGCTCACCCCTTATTACGTACCGATGAGGAAGAAGTTTACCCGTACCTGCCACTTTTCGTGCCTTTGCACCTGCAACCCTCATTAAGTCTCTCATAAGTTCCTCATCCGAATCGGATGCGTCACCAACGCAACGTTCCAAATTCAACCGCCGCCCTGCCAGCCTAGATCTCAACAAACCACCAACAGAGCTAACTACATCATCACTATCTGATTGCGCTATCCGCGACATCGGCGTACGCGGACTGCTAGCACAGCCAATGCACGATCTTGCCGGCGTAGTAGGCCTGCGCCTCTTGCGAACACCAAATACAAGTTCTGCAGTCCCTGACGACACTTCCGGTTCGCCCAACTCATGTACCGACAATGGCGAATCTGACACACCCGATTCTAATGTACTAAGCCTAGCTAACAATGGAGCAGTAACTGCAGAAAGTTTCACATCAAGGAGGTGGGACAAATCCTCCAGTGACACCCCCTTTGATGTATCACTCACCGTCGACGGCATGCATCCAGAAGTTGAAGCAGCAAGTCTATCTGCCGCCGACGGCGAGCACGACGTGCGCCTCACTGCATCACACACAGGCGACAATTCTTGACAACCTCCAGAGGCAAGCAACTGCCTGGAGTACCTGCCACTACCAGTGGACCTAGGTTTCACTATTTTAGGCATGATGATCAATGAATATCCAGATATATGATATAGGATACGGAAGCTGACCAAGCAACAACTGTAAAATATGTAGCAGACAGACAAGCAGGTCCTTTCAGCTCAGCGATACGGTAAGGAATGATTCAACGTGTGTATGGGTAACCGGAAGTCAACTCGCCCGGGTTACCGAATGCTATACTGCAACGGTATCCAGGTCGGCATCGCTATGGGGCCGTTGTCAAGGTTTTGAATTACGCATGTTACCGGCAACATGTACAATGTGACTGAGTGGGATACCAGGTCATGGTGGTGGTGGCCTGGTTTCCCAGTGGGACAGCACTATAAAGTTGCCATGAGTGCGCACTGTCACAAGTCGGTACCCGTCCTGATATGACCATCTTTTATTTATGTTGTTACTCAAAACGCACTGGCCTTTCGAGGCACCACCTGGTGTTAAAACAATAGTTAGGGACTATCATATCTGACGACAGCGGTAAACAAACAGCTGGTTTCCCACGTGCAAAGTGCCATAGACTACATCACGGTTCCGACTGCGCATGCGCCGAAAACGGCCTTGGGAGCAAAGCAAGGGCGTACGGCCATTGAGTTTGCCAATACGCACATTGAAAAACGTTAGTTTTATTCAAAACTAATAGAAATCCCAAACCCTAACCGTATCAATTTAATATAATATTTTTGTTAAACCTGTTTTCTATATGTGTTCCAAGCGGTTTGTGCCTAGGTGGTGTGGTTTTAGCAATATTTTACTTTTTCTGTATGGAGATTACTCACTGCCATTGACAATGCATTGAGTACTCTGGCTGTGGCTCTAACACTAGTCTGAGTGCCTAGATCTTTCTAAATCTAAATGCACATGGCATAAGATGTGCTGATTATATTGATGTAAATGCAATGCTGGATAAAAGATTAATATCTTAATTTATTATAAATATATTTTTAGTTAGTATTCTATGTTTCAAATAAGAGCTGAAATTAGCACATTTCATTGCTGCATCTAGTGTATTAGCATGTGCCATGTGCTTTTGGGGGGGGTTGTTTTGCTCTGACACATCCCACAATGCACCGCGCCGCTGGAACCGTGCAAACTCAATCTGTGACATTTCCTTTGTGCAGGAAATATTTATTGTACATATAGCATTTTGCCACTCTTGTAAGTTCTTTTATAAGCACGTAGCAACAAGTTTAGTTGTATTTCGTTGTTAGAATATGTTCCGATAGATGGCGCGGCATGCGCCGTCAACTGGTTTTGGCCCTCAACTTGCCGGTCGCGTGTTGCTGTGGTCGTCGTGTCAGAAAGTTTCTTAATTCTGGAAGACGCACCAAGTAAGTAAATTAAAAATAGGTCACTTATTTATCATTTAACAAAATTAGAATTCGATCGTTTAGGTAAAAGTCAGTTTCATAAATATAAACTATAAATACAAGGCTTGGAACCTCTTGCCGATGACAACTGACACTGACAGTCAGTCATCATCTGGCATCTGGTAATATTACTATACTAGTAAAGTCTCTCTGGTGGACTCTGCGGCTCTCATAGTTTCACCAACTCTGGATTCTTGACACCAGCTCTTTAGAAATGTGGACATATATTCGATAGTACTCCAATTGCAAATACTAGCTCACATCATCAAGTAAATGATGTCATAGGCACTGGTGCATATTCAATAGGTCATGAATATGATGCAATACCGCGACATTTAAAAACAGTTATTACTCCGTAATACTAGTACCAGTACTAGGTGTGTGACAAAAAAATTCAAAATCAACAGATTCCAACATAGAATATATCATTGCAAAGGTATTGGAAATACCTTTCCAATGATACCTAAATCATCATCCTGTGACAATTATCAAGGAAGTTGTGACACTATATAAAGCGTTTTTTATGGGTACATTTGATTTGGTCCATACCATTGGTTCAATGGAAAACCAGTTGAATTCTGTGACCTGTTGTTGCCGAACCGCTTCGCGGCGATCGGCGGTATTCATACAGGCATAGCTACATTGTAAGCAAAAGTTAAAGTGCTGCGGATCAAATAACTCTTGGCAATCTATCAAACATCCTTAAAATTTCACAACATGTAGAGAACTAATAAAGGAACAATATTTGCATAGTTTGATAGGATATTTTAATCACCTTTGAGTGATTTGATGAAGATTTTGTGGAGAAAAGTAAAACTTGAAATTCAACCATCAACTTTTGAAACTAATACTGGTCCAATTGAAACAATTAAAAAATGAGGATGAAGATAAATATGTGCTCTATGTCATGAAACCAAGAGTTAAATTGTAGCTAGAAAACACTCCTTTTGGCAACCTGAAAGGTAACACCGACTGCAAAGCAGCTCCGTGCAGCGGAATGGAGCTAGCATTATCATCGTTGCCGAACCGCTTGGCGGCGATCGGCGGTATTCGCACATAGCTAGTACTAGTTAGTGGTGGGTTTACAAACTTATGCCTAGCTAAGATGTGTTTGAAATTTACCGTGTTTATTTAAAAAGAAATTCACTGCTTACATATGTGTTTGCAGCTGCAGAGGTATAAAACAAAAACAGTGTGAATGGTCAGGTTCTGTTATTTTTAATTCAATGTTTTTAAAGCCCCAGTCACACCTCACCGGATTGGGGTACCGGATAGAAAACGGACACTGTCCGGTGAAATACGGCAATGTACGTTTTATATATGGTTGGCATTCAGCGTGTTCGTTCTGTGTACGGTAGCAAGTTTTGAACATGCACAAAACTTGTGCCGGTCTGAGGTGTACGGTTGGTGTCCGGTTCATGTCCATTACCCATCCATTATGTCTCCGGTTTCCTGCAGAGTCCGTTGACGGTGCCGTGGGAATTCGGTCCATCTGTTTTTTATGTTTTTGGCGTGTCCGGTTCATCCGTTTGACATTCGCTTTTCGCCCGTCGGTTGACCATTGCTTGTCCATTGTTATACGGTGTCGGCCGGTTATCATCTGTTTATCGGCCGGTGGCTATTCGTTAATGTAGGTTCCTTGTCCTTTGAAAGCACAACATTTCGGTACATAAACAACAAAACAGACATGATTATAGGAACCTTAAAAACGCGAATTCTACTTTTTTGATTGTGAAATCAGATGTTGCCCATGATTTGGTGTGCATTGCGTCATCTCCTGATTGGTACTACTAGTACTACTGGCCAGGCTGTACTACGGCACAGTTAAACATTTACACTTGGTTACGGACCAGGGGATCCCCAGGGATGAATACACACAGCGTTGTAGACGCACACAACCCTGTTTGACCTGAAGATTTCACCCATTATATCTGGTATATATAATCTATATTATAATATATATATATCCTTCCCCTATCTGTCTATCTCTCCATCTATAGATCCAAATATCTTCTTTTTTTTGTCCCCCCCCCTTTTAAAAGAAAAGAAAAGAACTAAATGTACTTTATTCATTGAATAATGTCTTTTGTCAGTTATTTAAATTTGTGTACTAAATGTACTTTATTCTCTGAATAAATTCTTTTGTCTGAACTAGGACACTGGTCGTCCGGCCGTACAGTAAAATTGCTTGATACATTTATAAATGAATTTATCATTTGTAATAGTACACTGCATGCAATTCCTGTTTGATAATAAGAGTATTATACATGTTATACAATGAAACTATGAGTTGTATTACTAGTTATAATAGCATTGGATGGACCCAGAATTGTCTAATTAAAAAAATGCTCATAGAGGAAATGAGCAAATCAGTTGATATAATCAGAAATAATGCTCGGGTATATATCTAGTAAATAGGTACAGTAAAACATCTGTAACCAATCACCTCACCTCCACTGATCGACCACTCCTCTATATATCCATCACTTTATTTGAGCCGCAAACGATCGCCCATATAATATCATGGTAACGATAAGAAAAACTCCCTAAACCGACCACCTCCCTAAATGGACCATTTAAAGTCGGTCCCATGGTCGCTCGATTCAGAGAGGGTTTACTGTACACCGATTTGCCCATGAATGTAAGTATCGGGTCTTGTGTCAATTTCAATTTCATCCACTTACATACGACACTGAGTGATTATTTCTTACGCAGGAAATCATGGACCCTACTCTCAGCGCCAACACGCTGCGGCAGATGTTTGTAGACTTCTTCAAGTCGAGGCAGCACTCCTACTGGCACTCCTCCTCCGTCATACCCTATGACGATCCTACGCTCCTCTTCGCAAACGCCGGCATGAATCAGGTTAGTATTCAATTGCACCCATTCTGCCCGGACAAGTGGATGTGTGTACACATATTCAATATTTGTACATATATATATGTACAAATATAATTCAGAACATGGATATATCATCATCATCATCATCCTGTCAGTCGCGATGCGACAAAGACGGCTTTCATTACTTGACTGCCGCTCTCCATTTAGCTCTCTGGTGTGAGAGTGATGTCCATGAGTTGGTCTTAATGTCTCTCAGCTTCAGGTTTCTCTTGATGGTATCCTTGAACTGGAGACGAGGGCGCCCTCTCTTTCTGTAACCAGAAGACAGTTGAGAGTACAGGATCTGCTTTGGTAGCCTGTCTGATGACATCCTCATGAGGTGTCCAGTCCACCGGAGATTCTTTTTGATCAGAAGATCTTCCATTGAGGGCAGCCCCGTCTGTTTGAGTATTTCCTTATCTCCTCCTCTTCATTCATGGATATATATAATTCAGAATAAGGAAGATATTAGAACATGTGTTCATATTAAGTTTTAAAAGAATTTATATATAATATATATTACCGTCCTGATAGGACCTTAGATGTTGCTAGGATGTAAAAAAACAACCAACCTGTATATATTGTTACAGTGGGTTGAACTTAAAAATGATTGATGATGCTTGTTTTTGTGATGTGCTTTTCGTTGTTGTTGTTAATAGTTGCATGGAACCAAAGACCCTATAACAGTGTTATAGGATCTTTAATGGAACTTTTGAACCTCAAGAATGTACAGGCATATCCCGTTTAGCACTGATTCACTATATGCGCTTATATTACGCCCATCACCTCTCTCCACCTTCCACATATGGGAATCAAGCGTGGGTTCTTGCTGCTGGTCTTGACCACTTGAGATGACCAAATGAGTTGAACGTCCGTCTTCCGTTTTGGTAGATCGTTGGATTGGAACCCACGGGTTCGAACCCTGGTCGAGTGAAACCAATGACTTAAAAATTTATACTTGTCGCTTCCTATCCAAACACTCAGCAACGACTGGTTTGCTCGGTGACAGGATAATGAAGTCGATACCTGTCCTGATATGACCTTACATGTTGCCAGGACGTAAAACTCTAACAACCAACCAATTTAATTGTCCCTTAAAATTGGATGTATGTGGAACACAACAAGCCTAATTGGGATAAGCTGTAATCTATTTCAGTTTTGACCTTTGATTCTCCCTAATTTGGACGAGCATTTATGAAGAACCCAACTGCACGTTATTATACTTCGGGGGGATGGGGGTTAGCCCAGCGGAATGCTGCTATAATACTTGCCTGGTCTTACACGGCTCAGTTCAAGCCGATTTTCCAAGGCTCTGTCGACCCAAACAGCGACATGGGGCGGCTGCGGCGGGCAGCCAACAGCCAGAAGTGCATCCGTGCAGGGGGAAAGCACAACGACCTGGACGACGTGGGCAAAGACGTCTACCACCACACCTTCTTTGAGATGCTCGGCAACTGGTCCTACGGCGACTACTTCAAGGTTGGCGTTTTCGTGTTGCTTTAATGTTGGCATATTGTCGTCATCTGCCGCCGCCTCCTCCTTACCTTCTTCCTCCACCACCTCTTCCTTCTCCTCCTCTTCATTCATTTCTTGTTGTAATTCTTCTTCTTGTTCATCTTTAGTATCATCGTCATTAAAGTTAAATTGTTGAACAAAATAAATATATTCCTATAATTATTTCGTCATCATCGTCGTCGTAAGCATCGAACTGATTAAATATTGTTTTCCCACATACAGTACCATTATTAATTTATGTATTTGTCAAGCTATTTTGACTTTTTTTTAAATAATGAAGGAAACAAAAGGAAAGCTGCATTCTCCAATATTAAATTCTCCATATAAAAAAAAGCACAAAAAAACAACCCATCTGACATGTCTGAAGAAACCAACCTATTTTAACCACTTGCCTAGTTTTAAACAAAATTGCGGTGATGTGCCAAAGAAACACCAATCCATTAACACATAAGTATTTCCTGATGATATTAACTATTTGAGGACATTAAAGATTGGCTATTTTTGAACATCTCTATCCCCTCCGGTATCATAGTTAGGTGGATTAGAAAAGAAAGAACAAATCTAAATCTAAAAACGTTTTTCTATTTTTCCATTGGTTCTCAGAAAGAGATGATCCCGTGGGCGTGGGAGCTGCTGACTGAAGTCTACAAGATGCCGAAGGACCGGCTCTATGTGACCTACTTTGGAGGTGACATGGAGAAGAACCTAGATCCCGACAACGAGGCTCGTGACTTCTGGCTCGACTTGGGGTTAGTCTTATTCACCGTACTTCTAGGATGGGATGGGATGGGAATCAGTAAGAGCGCTGGGTGGTTTCCCGCGTGGGACATTGTTGGTTTGAACCTCGGTCGAGTCAAGCCAATGACTTACTAATTTAATACTTGTCGCTACCTACCCCTGGCGCTTGGCCCTATCCTATTAATAGGATAGGGCAATGACTGGTTTCAGGTTAGTGTGGCTGAGTGGGATATCGGTCATGGTGCTGTCAACTTAGTCTTCCAGTGGGGCAGTACTATAAAGTCATCATAAGTGTCCACTGTAACAAGCCAATACCCGTCCTGATATGACCTTAGATGTTGCCAGGAAGTAAAAACACAGCAAATAACAAGTAGCCCTATTTCTTTAAAAAAAATTAAATTTAGCTTTGACTTTGATTCCCAAGCTTTCTCGCTATTTATAGTCTATGGCGGGGAAGCGTTAGAAGTTTATTTTAATAGGTGCATCGGTTATTTAAGTGGGATACAATCTAGTCTAGTGCTTTGGTTTTAAAACGGTGTGCTTTCATCTGACTAACAGATGGGGTGGCCGAATGAGTTCGGCGTCCACCTTCCATTCTGGTGGATCGTGGGATTCGAACCTTGGTTGACTCAAACTAATGACGTAAACATTTATACTTGTCGCTACCTAGCCTGGCATTCGGCATTACTAGGATATGGCAAGGAGCAATCGAAAAAGAAAGTTTGTTTTATTTAACAACACCTCTAGAGCACATTGATTTTTATCATCGGCTACTGGATGTCAAATATATGGTCATTCTGGAATATTTCTTTGGAGGAAACCCACTGCTGCCACATAGGCTACTCTTTCCGAAAAGCAGCAATGGTTCTTATATATGCACTTTCCCACAGACAGGACAACACATACCACAGCCTTGGATGAACCAGTTGTGGACCACTGGTTCGAATGGAAAATAGCCCAAACAGTAAATGTGTCCACTGAGCAGGTGGAGCAATCGAATGAGGAAGACTAATTGTCCATGATTGAAATTTCCATTACTTAATCAACTAACGTACCAATAAACTTATATGACGTTAACCCGTTTTCTCTGCAGCCTGCCCCCAGAGCGCGTGATGCCGTTCGGGATGAAGGACAACTTCTGGATGATGGGTGATGTTGGACCGTGTGGACCATGCTCCGAGATCCATTTTGACCGCATTGGTGGTGGGCGTGACGCAGGGCACCTTGTCAACATGGACGACCCGGATGTACTCGAGATCTGGAACCTTGTCTTCATGCAGTTCAACATGTGAGTGTGGCTAGTCGCAGGGTCCGTACGGGGCCTGGAAAGTCTTGAAAAGTCTTGAACTTCATTTTCCCCATTTCACGGCCTTGAAAAGCCTTGAATTTAACACATTTTGGGTAATTAGTTTTGAAAAGTCTTGAATTCCATTAAACTGATCTAAATTAGTCTGAAATCGCCATTCACCATTGTCGTTTTTTTCCTTAAATCCAAATGAAAAAGTGAAGCGACTATGTATACTGCCGTGTTTCAGGGTGCTTTAATTTAATAAACATCTTTAAAACATCCTGGAATTTTGCACTTGACGGTCCGTGAAAGTCCTGGAATTTGATGTGCCATTTCATGGTTTGGTCAGTGTTTTGCTTTTAAAAAAAAAATATATATATATATATATATAAAGTTTTTAAATTACAAATGTTAATAAGTGTAAATTAATGATGTTGTAGGGAGCCGGACGGTACACTGAAGACACTGCCTCATAAAAATATTGACTGTGGAATGGGTCTCGAACGTCTCGTCTCTGTTATCCAGGGAAAATCTTCAAATTACGACACTGACATGTTTATGCCAATATTTGATGCCATCACAAAGGTAAGTAAAGTCAACTGGTTTATATATCGAGGTTTGATCAAATCTCACATTCGGAAAAGGAAAGTAGCTTGATTACCCTCCAATAATCATCTCGAACTGAACCTCAACTTCCAACACCACTGGACGCAGTTGTCGAATCGGTAGAGCACATGCCTCCCGTGCGGTAGATCGGGGATTCCCAGTCGAGTCAAACCAATGACTTACAAAATTGATACTTGGCACCCTGCATTAGTAGGATATGGCAAGGACTGGTTGGCTCAGTGTCAGGATAATGTGACTGAGTGGGATATCGGGTCATGGTGCTGGTGGCCTGGTTTTCCAGTGGGGCAGCACTTTAAAGTCGTCATGAGTGTGCAGTGTCACAAATCGGTACCCGTCCTGATATGGCCTTAGATGTTGCTAGGATGTAAAACACAAACAAATAATCACTCACCCTCACTCTTTAAATCATTCTGGTGTGGATTGTAGTGAAATTATGCTCACAAATCTGAAATAGTGTATATTAGATAAAATACCACTTCCTGTATTATTTATTTTTTATTCCCTTCCACCCCCACTTCAGGCGACTGGTATGCGGCCGTACAAGGGGAACGTGGGTCCGGATGACAGTGATGGCATTGACATGTCTTACCGGGTGCTCGCTGACCATGCGCGTACTCTCACCATTGCGCTGTCTGATGGCGGCCGGCCCGACAGCCAGGGACGTGGGTAAGTAGTGCCTGCGGACCACTCCCCATGGGGAAACATGTCATTCCTGTTTAAGTCGGTTACAAAGATGTCAAATTTCATATTTCGGCACCAGGCGCTGTGGCCTAATCGGTAGACAGCGTGCGGAAGGTCGGGCGTTCGGATCCCGGTCGAGTAAAAACAATGACTTTATAATTGATACTTGTCGGTTCCTAGCCTGGCACTCGGCATTAATAGGATCGGGCAAGGACTGGTTAGCTCAGTGGTAGGATAATGTGACTGAGTGGGATATCGGGTCATGGTGCTGGTGACCTAATTTCCCAGTGGGGCAGTACTATAACTTCACCATGAGTGCACGCTGTCACAAGTCGTTAACCATCCTGATATGACCTTAGATGTTGCCAGGACATAAAACCTATTTTGGCAGCCTTTCCGATTTATTATTTGTTATGGGTTATTTTATGCTTAAACCTCAACTATTTGACAGAAGTCACATTTACTGTTTTTTTGTTTGTTAGAAGCGACCCATATCCTTATGAATGAAGTGATTTCAAATGGGTGGAAGCCAAAGGCTGATGTCATTTGTAATCACTCCACTCAGCTATGAGGACCGGACGCGGTGGCCGAATTGGTAGAACGCAGTGTTCCTGTGCGGAAGGTCACAAGTCCAAATCTTGTCCGAGTCATCAAACCGATGCCGTCATGATATGACCTTGGATGTTGCCAGGACGTAAAACTCCAACAACCAACCAAATCAAACCAATGACGTAGAAAATTGATACTTGTGGCTACCTAGCCTGGCACTGCTTTAAATCCTCATATTTTCCGCTAATGAGTTTAATATATATAAAAAGAAATTTTAAAAAGGAATCTATGACGGATGCCAATATTTAATATTAATCTGAATCACGGTCAATCTGAGTTTTGTTTGTTGTCTGTTGGGGCTTTACGTCCTGCCAACATATGTGGTCATATTACTGCATAATCTTAGTATACGCCGTCTGTAGGAATTTAGTAAATTGCTGTTTAACCTGTTCGTTGTGGGAGGTTTTGCAACAAAAAGGAGCCTATAGCGGCGATCGAACCCACATTGCTGCCATTCCTGGATGAACGTCATATCCATTAATCTATCTAAGACTCCCTGGTGCAATCAACATACCCACGTCTATTCGTGTATGTGACATCTCATCTGCGTGTTAACTGAAGAAAATGTATTAATTGAATCAATAAAAAAAGTTTTGAAAATCATCATCAGATATGTGCTGCGGCGGATTCTGAGACGTGGTGTGCGATATGCAACAGAGAAGCTGGGAGCCAAGCCAGGCATGTTCGCCTCACTCATTGACGTGGTCGTGCAACTATTGGTAAGTTTACTTTTGTTATACGGTAAAACATCTCTAAATCAACTGACCATGGGATCGACTTTAATTGGTCCATTTATGGAGGTGGTCGGCTTAGGGAATTAGAATATCCTCACAATGGTATTGTTGGGACCCAAATGAAGTGATCGATATAGGGGAGTGGTCGATCTATGGAGGTGGTCGGTTAGAGAGGTTTTACTGTATAATCAATGTGCATTTTTTTGCATTGTTCACAATACTCTTATTGTTGGTGATTCAGCACAAGATAGCAGCACCTCTGAGGCTCCGTTAACTTCACACCTGACACTGGCCGAAGCTGCCTCTCTTTCCTTCTCGTTTGTCAGAATCTCTGCAGAGATTTTGAAGAGATAAAATCCGATGATTATTGCTGTTTTGCAAGGAGAATGCTGTTTTTTTGTTGAGCAAATTCGATTTCCAGGCGGGATGGCCGAATGAGTTAGAGCGTCCGTCTCCCGTGTTGGTAGATCGTGGGGTCGTGGTTCGAACCGTGATCGAGTCAAACCAATGACTTAAAAATTGATATTTGTCACTTCCTAGCCTGGCACTTGGCATTATTAGGATAGGCAAGTCAAAACTAACTTTAACAAACCACAAAGGGCTATAGAGCAAATAATGCCACTACTAAAGCAGACCAGAAGCCAAATAAAAGCTCATGAGAGAACACGCTGGAAATGGCTGCCAAGTTGTGGAATGCCCAAAGGTAAAGGAAGACAAATTCCTGACCTAAAAATTACAAAAAATATCTGTGCAAAATAAGGCTAGGAAACCCCCAGTAAGCTGCACTGCAAAGGGGCATGTGATATGTCACGGCCCACCAGCGGGAGCCCAATGGAAGGTAACCATGCCAAAGTAGCCAGATAACCCCACACAGCTAGTACAAGCCTATGATATGTAAATAGGAGTAGGCTAGTCTAGTAATAAGAGTAGAAAAATACATATATACCAAGAAAATAAAAAAAAACTAACATAGGCTATTAACCATACCAACCAATTATCTATCTGCTACTGAAATGCAGGCAATCAAATACCTTATCAGCAGCCACTGTGTGGTAAGATAACACCAACACTACAACTGGCCAGCATTGAAAACAAGCCTGGGTACCCGGGCTTATATGCTATGGACAGTATAAATACAGCCTCAATAAAAAAAAAAAAAAAAGGACTGGTTGGCTCAGTGTCAGGATAATGTGACTGAGTGGGCTATCAGGTCATGGTGCTGATTGCCTGGTCTCCCAGTGGAGCAGCACTATGAAGTCGCCATGAGTGCACTGTCACAAGTCAGTAGTTGTCCTGATATGACCTTAGATGTTGCTAGGATGTAAAACAACGACAAACAAAATCGATTTCCAGTAGAAGCTATTTGGATTTGAATGTTTCTTTATCAGCAGGCAATATTTAATCAGATAAAATCGTGAAATAATATGTTGGTTTCTTTTCTTACAGGGCGATTTCTTTCCGGAAATCACCAAAGATCCCCAAATGGTAAGAAATCTACACTTTTATGCTTGTTGCAGTTGGATACTCTGGAATGCGACCAATTTTTAATCTAATAATATTGTGCAGCGCCAGCACCACCGATACTACTACTAACTTCAGGTTTATAAATGTGCAACCTGCAGGTTTGTAAATGTATAACTTTCAGGTTTGTAAATGTGTAACCTTCAGGTTTGTAAAGGTGTGACCTTCAGGTCTGTAAATGTGTGACCTTCAAGTCTGTAAATTTGTGACCTGAGGGTCTAAATGTGTAGCCTGAAGGTCTGTAAATGTGTGACCTTCAGGTCTGTAAATGTGTGACCTTCAGGTCTGTAAATGTGCGACCTTCAGGTTTGTAAATGTGCGACCTTCAGGTCTGTAAATGTGCGACCTTCAGGTCTGTAAATGTGCAACCTTCCAGTCTGTAAATGTGCGACTTTCTGGTTTGTATATGTGCGACCTTCAGGTCCTTAAATGTGTGACCTTCAGGTTTGTAAATGTACGACCTTCCTCAGGTTAAGGACATCATCAATGAGGAGGAGGTGCAGTTCCTGAAGACGCTGAATCGTGGCCGGCGACTTTTAGAGCGCACAGTGCGAAGTCTGAAGGGTCAAAATACGCTACCCGGTAAGTGCCACCTCTCAAAGAAACAAAATTTGTCAAGACGGGCTTAAGAAAAACCCACAAGTGTTGTATATCAGGTAACGAGCCAAATGTTGGTTTGGTGTGTATGGAAAAACAGCTTTGTATGCAATGTTGTTCAAAGATTAATGTAACCATGACAACTGTTATGAAAGTTTTAGTCTTTGTTCTGGGATGCATGGTGAATATTATGTAATTGTTTATTTTTCACGGTAAAAGTGTAATGAAAATTGTTAATTTTGTTCACGATAAAAGTGTTACT
Organism: Branchipolynoe longqiensis; assembly: GCA_030323885.1. NCBI lineage: Eukaryota > Metazoa > Annelida > Polychaeta > Phyllodocida > Polynoidae > Branchipolynoe > Branchipolynoe longqiensis. Next base: position 28,599,324 of record CM059194.1, read on the forward strand.
AAAACGCATACGAAAGAATACGGAAAATAGCTTTGACAATACTGAACGCTGCGAGATCAGGTGCACATGTCTGCTTTGTACTACTCTGAACATGTTGGAAATCTTAAGGTGATCTCTCAGTAATAAAGTGTCGACCATTGCGGACAGGTGACGTGGCTTGGCGGCTTTACGACACATACGGGTTCCCGTTGGACCTGACCCAGCTCATGATGGAGGAGAAGCAGCTGGCCGTTGACCTAGAAGGATACGAGGCAGCCAAGAAGGTGGCTCAGGTTTGTAGACAATGCTGTGTATAACTTACAGCTTCATCAAAGGCTAGTTGCTCTCATACCATGTTTATGTGGTGTTAGAGGTTTAAAATGTCTTGGGTCAGTAAAAGTGTAGACTCTGGCTTTCTATCGACCAACTGTCTAATTGTGAAAACAAGACTATTCAGATTTATCCATCATAGACAGTATAAATCTTCAAAGGAAAAAAGACAACAGTCGAGACCGGGGTTCGCTTGTGCTAACCCTGCTCCATTTCCTCTCCAGCTGTTATCTCAAGGCGCAGGCGGCGGGGTGGTAGATGAGATTAACCTGGACGTGCATGCAATAAATGAATTGCAGCAACGGAAACTGTCCCACACCGATGACCGCCCAAAGTACAACTACACCGCTGACGACACCGGCAACTATAGTTAGTATTGTTACATCAGCTGTAGTGGTAGTTCCATATTAAATCAGTCATTTTATATTTGTGTCATGGGGCTGATGAAAATGGGAAATATTGTGCCTAGAACAGGATTCGAACCCACCCCGATTGCATTCCTGGCTAGTGTGTTATCTGTTACATGCCTATCTATGTGGCTCCTTGCTTGAGAGGTCAGTGCAGACCACTACACTCGTCCCCCTGGAATTGTAAGTCCTTTAAATGGTTTACGTCCATAAGTCATTTACTGCTTACAATTACATACATACAGGCAATGAACTACGTATACATACACAGATTAGATTCAACAACTATACAGCGAGTAATTTGTACAGGATTCAGGTCACGGCAACCAGTGTCACAAGTCTGTACCTCTCCTGGTATGACCTTAGATGTTGCTAAGATGTAAAACTCAAACAAACCTGAGTAAATGTCTATGTGTCCACAGCCTACGAGTCATGTTCAGCGGTGGTAAAGGCACTTCGCTGCAACAAGCAGTTTGTGCAGGAAGTGACGTCAGGCCAGGAGTGTGGCGTCGTGCTGGACCGCACCTCGTTCTACGCAGAGCAAGGCGGGCAGACATACGATAAGGGCTTCATCGTCAAGGATGGAGATGAGGTAAGTGCCCCTAAAGCAGTTTTGTTGTTCATGGCCCTTCCTGTGTGTCTATGTCTGGGGTACATTAGTTGATTAAGCAGGGGGAATTTCAGTTGTGGACAAATGGTCTTTCTCATTCTACTGCTGGTTGCTCTATCCCAGTAATGCCAAACACCAAGCTAGGCAGCGACAAGTATACATTTTTAAGTTGTTGATTTGACTTGGTATAGGTTAGAAATCGGGAATTTGAATCCCACAACCTACTGAAATGGGAGGTGGGCACTCAACTCATTTGGCCACCTCGTCTGGTACTGACCGCACGCACGCACAGACACACCACACACACACACAACACCACACATCATCATCATCATCATGCTGTCGGTCGCGATGCGACAAAGACTGCTTTCATTACTTGACTGCCGCTCTCCATTTAGCTCTCTGCTGTGAGAGTTGCGTCCATGAGTCGGTCTTAATGTCTCTCAGCCTCAGGTTTCTCTTGATGGTCATTTCATGAAAGCTGCCTGCAAAAGTGTTGAAGTGCTGCTGGCTTTTGCAAGTTACCAGTGGCACTCTCTCGGGGGAGCAAATAAAGGTTTCACACCGGCAAGAACATGTCAAGACAGGTGCAAAACTATTTGTCCCTGCAGTGGCTGGTCGGGAGATGTTGGGAGTTTCATACATCAACCGCCCTTAATGCTGCCACAGTGACATGGTTTTCTGTTTAGGGTTTGCTCCCTTAGCCTTCGGTTCTGTCAAGAACCTGTACCACAAGGCAGTGGTTTACAACTCTGCAAGGCAGGGGCGTCAAACTCCCTGAGGTATTGCTATACCTGCAATACCTGCAATACCTGCACACACAGCGAGGAAATCTTGTGTATGTTGAAACGTCACTTCTTATATTCTTAAAGGAGTATTCTTTATTATAAAAGTTTTGTTGTTGATGTTTTAATAGGAAACGGAGCTCACTGTTAAGAACGTTCTGGTGCGCGGCGGGTATGTCCTCCACGTGGGTAACATCGAAGGTCACCTCAAGGTCGGCGACAAGGTTACCCTCCTCATCGACCAGGTAGGCTTTTTGTGTTAAGAACAAATTAAATAATTGTTGTTCATTTCAAATTTAAATATTTGCTCGTCATTGTCGGATTACATTTTTTTTTTTTACCATATATTTGCAAATATTCGTCAATGCACGAAATTCAGTAATTAAAATTTTGTCAGTAAAAAAACACAAAAAAACTGCTTTGTGGTATTTTATCTCATGTGAAATATCTATTTTCTAGCACAATTTCACTGCAATGCAATTTACAGGGTCCATACAGGCCTGGAAACTCTTGAACTTCATTTGCCCCATTTCAAGGCCTTGAAAACCTTGAATTTAACCTATTTTGGGTAATTAGTCTTGAAGAGCCTTGAATTCCATTAAACTGTCCCCACTGATTTTAATTAGTCTGAAATCGGCATTCGGCATTGTTTTAAAATAAAATCTAAATGAAAATAGTCTTGAATTCCTATCAAAACAGTCGTCCATGATGCATTTAAAGTGTTCGAACATGTGGGGAAGTCATGTCTTATCGTAGACTTTCTGGTCGGCTACTAGGACCATGTATGCCCCCATGTACTCGCGCTCAGTCCTGGAGCTGCATGTTCCTAGCTTCTTAAAAAATCAGGGGCGGGCGATTTTTCAGGTACTGGCGGGGACGATCATCAATAATATTTTTGGGGGGGCTTAATAGCCAGTTTGACCAACCAGATTCTAAGACCATGGTAGGGGCCTAAGTAACTCCCAAAGGATGAGTTGTTTTGCACAATGCAAATTGTGTACTCAGAGGGTACCTAATGCGCGCTCTTCTATGGAACTGCTCTCCCTCTCGCTGTGATTAGGAGCGGCGCCGGCCCGTCATGTGCAACCACACAGCGACGCACGTGCTCAACTACGCCCTGCGAAAGGTGCTGGGAGAGGCGGACCAGCGGGGGTCTCTTGTCGCCCCAGACAGACTGCGCTTCGACTTCACCGCCAAGGTAGGGCAAGGTAGCGTTCATACAAAACAGCCGTGTTTGTTTTATATTTGTTGTAAGTAAATAAATTCAATTGCCTCAAGCAATGTAATTCATATAGAATGAGGTAGATTTTTAATTATTTGTTGTAAAAAAAATCCAATCTTAAATGTGTCAATTTTTGCTATTGTTAGTAATACTATATATATACATGTGTATATATATTTCTTAACCTGCTTGTTTAAACAAATTAATTAAGTAGGTAAGAAGTCTCAGGTCACCGACTTATGTAGGTTGTCTCAAATAAAGTTTGTGCTATACACAGTATACATGATCTTTTTACTAATGTAAAACAAGAGGAAACTTTAGCCTTCTTGAAGGCAGTGGGGCTGCACCACCTCACATAGTTTATTAAATCAATATTTACCAATTTACTAACAATGACTTTTATCTAGAAGTTTATTTTCCTTAGCCACAATTTTTATAATTGTGAGCTTTTTAATTTCATAAGTGTCTTTTGACACATATTTGACTGTATACTTTTACACTAAGCATAAAAGCGATAGTTAAATGAAAATTGACAAAATACAAGTTAAACACTCCTCGCCATGAATATGGCCTTTGCTGCTGACATGGCGTAAAACAACCATCAATCAATCAGTCAATTAGTTTACGCTATGAATTACGTAACTCGATAAAGTCTAAATCTAATTATCCATAGGCACTTTTGAGTATTAATTATTTTGATAATTCACTCAACGAGACAAACCGACACGAGACATGAATATGAATTTAATATAACCAATATTTATTTAATAAAACAAGTCCGTGACCTCAAGGAAGTCGATCATACGTGTTCTGTTTGCTTATTCGGCGACATGGCCTAATCTTAACTAGTAGAAATTGCGATACGAGAAACAGGATATACCCAGATGCTTATGACTAGTAACAATTCAGTTGCTTGTGGTCCATTAATGAACCAGTGATTCTTCTCTGTATGATAATTATACGGTACAACATTGAACAACTTACGCTAATTGGTGGGTCTCATTCCCCGATCCCCAGCGCTCAACCCCAGGGTGGGTGGGTGGGAGAGCGAACCTGCTGGTCTGACGGTCGAGGGAAAAGTGACTCTTTTGCGTACCGCGATGACGCAAGAAACCACGAGGTTCTGGTTGCCTCGTTGAGCAAATTACCCATGTTAGCCTCGCCAACATAACTAATTCACTCAACGAGACAAACCGACACGAGACATGAATATGAATTTAATATAACCAATATTTATTTAATAAAAACAAGTCCGTGACCTCAAGGAAGTCGATCATACGTGTTCTGTCTGCTTATTCGGCGACATGGCCTAATCTTAACTAGTAGAAATTGCGATACGAGAAACAGGATATACCCAGATGCTTATGACTAGTAACAATTCAGTTGCTTGTGGTCCATTATTGAACCAGTGATTCTTCTCTGTATGATAATTATACGGTACAACATTGAACAACTTACGCTAATTGGTGGGTCTCATTCCCCGATCCCCAGCGCTCAACCCAACAGTTGACCGAGCGCTGCGGGGGCGGCACTTATGTGTATCGACTGCAAGTATACTTTAACCGCTGAGCTCTTCCAGGTACCTGCTGACATGATGTCATTTATGGTCAAACCTGCCCCGTCACAGGCTTGAGCGGCCCCTCTACGCAGACTATGCAAGGTGAAACCTTTGTTACGGCCGAACAATTCAAATGATACTAACTTTAGCGCTCGAGCTAGAGCAGCAGTGGTAAGAGATCGACCACAAGGCAGTAGGAAGGCCGGGCCATCTTCGGGTGGAGAAATGGTTTTAACATAGTTGCGCCAGGCCTTGACCGGACAACAGATTGAGCCGTGGAGAGCCGGCAACCGGAAAACTACTGGGGATGAGGATGCAGCCCTGGTTTTTGTAGAGCGAACAGTTACTGAGAGAGAGTCTATTTTAGATTCGATATCCTTAAATTTAAGCACGTGTGGATTATCCACCATGGAGCTCGAGTTAGGGACTAAGTTACTTTGCCGCAACAGAGTGAAGTAGCCTATCAGAAAAGCGGTAATTAGGACTACAGGAGCAGGTGTCATGTTACACAAGTACCCTATTATCTGCTTAAATTCAGAGCTCGTGATTGGGGGAGCCCTTGCTGGTACATGCTTTGAGTTTTTATACAAACCACGTTTAAACGTATTAAGTTCAGGCGCATCAAATGCAGATCCATCACCCGGGCCGCCAACCACCCAGATTTTTACCGAGCTGAAATAATTCATACACGCTCCTGGAGACTTGAGCCGGTCACTAAGGAAGAGAATAAATGACAGCAGATCATATACAGACGGGGCATATGGATCTACTTTATGTTGTAAGCAGAATCCGATAAACAACGAGATGTGCGCCGCCTTGTTCTTCCAGGTTCTGGGAGCTAGTGCAGTCGTATATGCGTGGATAACTCTCTGGTGATGCTTTACCGTGTAGCCTGGAAGATAGAGCCAAAACATTTACTATCTTCCAGGCAAGACAGGAAATTCAAAATTCTAACACGGTCATGTCTATTTTTACATTAATCTGCCTCAAGTTCAACGTACGGCACAAGTCCTCAGCCTTCGCCCTACTTGTCTCAGAATGGGGAGCCCTACTCAGTGCGTCTGCCAGAACCAGTTCCTCCCCCGCTTTATGTGCAATCTCCAGTTCACAGTTTAATTTAGCCGCTATAAGCCAGATCTGGCGTGCACATGCACAGAGTACCTTGTCCCTGCCTCGCCCCGATTCCAAAACTTGCTGCGACGCAACATTATCAGTATTTACCCTGATGAGGAACTCGTGCGGGTTCGGAGGGAGAAGGTATTTTACTGCATGAACGAGGTTAAGGGCCTCCAAATTATGTATAGGTAATGAACTGGACTGTAGTTCTTCGGAATATTCTGCAATGTAGAAACTATCAGGTGAAAAAGCGCCACCTGCTTTCAGAGTCGAGTCGCACTCGATCAGCCAGACTTCCCTAGGTTTATTAGGGATCAACTGCAGGCCATTGTAAGACGCCGCAAACTTCTGAAACCACTCCAGATCTAATAACAGATCCCTATCAAATTTGTGCTGACCGACATACGGCGAAGCTCGAAGAGCCTCCAATACTCGATTCGAGAACCTCGTGGCTGGCTTAATACACTTTGCTAGGTGTTGAAGCTTGCCAGCCAGGCTCTGCATCTGCTTCCTTGATGCTGTAGATTTCTTTCCCCAACCTTGGCATTCATCAAGTACATCTTTAATCTTTTGCTGTGGCAGCGTAACTGTCATGGCCACAGAATTAATCACGAAACCCAACCAGACTATTTCAGTAGCAGGGGCAGAGCATTTTTCAAGAGCTAGAGCCAAACCTAACTTCACTGTCAGCTCATTAAACCGACTATATGCCTCCTCTGCTTTCTTCCTAGTGGCTTCCACCCCCACAAAATCGTCGAGATAGCACAACGCAAAATACCCCTCTTGTCTGAGGAGCCAGACAATCACACGAGTAGTTCGTGCACAGGCGAGCGCCGACGTCCGGCACCAAAAAGGCGGAGCTATGTCAACGTAGAATTTCCCATTAATTGAAATCCCTAACAAGGGAGTCGACAGTGGACAGACCCTGAGCTGCCTATATGCTCTAGCTAAATCAGCACCCCACATCCAGGCATTAGGGCCTAATTTAGTCAATCTATCCGACAGTGTAGACACTGAAGGCAATGTGAAATTGAAGGGGGCGCCCAAGTAGAACCCCTTAACAATGCCAGCATTCACACTCCTACCTGGAGGGAAACTTAAGTCAATTATAATTCTTTTATTCGTCGAGTTCTTTTTAGGACGTGTCATCATGGGGCTAATCTGACACCAAGGCCGAAAGGGCAATGCTTCGAACGGCCCCAATAAGGCACCGTGACTAAGTTCCGTATTAATAAATTTACAGATATGAAAATCAGCCTCTGCAGCTTCCGAATGATTTTTAAGTGTTGGGGTCGGTACCCTGGTCGACGTGTAGTCAATAGGCCACCCAAACTCCAAATGCTCTACTAGCAGTGTATCTGGATAATTTAACAACAATGCCCGCCAGGCCGGAATATTCAAACCCGAGGGCACCGCAATGCGAGCTTCCGCATAATTAGGGAGACCTGTCATCCTTACTTTATCATAAATGTCACGATAAATCCCCATGTTAAACCACGCCTCTTCTACACTAACTGGCCAGAACGATAGTAGCGAATGCCTAAACAAAGCCGGACTCGGGGGAGGGGTAAATGTATAACCCGACCTCTTAACCGGCATCGATAAAGCAACTTCAATCGGGGCATCAAACCAATCAAACGACATTTCCTGCAGCGGTACATCATGAGCAACAAGGTTACTAGCATCGTCACAAACCCCACTTAACTTCAACGGATCCGTATAGGCCGACGGCACAACCACATGCGGTGCAAGTGGGGAGACAACTGATACAAGTTGAGCCGGCAGAACCCGACCAGCGAGCGAAAATTCACCCGACATCTTGTTTACGTCTTGGTCTGGTAGCTTCACCACCTCAACCTGACCCAGTTCCTTCACTAGGTCAGACCGAGAATCTATGCCAACATGGCTCGCTGTGATTGGCTGGGCCTCGTGGTCCAACCGGTCACGTGGTGGCGCGCTCTGCGGCACCACGTGGCCGCCGTTGTCACGTACACCCACAACATTATTCAACAACACATTAACAGGCTCAACCATTGTTACAGCAGGCGCAACCACGTAGGCGGGCAAAGTAACATAATTAGACATATTACTAGAACCTACCACATCCCTTCCTAACTGCATATCGCTCCCAGAGGACTCAGACCGATCATTAACACACCCAGACTTATCGTCTGATACAACAACAGATGAATTAGTACAAGACACCCGACTTACAGTAGCATTATCGGCAGTAGTGTCTGAAGATGCTTTTTTATCTAAAAACTTTCTCTTCTTCAGACAATCTTGCTCCCTATGACTGAGCACACGCTTGAACTTGTACGCGCACCACGCACAAATATGGGGCGAACGATCTGGGAGGACACCGTGAGAAGAAAGATTCCCGCAATCCTTCCCCCAATTCCACAGATAGCACGGTTTGCCATCGCTATCACGACTGTATTCATCACGAGCATTGATAGGCGAGGGGTTCACGGGCGCAGCGGCAGCCGCTGCTGCTGGTGCTTCTTGCAGTGCACGGGGTTGATGGTACTGCTGCCTGCTCACATCATGGCCATGGTGCGACACTGCGCGCGCCTGCAAAGCCCTGACCGACTCAGTGCAGATGTCCCTCTGTATATCCTTAACAGCAGCAAGGTTGGCCCACCCTTCGCGCAACCTGCCATCAGCAACCATTAGAAACACCTTCTCCGACCACCTACGGCAGGTAGCCCAATCCCAAGTAACGGCCATTAATGCCAAGTCCTCCTCATGTTGCAAAATAGCCGGGAACCACGCCTGCGGGAAGCTAGGCTGTGCTACCAACAGCCTCAGGGCAAAGAAATACTCCGCCCACGTCGCCTCCCCCAAAGCAATCTTCTTGCAACCGTCCCCACGTGTTATAAAGTTATGAGGTAGTAAGCTCGTACCTTTCGGCTTCTGCAAAGCCTGCGACGACTCCAATAAGAACTCTGTGGTTAGTGGCGGCTGCGGGTGAAGCAGCTGATACCGGGGCGTCGGGTGCGGCGAGGCGTACACCGGGGCAGCCTGATGGTGGCGCGCAGGGGTGACCACGTGGCGTGTGCGAGCCACAGGTGTCCCAGGCGGAGGGGTGCACGGCACCGACGGAGCTGGGGGTGGAACTTGATAGAACGCAGCCGTCCTGGCTGTATACGACCGCGATACTGACGGTGGCGGTCCCATGGGAAATGGTGACATGGGAGGAGGAGTGGGAGCACACACCGGCCTGGGTGTCTCTGGTTGAGGCGGGCGAGCAGCCGCCTCACTAGCTGCCGGTGGCTGGGGCGGACGTGGAATTCGCGGGCCTGGAAGAGCTGCAATCTTCTCCAACGCATTAAGCCTTGTAACAACACCCGACATCCTCCTATTTTCTTGCCTCAACCTCATTATCGTCCCTTGTTGTTCTGCCAACTCACGGACCGCCGGCATCCCAGGAGGTACTGGCACCTGCTGTCCTTGCCGCCCTGAGCAGTGCGCCTCCTGCTCCGTGTCCGAATCTTCCGACGACACACGCATTCTGCACGTGTCGCGCACTTTCCTCCTCGGCTGTCTTCTCGGGCTTAGAGAAATGTCCCTATTCTTAGTAGGCGGTCTACCTCTTCTCTTCTTTGCTGGCGCCATATCTCCACAGGCAGAACTTATAACAGCTTCCAGAATGTGCGAATCACCAAGAAACAGGAGCGGCAAGAGAGAGCGAACCTGCTGGTCTGACGGTCGAGGGAAAAGTGACTCGTTTGCGTACCGCGATGACGCAAGAAACCACGAGGTTCTGGTTGCCTCGTTGAGCAAATTACCCATGTTAGCCTCGCCAACATAACTAATTGAAAAAACATTGCCTCTTGGAGCGTTTCCCCCCCTGTAAAAATCCCTCTCTCCCCCCCCCCCCCCGAAAAAAAAGAAAAAGTACCACTCAAATGTATAACCAAGCACATACTATCATTCTTATGTTGGTTTTTTTGTGTGGTATTTATTTTTTTTATTTAAAAAAAATGTAATCCATTAATTCATGTTTAGGTATGCTTTGTTTCCCTTTGGTTTAAAGCAAAATTTACAACTTTTTCTAGGGTGCAATGAACGCTGCTCAAGTTAAGGAGGCGGAGGCGATTGCCAACAAGGTGGTGGTGGAGAACCAGGTTGTGTATGCGCGTGAGACTGCGCTTCCGCAGGCCAAATCCATCCAGGGTCTACGCGCTGTGTTTGGGGAGGTAACCGTCATCTTAAAGCTACAAAGTTTGATGGTTTTAAGTTTCAGCAATTTTCTGAGTTAAATACATTATATTGATCGTTATAATCTACTTGACTTTACCTTGAAGTGAGTGATTTTAAATTGCCGACTTTGGGGATATTTGAAGTGAGAATGTGCTAAATCAATTTTGGCAAGTGCATAAAAAATATGACGCCGTTGGCTTCAACAGTAATAGCTTCTATTAAATTTATGGAAATCAGAATTTCCGCGCAAAGGAGAAAATGTTCTCATAGGCTTAGCATTATCAGGGAATGTTGGGGGGGGGGGGAAATACCGGAAGTCTGGTTTCATCTAGTACTTTCCTCCCGCACTCCTACTAGCTCCATTCCACTGAACAATTATTTAGTACAGATTATCCTAGGGAGAGCCTTCCACTGTCATTGTGATTTCCGCTTCTTTTTTTTCTGCTCCGAGGTCACTTTCATCCCTGTATAATTGAACTTGTTCTCCTCCGGGCGTGGTGGCCTAATTGGTAGAGGGCGGATTTCGCGTGCGGAAGGTCGGGAGTTTGGTTCCCGGTCGAGTCAAGCCAATGACTTTAAAATTGATACTTGTCTCCCTTCCTAGCCTAGTGCTTGGCATTAATAGGATAGGGCAAGGACTGGTTAGCTCAGTGTCAGGATAATGTGACTGAGTTGGATATCAGGTCATGGTGCTGGTGGCCTGATTTCCCAGTGGGGCAGCACTATAAAGTTGTCATGAGTGCACACTGTCACAAGTCGGTACCCACCCTGATATGACCTTAGGTGTTGCTAGGACATAAAACAACAAACAAAAACAACTTTTCTCCCTATTGACGCGTAGTTGATATGTGCTTCTCTCACTTTGAACGCAGACGTACCCTGACCCAGTGCGTGTCTTGTCGGTCGGAGTGCCTGTCGATGATCTGCTCGCAGACCCCGATGGTCCTGCAGGCGCGATGCACTCAGTCGAGTTCTGCGGCGGAACGTGAGTGTGCAAAATTTAATACTCACTAAAAAAGAAAAAGAAGAAAAAAACCTTGTTTGCATTCTGCAGATTTGTGCACCCTTTGAATTTTTCCGTATTTGTTACGGAATCGAACACTGCATACGGATTTGTTATTTGCGTTAAGGAATCGCCGGTGTTGTTTATCTGATTAAACTAAATGGTGTAGGTAATGTGTTTGGCTTATCTGTTTATTAAGCTGTTAATCGTGTAGGTAATGTGGCTGACTTATCTGGTTATTAAAGTTTGAGTTTCTGTTATTTAATATATGAGGTTGATGGTTATAACCTACCTCACTTCAGTTTGAAGTAACTTTTATTTTAAATGGCTAGTTTTTTTATTATAGGTATTTGAAGTGCAAGCAAACAAAAATAATGTTGGTAAACATGCCAAAACTTTGACACCATGGGCTTCTGCAGGAGCACCTGGCCATGCTGGCATCCGAGGAAACGAACAAGCTGATCGGGCTGCAAAGAAGGCTCTGAATTGTGATGTTGAGTCGTGTCTGATCCCTCACTCTGATCTGAAACCACTAATAGCCACCCTCATCAAATCCAAATGGCAACATGAGTTGGATGAAAACATCAATAAGCTGCAAGGATTTGAATCATCTGTGGGAAAACCAGCACAGACCCACACTGGAGTTTGGCGGGACCAAGTGGTCCTTATCCGCTGCCGTATTGGCCACTCTTAGCTTACACATGCTTTTCTGTTCATGGGGGATCTTCCCCATAATGTATTGGGTGTCAGTCCCCACTTACACTCAAACACATTTGATTAAGTTGTGTCGATTCCTTCGCCCTACCCCAACAGTTTTACACTGCAGACAGCATGCATGACCTTTTCACAAAGTAAAACAAGAAAACATTTGAGCCTTTTTGAGGGCAGCTGGTCTATACCATCTCATTTAATCTATTAAACCAATTAGGTCAATTAACAACCATTAGCTTTTATCTAAATTCTATTTTCCTTAGCGACAAATTATGTAACTGTGAGATCTTTAAATCCACAGTGTCTACTGACACAAAATTGATTCTGTGCTTTTGCATTCTGTAAAAGCAATGATTGAATAAAAAACCAAACAATTCTCGCCGTGAATATGGCCTATGCTGCCGACACGCCGTAAAGAAACCATCAATCAATCTGCAGGAGCAGGTTCTATTAAATTGCCTCAGTATCCCCTTCTGTGTGGTGACAACTGTTTAATAAGTGCACCAGTATCTAAGGTACAGTATAACCCCACTAAACCAAACTTGAAGGGACCCCAGAAATTTGTTTGGATTAACCGATCATTGGTTTAACCGAGCTTTGGCTTTGACTTTGAGTAAGCATGTATTGCAAATGTAGTATACAATGTATGTGGACACTTTGATTAATTTTTTTTATGTATATACAGTATAACCCCGTTAAACCAAGCTCGGTTAAACCAAACAATCAGTTAATCCAAACCTCTTTTAGCGGCCTGGCAAAATACTACTATTTATCATATAAAAAGTCTCAGATGACCTTATAACCACATGAAAGTTTGGTCTAACCGTACCGTAAGTGGCTTGGGCACGATAATTTTATTTGGATTAAACTGATAATTTGGATTAACCAACTTTGGTTTAACCAACCTTTTTATATGATAAATGGTAGTATTTTGCCGAGCCGCCGAAAAAAGTTTGGATTAACGGATCGTTTGGTTTAACTGAGCTTGGTTCAACGGGGTTGTACTGTACTTCTTTTGGTTTTGAAAATTTTAAGCCTTATGTTGTAAATGTTTTAGGTAATGTGGGTGGCTTATTTTGTTATTGGACTGAAGAAGTGTTACTGAAAGTCATTCAAGAATCCTGAGAATAACTTTGACAATACTGAAAGCTGCGAGATCGGGTGCACAGGTCGGATTTTGAACCCCATAACACAGAATGTGTCCGGAAGATTTCATATAAAAACGAAAGACATAACTTTTATGTGTGCATAGGACTCATGGTAGAAGACAGACTAAGAGCAGCAACTGGTCCTCCAGCTTGGGGGTGGGGGCCAACAACCCCACCCCAGAAAAAAGAACAATGTTACAGAATCACAAACAAGAAACTCAAGGCCCAGGACCGGGAAAACTGGAGAGCTCTTGTTCGTGGCCTATGCACACAGTTGGGTGGTAGGCGACCCGTTCATCTACAACACGGCTGAGGAGGTGTTTGTCTGGGTGGGTGCTGACGCCTCAACGGGCGAAGAAGAAGAATAGGCATACGTAATAGTCCCGTGTGGGTGGGCGGAGTGATTTCAAATCGAAGCTAAAGGCTGATGCCCATTTGAAATCACACCGCACACCCGTGAAGACTGACGCATACAACAATTTATAGATATGTAGCTATTCACAATAGAGCTATATTCTAGTAACTTCCTATGGTACTAGTGTCATTCAGCCGAGTATAAAGCACCCTTGTATCAAAGTAACGTGTGTGTACAATAATAATGTGTGTTTACTCCATGCAGGCATATTAGGCGCACAGGTCACATTGGCGACTTTGTTATCGTTACGGAGGAGGCCATCGCTAAGGGAATCCGGCGTATCGTTGGACTCACCGGTCCAGAGGCGAATAAGGTGCCACAACACAATTTTCAAAACCCCAAAAAAGCAATTCAGTTATTTTCAAATGCAAATGCTACAAGTGTTGGATAATTTAGTGGTGACCTGAGCAAGTGCCCAGCATGCAGGATCTTAGACTCAGGTTTTACTGCGGAACTATGAATATCCATATTGATCTTCCTCATTCCACTGCTCCTGGCCATATTCTAGTCATGACAAGCGCCAGGCTAGGTTGCGACAAGTATCAATTTCTAAGTCTTTGATTTAACTAAGCCAAGGTTTTAACCCCACCCACAACCTGCCACACAAAAACTCATTCCGATATCCCAGCTGTTCATGAATAAGCATTAATTGTATAGGGGAAAAAATGTCTTATGCGACAGTTGACCTTTAGGTTTTTAATGTACACAATGAATCTGTTTGATATTTGAAGTGATATGGTGAACCAAAATGGATAACAATTTAGGTGTTACAAATTGTGTGTGTGCATGTGTATGTATGTATGTATACATATGTATGTATGTATATATATGTATGTATGTAACATATTATGTCCCAATAGAAGCACACTACCCAATAGAAGAACACACCCCCATTTCAAGATTGAAAGCACGCACAAATTTACGATCATATTCAGACTGAATGCACATAAAATAAGCCAATCCCACTTTATTTTAGAGGCACGACAAAAACAAATAAAAAATGACGATCACATTCAGACTGAATGCACATAAAATAAGACAATCCCACTTTATTTCAGAGGCATCACAAAAAGAAATACATGAAATTCTTTAACCTTGAATAGACGCCCATCCATGTGTCTGCACTCTGGGACATATACTGTCTGTCTGTATGTATGTCTGTCTGTATGTATGTATGTATGTATGTATGTGTGTGTATGTATGTATGTATACACTGTATATCTTTTAAAATGTTAACCCCAGGCACTTCACAAAGTGGGATTGCTGGAGAAGGAGTGTGACCAACTCAAGGCAACCATGGATATCGCCATGGAAACGATGAACTACTCTCAGAAGCAGATGAACCGGCTTATCGTAAACCTCACAGAGGTAAGACATATATAACTCAATGAACAAGACAGTATGCAAAAGTCAATGAACTTATAAAATGTCTGGTTCATTGAGGTATATATAACTCAAACATCACTAAACAAGCAGAGAATCGAGGGGGGCACTAAACAAGCAGATGATCTCCTTTAAAAAAAACCACTGAATAAGCAGACAATCTCTCTAAAACGTCACTAATCAAGCAGACGATCTATTTAAAAAAAATCAGTAAACAAGCAGACGATTTCATTTATAAAAAAAACCTCTCTAAACCAGCAGACGGTCTAGTAAAATAAACCCACTAAACAAGCATATGATTTCATAAAAACTTCTCTAGACGATCTAGTAAAAACCCCACTAAACAAGCAAATAATCTATAAAAACAACTCACTAAACAAGCAGACGATCTCCTGAAAACCTCACTAATCAAGCAGACAATCTGGTTTTAAAAAACGAAACAAAAAACTAAACAAGCAGATGATTTCATACCAACTCCACTAAACGAGCAGACGATCTCGTAAAAAAACCCACTAAACAATCAGACGATCTAATAAAAACCCACTGAATAAACAGACGACTTTGTCAAAAAAACACTAAACAAGCAGACGATCTCATAAAAACCTCACTAAACAAACAGACGGTCTGTGTTTGCCGACAGGAAGTGTCCCAGGCGTTCATCCCGTACTGGAGACGCGCCGACCTGAGGACTCGACTCGGCTCCCTCAAGAAGACGCTCGACAACATGGACAAGGCCCGCAAGACCGCCATTCTCAACAAGGTAGGCCGTCTACCTGTGTGGGCGCATTCCGCTTCATTTGTTAACATGTCTTCTTCAACACGCGGGTTAACAGTCTAACAGTATTTGAATCATTAACTAGATTTAACAAAATAAGTTGTAATGTTTTTTACGGTGTTTATTCCCCCACCCCCACCCCTTTTATTGTTTGCCCTTTCATGTTAACCCTTTCATGTTCAAAGAAAAATATATATGCCATTGGTGCTGTTGACATAATCATATGTATAATTGTCTCCGGGTTGATATGAAATGTCAGATATGCCCTGATTTACGGGGCGGGGGCGAGGGAACCCTGCTTTTTTTGTGCGTTTTTTTTAACACACGCAAATTTGATTTTATGTCGTTAAAAAAGAATGTTTGCTTAAAAAAATATATATATAATACACCAACAAAAGTACATATCTTTATGTGAATATTGTTCTACCGTCTAATACTCGCTCCCATATAGAAAGGACTTACTAGAAAAAAGAAGAAACTTCTATCAAATAAATTTGATCTTGAATAAAATAGTGGTTTAAAATTGTGTCTTCTTTGTGCAGGTGGTTGAGGAGGCAAAGGCAATGATTGCAGAGACACCGAACGTGCCGTTCATTGTGCATGAGTTTAAGGCCATGTCCAACGCTAAGGTGAGACCTGTGTCAAGCTTGGAATCTTTCATTGTTTGATGGAGTTTTTAGTCCTGGCAACATCTAAGGTCATATTAGGATGTGTACCGACTTGTTACAACAGTACGCACTCATGGCGACTTTATAAGGCCCTCTCACCCGCCCCACACAAAGTTATTTTTGATATAGTAGTGGTAGGTAGTGTAAATGTTAGCATGCTAGCCACAGAATAGCAAGAAGTGTAGGTTCGAATCCTGCTTAATTTGACTGACAGTTTTACCCCCACCCACAACGTAGTTGCTACCCTTGTGAAAATGTTGATAATTGTGGAGGACCCCTTAGTGTGAATACCATTACACCACTGTGCATGGGTTAAAGCAAAGACCCTATAATACTAAGACGGCTCACTCAGCCTGTACTGTGTAATCAAAATGATCAAACCCACCACTTGGTGCGGTGGCTGTTCTCTTGGTTAAACAGTTGCTATATTATATGTATAAATGTATATATGAATGTGAAAAATGTGTGATGATGGCGATGATGATGATGATGCTGATGATGATGTCATAGCAATTTCATATTGATGTGTATTCATACTTACCTATCTCATGTATAATATAATTGTATGTGTTTACATGTGAAACACCAACCAGCAGCCGGGCTGATCAAACCCACCACAAGGTGGCACTGCAAAATTTACATTACCATGGGAGAGATAGGGAGTGAGCCGTCTTAGTATTATAGGGTCTTTCGTTAAAGCTAGGCTCCGCATCAATCCCTGGGCCAATATTTTGTTAAGGCGGTCACAATGACAATCTGCTCGAAGTGACCAAAAGAGGTATAAACAAAAAAAAACTTAAAATTAACCTGAAATTCAATTATTATTTTTTAAATTCAAGATTAATATGAAATGTGCATGTTAGGCACAAAAAAACATACTATTAACAACCCATACATGGCGAAGCATCAGTGGATATATGATGATGCGTGTTGGCAGCGCCGATTAACAGAGGAGTAGTGATCAGAACGACCCTAAGACTTAGGTGCCGTTCGGTATTATATATATAATTGAATGTATATTTCATTGGGCTTGTGCCAGGCCCTTGATGCAGCGATGAAGCAGTACAAGGCCCTATCACCAGCCACAGCCTGCTGCTTCTTCAGTGTGGATGAAGACCTCAACAAGATCTTCGCCATGAGCTGCATGCCCAAGGTACGTAACATCTGTTATAATTAATATTAATAACTATAATAATTTAGATTAATAGCTATAATGATTAATGAGTAGCTATAATAATTAATATGAATAGCTATGATGATTACTATCAATAGTTATAATAATTAATATTAATAGCTATAATAATTTATGGCAATGACTAATAATTAATAGTTATAATAATTAATATTATTAGCTATAATAATTTATAGTAATGATACGAGATTGAAATTTAAAATTGCTTAAGACAACTGAAAGAGGTTTTAGAAAATAATACAAAGTCTGCAAGTATGGAATCTCCTTGGTAGCATCCTTTTGAAGAGTTGAGGGGTACCTATCTTCAACAGACAAATCTGCATCCAGGCAAATGTCCTGACATTGGATGTTCTGTCATCAAAGGGACAGTCAAATGAGACAAAAAGAGTTTGCACATTGAAAGATTATCCGCAGTAGTTCGCTTATCATAGGGATCGCTGAAGACTGGTGTTATGTGGATGGAAATGCTTGTTTGTTGGGAGTTTTACATCCTGGCAACATTTAATGTCATATCAGGACGGAATGTGGGGAAATAGCGGTACTAAGGCAGAATAATTTTTATAAATGGTTATCGTCCCCGCCCGTACCTCAAAAGTCGCCCGCCCGTTTTTTAAAGTTTTTTTTGTTTAGACTGTTAAATGGAGAGGGCAGATGAAGTGAGAAATGGGAAGGGGAGTGAAGAGGGGGGGGGGGAATGGACAGAGCAGTGGGGAAAAGGAATGGAGAGCGATTTGAGGAGTGATGGGGAGGGAACTGGGAAGGGTCGAGAGTGGAGGAGGGAGGGAATCTGAATGAGGTTGGTGGAGAGAATGGAGGGGGTAAGGGTGCGGGCGAGGAGACCAGTGAAATACTGAGAAACAACTCTCCCCCAGCCTCCCCCCAAAAAAACGCCCGCCCGACCCAGATTTTTATTTTTACAGGACGATCACCAACTTGGATTTACATTTGGCCTTATGAGGTGGTGAAAAAAATGATAAGCTGGTGTTGTGAATGGGTTAATGGCTGACAAACTGCCACATCCTCTTTCCTTTGCAGGAGCTTGTTGCATCTAAAGACTTCAAGTCTAATGAGTGGCTCCAACAAGTGCACACGCTGATGAATGGTAAAGGCGGTGGGAAGGATCTCTCATCGCAGGCCACCGGCACCAACATTGCATGCCTGCAGGAGGCAATGGATGTTTGCACCGAGTATGCCTGTACGAAGCTTGGCATCCAGTGCAAGGCGCCAAAATCTTCCTCCGAGGGTGGCAGTTTTGTTGAGGCCCTCAACCAGCATCTGGTCGATAAGAGCTACATTGAAGGTTACATGCCATCGCAGGCTGACGCAGTGGTGTTTGCCGAAGTGCGAAAGGCACCCCCACCGACTTCCCTTGCAAACGCACTGCGGTGGTACAAGCACATTGAGTCCTATGGGAAGCAAACAGACTCGTTCCCTGGCGTTAAGAAGACACTTGCAGAACTTGGGTTTGGTAGTGGTGAAGAAGGGAAGAAAGCGGATGTGGATGACGAAGAGGACGACTTTGAGTTGTTTGGCTCTGACGATGATGAAGAGAAAGCAGAGTTGGAGCGGGTGAAAGCGGAGCGCATTGCCGCATATGCTGCAAAGAAGTCCAAGAAGCCGGTACTGATCGCCAAGTCGAACATCATCCTTGACGTGAAGCCTTGGGATGACGAGACCGACATGGTTCAGCTGGAGGCAGCAGTGCGCTCGGTGGCAACGGATGGGTTGCTGTGGGGTGCCAGTAAGTTTGTGCCACTCGCATACGGCATCAAGAAACTGCAGATTTGCTGTGTGGTGGAAGATGATAAAGTGGGTACTGACTTCCTCGAAGAGGGCATCATGAGCCATGAAGAACTTATTCAGTCGGTTGACATTGCGGCATTCAATAAAATATAGGCCATGCTATCATTGTTATGCAGGGACTCTACCGACTTGGTATAATTGCACGTGGTAGAGTTGTGGTGTTCCTGTCTGCTGCCGTCACCCGCCGAATTTCTCAGAACTGTTTGAAAGGAGTGTTCCTATGGGTCCAAATAGATGTACCACTTGATGTATGCAACCACGAGCCCAATCTTTGTTATAGACATCCGACCAAGTATCCGTGTTAATTAATAATATTGCCTTATTAATACTATTTATCCGTGTACAACTCTGGTTTTCGGTAGGACTATATTTAGTTGACATGACATGTTCATTGGTGTGTAATATGTTAATATGCATATATGATCTGAATACTGAATAAAAGCGTGCTTTTGGTAGTCAAGAATATTAAGATAAAATATTATTTTTAATCTATCTAATCCCATCTAAATAGAAGTCACTTTAAACCACATGACTTACTACTGGTGCTTTTTTTTGTGATTAACTATTTTGCACAAATCTATTTATATTTATTTCATATTTAAGTTGTGAATGGAATCAAATAAAGTTTCTAGAGAAAAATTCGACATTTTTCAGGCAACAATAAAATGAGTTGTGTACCTAAATGTACAATCAATAATAATGTGTTTCGCCATAAATACGGCTCCTGAGCCGACACGGCTTAAAAAAAATGTATTAATAATAATATTGGTCTGATATAAATCAGGTTAAAATTCCTTGATTGGAACATTTTTAATAGCAGACAGGTCCTAGTTCTATTATTGCAGCAACATGAAGCAACCACAGTGACGACACTAGTGGAAAATGCTAGGGATCCGGCTAGCTAGTCGCGTTTCAGTACCCATAGGGCATAATCGATTAATCAACTCGTCTCACCCGAGGCACTTTTTGGTGCATGCGCACATCCTACAAACTCGGTCGAATAATCGAATACGCTTCTCCATGCAAGGGGTGGACAAAATGATGGCTTAATCCAAAACCTTTTTTTTTTTTTAATAACCGACATAACTACAGCAAAATAGGATTTAAAGTATTTTATGATGGCATAGTTTAGTTATATTTCCGTTTCATTAATCTAGGTTATCACAACAAAAAAACATGTATGACTGGTACTGTAGCTTTTATCCTGCAGGACGTTACCAGCGCAAATGTGACCCCATCGCTCCTAGCCACTCCCAGCCAAGAGGTGGGTTACTGGGGTCTAGTCGTTTTGCATTCGGCACATGTATTTATTGACTCCACTCGCGGTGTTCAATTTGAAATTCTGAGACGAGGTTAATAGATTACGGCCGTAGTGGCTACTAGGTAGTGGTTCACTTGATAATATTAAATGTTCAAAGAACACAATCTCTCAACCAATGTATAAAAAGAAAATCTTCAAGCTTTACCGGAGTGAAAATACATAGTATAGTATAAAAACATTGAAATGTCATTTACAGTATTAAAGGCAATGTTAATATAGGCCTACTTTCAATTTTAAAATTGATTATTTTTATTGTATTAGCAATGATTACGCCGAGATACGGGCCGTTTCATGGTAAATCGGGCCAATGTATTTTCTAGTTTTTACTGGTCAAAAACAATTATTGAAAGTAGAGGGGAGTTCATTTCTTTCTAGAACTCGCATTCTTACACTCTGGGGGGATAGATGTGAAAAAATGAGGGCCTATTGTGACATAATCTTTTTTTTAAAGCCAACATGTTCATTCCAAGAATATGGTGTTTTAAAGGCATGAATTTAGCTGTGTTTACACGGGCAATTCTAAACCGATTTAGACAGCGATTTATATGAATCGATTTAGTGGCGCATTTACACGCACCGAGTTTGAAGGCGGAAATCGATATCTGCGCATGAGCAAGTCCATACTAACCAGCACCAGTTTCGGTTAGTCGACATCGCCAGTAGAGAGTGGGTTCGACCTAGATCTGTATGGACTGAATCGTATTGGTTTGGAACAGTCAAAACTTCTGCTGGGCAGTGAAACCCTAAAAATAAATGATGAAAAAAATATCTGTGCACAGCTAGCGGTGTCATAGACCAAATTGTATAATATGCACTTTTGATCAACCGGAAAGTCAACAAACTAAGGTCTCGACTGCGCATGTGCATGACGCGCTCAAGCCATATCGATTCATATAAACTACCTCACGATGTGGTTTATATAAAGCGAATAACATAAATCGATTCAGCCCTAAAACGCCATAGGGTCGCGTTTACACGCCAAATGTAAATCGATCTAGACAATCTGGTTTTATATGAAGCGTTTTAACTCGCCCGTGTAAACACGGCTTATGTTACATGGAGAATATGGACTTTTCTACAGCCTACTAGACCTTTATTTTGCAGAGAATATTACCCGTTAGTCTATGAACTAATAAAAGGACTCTCACTTGAAATAAATGTGCGTCTTGCATGCATATCTTTTTCTAATATTCCATGGTTATTAAACTGGTTCTGGACGTAACTGTGGTGTCCCCTGCTTTTCCCTTTCTTGTTATGTCAAGGAATATGCTCTTCTGGGAATACCAGAGCTTCAGTAAGAAAACATTTGCTACTGTTGCATGTGTAAGCCTATTTTATAGTACCATGACTAGTAATATAATTTTTCTACAAAGCTGTTTGAAAAAGTGTGTTACATCCACAACTCAAAATTGGGATGAATTAATTGTTTCATGCAATAAATTTTCATAAATAATTGTTATTAACAAATCATGTTACATCCACACTTGAGGCTGACTACTCAATTAATTTGTGTCATTCTAACAAGATGGTAACATAAACTATCTTTTCCATCACAGTATACGTATGGACAGGAGTTTACACCTCATTGAAAAAAAAGGGAAATACACAATATAAATTTTTAACCCTCATGTCATGATGTCACACATTGGCCCCCATTTACCATGAAAAGACCCATATGTGTTATTTTTAACTGGGGAAAGCACCTCATAAGTATCGTACTTCTGCTTTCTCCTTTTTCATGCAAAACATTACTGATATAAATATCAGCTTCATATACAATGATAATGTGGAAATAAATATATCTTATCTTATCCAAACACCCTATTACACTAAGACGGCTCACTCCCTATCTCTCCCATGGTAATGTAAATTTTGCAGTGCCATCTTGTGGTGGGTTTGATCAGTCTGGCTGCTGGCTGGTGTTTCACATGTAAGCACATACGAGGCGAGAGTGAGTTTAAAATAAATAAAGAGAGATTGCCTGTCATTTGGATGCTGATGTTGCGCCTACTGCCTGGTCCCCACCTCCCTCTGCCCCACCCTCCCTCTGCCCCACCCTCCCTCATTCTCTTGCTCTCCCCCCTCCCTTCCCGCTCCCGCCCTCTGTTCCCTCTGACCCTACCTCCTCCCGGGCTCTTTGCCCTTCCCCCGCCCTCCCCTTCTCACTCCCCTTCCATTCTCTCCGTCCCAACCTCCCCTGGCCTCACTGCCCTTCCCCTCCCCTTTGCCCTCCCATCCCCACCCTTCCCTCTCCTCTTATCTCCCTCCTCAGCCACCTTACCCAGCACTCTCACACCACACCTCCCTCCCCTCCCCTTGTTATATATATATTTTACCTCGGTAAACAGCCTCAGGCTAGGGAGAGGTAAGCACGTCCGGTACCAGCAATTAGCATATACAACTCACGACTGGATAACGTGTCGTTGGGTTGCTCCGGCAAAATTAGTCTACATACAAGCAAATACGCAGTAAGTATAATAAAAACTGTGGTTAGCTTAATTATGATGCATTAGAGCATCATTATGGAAAGTTTAGACTTTCGTTGGTCCAATTTGGACGAGTTATTTGGTTATAAACAACCAAGGATAGAACACTCGAGTGGGTTTCTCGAAGGAACCAAACCGGTCATTAGCGGTTATGTCAACACCCGGGTCACCGTGTGACTATGGGTAGAGATGTGGGTTTCGCCCTATCTCATGTGGAAATTCTCTCGTACTCTAATAGAGAGTAATGTTGGAGATGCTCCTGGGTTTCTTTTATAGACTCCCCTAGACAAAACTTTTTCAGGCGTTTCTCCGAGTTTCGTAGCATTTTCTCCAACTTGTTGACGTAGTAGTCACAGGTGGGAGAAGTGTGCGGAACAGAGGGATGGGCGGGCCGATACACTGGTCCCGACCCCGCGTAAGGTTTGGGCTTGACCCACAACCCACGCACAAATTTAGCTTATTACGCCTGTGTTATAACGGTATAAACACGTTCTCTAACACCAATAGATGTCCAAATGAGTTTGAAACAACCATATTGTGACATATATATATACCGGGACTGACCAAAAATGTTTGTTTCAGCTCCCGATGGCCACGAAGCGGAGTAAGCGCGGTGCAGCAGCAGCCGAGGGGCGTGTTCCGAGTGGAGTGGACGAGGAGTACGACTCCTCACCTGTGTTGTCGGCAGGGCCGTCGACACAGCCCCGGGCGCATATCCTCTCCGACCCGGACGAGGACGCAGTGCCTGATGTGCCTGCGCCTCCAGATTGGGAGGCTCGCTTTGCACGATTGGAAAGCCACATCTTGACTGCCAAATCGCCTGTGTCTCGGAAGCGGCGTAGGCCGAGTGTCCAAGAGGATTCGTTTGAGGATTTCTTGGACACAGACTCGGCGGTGGAGCTTAAGGCTCCTCCTCCTCCTTCTCCTAAACGGAGGAAGAAGAAGAAACAGGTGATTTCTTCGGGTGATGAATTCACCAAGGAGCGGGCAGAGACTGGTTTTCGCAAAAAGCGGAAGACTAAGTCCAAAAAGAAGAAGAGGAAGAGGAAATATTCTTCTTCTGATTCGTCCACTGAGTCTACTTCTACGGAATCAGACTCAGACACCATATATGAAGGGGTCTATGCGGACATTGGCACTAAAGTGGCTAAGAAGGTGGAGAAGCCAAAGGCTAAGCGGGTTAAAACCACTACGCTTATGCGCGAGACCGTGAATGGTCATTTTCGCACGTTCAAACCGGCGGAGGTTATCTCCAAGTTAGGAGATGAGTTAACAGGCATAAAGGGTGTTCCCAACTCCATCATTAAAGAAATGGATCGGGATGTCAATATGACGGATGACCGTAAGAAGTTTGAGGATGTGTTGCACACAGTGCATAAGGCAGTGTTGGCTACCCTAACAGCTATTGTTCCTGTGGCTAATAGGATGCAGAGTGAAAATAAGTTCTCGTCTTTGGCTAAGACAATGGACAAAGGCATTGCAGTGCTAGCGGCGGCAGGTAATTACCTGTCGTTTCGAAGATATGAAAATGTCTTCAAGTCAGTTTGCACAGATGCTGGCAAAGAAGTGGCTCGCTCTAAGAAGGTTACCGATAATGAGGGGAAGGAGTTTACGCTTTATCTTGCTCCAGAGCCGATTAAAGGGAAACCTTTAGATAACACCAAGATGTTTGGCGGTCAACTACAATACCTCTATAAAGAGGTAGAGACTGCAGCCAAGAGTGGCAAAAACATGGATGGCAAGAAGAAACAGGAAGTTCCTCGTTTCAAAAAGTCACGAGGGGATTTTCGTCCACGACGGTTCACCAGAGGAACCAGACCGAGTTCAAACTTCGGTCAAGGGTTTCGGGGCCGGGGCGCTCGCCCAGGCTGGACCGACAACACCGCACGGCCAATAGGCCGAGGGTTCAACTCGTCGAGACCTTTCCCCAGGGGCGGGTCCAAGTAGAGGTCCAAACACA
This sequence comes from Branchipolynoe longqiensis, assembly GCA_030323885.1. Taxonomy (NCBI): domain Eukaryota; kingdom Metazoa; phylum Annelida; class Polychaeta; order Phyllodocida; family Polynoidae; genus Branchipolynoe; species Branchipolynoe longqiensis. Next base: position 28,624,402 of record CM059194.1, read on the forward strand.
AACTTTACAAGTCCCTGCAGCCTCTAAAAACACACAAACTGTAAGCAACTTTGTGGCTGGTAATATTAGTAATCATATTTCTGAGTGGCACAAAATTACTAGTGACCAAGAAATTATAGAAATAGTTAGGGGTGTTCAAATTCCTTTTACACAAATTCCTGTACAAAGTATAATACCTTTTCCATATAACATTCAACCAGTTGAACGAGACGCACTAACTAAACAGGTACATAAATTCTTTGAGAAAGGAATTATACAAAAAGTGACACACTGTTCAGGACAGTTTATTTCAAACATTTTCTCGAGACCGAAGCCTAATGGTGATGTTCGAATGATCCTGGATTTAACAATCCTTAATAAAAGGGTGGAATATCGACATTTTAAAATGTTCTCTCTAGATACGGCACGAGATCTGATTACACCAGATGCGTGGATGGCTAGTGTTGATTTACAGGATGCATATTATACGCTTCCCATAATGGAACAATACCGAAAATTTCTTCGATTTATTTGGGATAACCAACTCTATGAGTTTACCTGTATGCCGAATGGCTTAGCTTGTGCGCCACGTTTATTTACTAAATTGCTTAAACCTGTTTTCTCGGTAATGGCGAGGAAGGGTCATATAATGTTTCCATACATAGATGATTCTTTTATTATAGCATCAACACAAATTGGTTGTGTGAATGCAGTTTTGGATTTATGTGCATTACTCACTAAATTGGGGTTTTATGTACATCAACAAAAGTCAGTGTTTAAACCAACAAAACAACTCAAATGTTTAGGGTTTATTCTGGATACACAGTCCCTTACAGTGTCGATAACAGAACAAAAACTAATTAAGTTTATGACTACAGCGACTCAGCTTATTAAGTTATCAAAGCCAAAAATTAGACAGGTTGCTGTTCTTATTGGCATAATGACCTCATATGCACCTGCTGTGTTATATGGGAAGGCCCATATTAAGTCGCTAGAAATAGATAAAAATTTAGCGTTAACACGAACTAAAGGCAATTTTGAGCGAAAGATGTTTATTTCGCAAGAAGGGTTACAGGATATTGGATGGTGGATGCAACATATAGCAAGTTCACCAAATCCAATCCGCATGGCGGAACCTAATACAGTAATTACTACTGATGCTTCGTTAGAAGGTTGGGGAGCTCATCGAGATGGGGTCACAACAGGAGGTAGATGGCTTGATGATGAAAAATCAGACTATATTAATGCACTAGAATTGCGTGCTATTTATCTGGGCTTACGTAGTTTAGTAAAGATAAATAAATCACAGGTTAGAATACTAACTGATAATACTACTGCCATGGCATATATTCGTAACATGGGTGGAACCAAATCAAAGTCTTGCAATCAGTTATCTAAACTGATTTGGAACTGGGCACAGGCTCAACAAGTCTGGCTGACTGTAGCGCATATTCCAGGGTCACAAAATACACTTGCAGATTATAAAAGTAGAAATTTCCATGACCATTTAGAGTGGTCTCTCTCTACACATTTGTTTAACTTCGTTTGTGAAAAATGGGGTACACCTGAAGTTGACTTATTTGCATCACGAAATAATAACAAGTTACCCTGTTATGTTTCTTGGCATCCTGAACCGGATGCTTGGAAAGTAGATGCGTTTGCTATTACCTGGGAAAATAATTATTTTTATATTTTCCCACCATTTAGCATTATCAGCCGAGTAGTGAGAAAAATCGGCTTGGAAGGGACACATGCGATACTGGTGGTGCCCGATTGGGACACGCAACCTTGGCTGCCAGCAGTTTCACAACTGGCAAAAGATCGTATACGATTCCCAAGAAAACTCGGGAATCTGACGCACCACGGACCGCTAGTGGTTCACGGCGACGTGTCAACGACGCCCCTATTGGCATTCCTTTTCTAAGGAAGCAGCTACAGCAATTTGGATTGGACAGAATTACTGAGGATAGGATAGTATCGGATGCCTGGAGGCCAGGAACTGTCAAAATGTATACAACCTATTTAAAGAAATGGGGTGTACATTGTTTGTTAATGAAAGTTAAGCCAACAAATCCAAAGATTTCACAAGTAGCTCGGTTTCTTCGTTCTCTAGAGGATGAAGGACTTTCCTTTGGATCGATTAATGCGGCGAGGTGTGCGTTATCAATTATATTACCTAGAATTGATGGCGAAACAGTTGGAAAACATTATGTTATTTGTTATTTACTTCGTTCAATTTATCAAAGGAATCCTCCAAAACCAAAGTATAGTCGGTTTTGGGATGTTTCTATAGTATTTAAGTTGTTTCAGGCTTGGCCTCACAACTCGTGGTTAGATATAAAACAGTTAGGTTTTAAGGTCGCGGTCCTGTTATTGTTAGTAACCGGACACAGAGGACAGACGATTGTTGCTTTATCCTTAACTGGATTAGAAATAGACAAGCAACAAGCTACGTTTGATTTAGAAAAATTGCTTAAATCGAACACGTTAGGTGACCCTTTATCAACGGTTCACTTAGACTGTTTTCCGAATGATCGGAAATTATGTGTTGTGTCGGCCATACGGGCTTATATATACAAGACAAAGGATTTACGTGCATCACAACAACTATTAGTGAGCTTTATAAAGCCACATAAGGCGATTTCACGAGACACACTTGCCAGATGGACAATTACGGTGTTGAAATTGGCTGGAGTGGATACGAGTAAATACTCTTCCCACTCAACTAGAGGAGCCATGGTCTCCAAGGCACGGGTGCTTGGTATTTCTGTGAAAAGAATACTAGCGCATGCAGGCTGGAAGACGGCTAAGTCGTTTGCAAAACATTATAATAAACGACTAGAAAAGCCTACCGGCGTTGCAAAGCGTCTTCTCGCCAACTAACAAGAATAGGTGAGAACAAAAATTTAGAATGTTATAATAATAAGAAAGAATGATATTAAGGATAAAAATGAATTATGTAAAGGTCTCCCTAGCCTGAGGCTAGCCTGAGGCTGTTTACCGAGGTAAAATAGTATAGTTATACGAGTCTTACCTTGGTACAGATGATGGATAACTGTTGTTTTACCGAGGTATAAGCCTCGGATAGATGTGGGCTAGGGCCCTCCCGCCACACCCTGCCACATCTATTCCGTTGGTGTACCTTTTCGGTAAAGTAATAGTATCCATTGTTTGAAAGTCATTTTTATCCTCAATAAGTAGGTTAAGATTGCTGGTACCGGACGTGCTTACCTCTCCCTAGCCCACATCTATCCGAGGCTTATACCTCGGTAAAACAACAGTTATCCATCATCTGTACCAAGGTAAGACTCGTATAACTATACTATATATATATATATATATATATATATATACATATATATAATACATATATATATATATATATATATATATATATATATGGAGTGGGGCTACCCCCACCACGTGAGGTAGGGGACCCCGGGTGACGTCATTGGGGCGCGGCAGGCAGGGGAGTACAGAAATAAACCAGTACCGAACAAGCACTCACCGTGTCCAGTCGTTTGTGAGTCCTTTCCAATATTACATGGTGTCAGATATAGAGAACTCACGATGGCGCTCGCAGGTTTGAAACCCCCAAGACCACTCAACTTGGAGGATAATCTGTCCCTAAATTGGGAAATGTGGTACGACTTGTACGAGTACTACACTGCAGCTGAGAAGATACAGTGCGCAGTGTTCTTACATGTGGCCGGTGCAGAAGCACAAAAGGTATATAGAACACTCAAAAATGACACCGGCATCGTAGACAAAATTCAGCCATTAATTGCAGCCTTCCGCTTATATTGCGAAGGGAAAACCAACATAAGTCATACGATACAAATTTAACTCATTACAACAAACAACACAGTCAATGGACACTTACATTCATGAGCTACAATACCCCATTGCACATTGTGACTATGGGGAGTTCACTGACTCCATGCTGTGTGATAGGTTAGTGTGCGGTGTCAAAGACACCAAATTAAGAGACCATTTACTACAGACAGCCAACTTGACTTTAGAGCAATGCATCGAGACATGCTGACTCAGTGAGCACCGCTCAGCTCTATTGTCAGAAACGACGGCAACGATGGAGGCTGAACACGTGGATGCTGTCAATGTGCGCCGACTGACACCCGCCCCGGTCACACTACGTGCACCATCATGGGCAGGTCAGCGCACTCCGTCAAGATCAACCAACACCGGCACACAGTGTGGTAGATGCAGATATATGCATACACCGGGACAATGCCAAGCCAAAGGGAAACAATGTTCAAAATGTCATTTACTCTAAGGTGTGTAAGACAAAAAGGCCAAATTATGCAAGTCTCAATGTAATACAAGTGGACGACAATAACCCAGCTCCAACTGACATTGAGAGTGACTTTGACGAAGACAACAATTTATTCGTTGGATACATTTCACAACCAGATATGAGTGACACAACCCTCTGGTTTGCTACCCTGTCACTCAACAATGAGAAAGTGAAATTTAAGTTGGATACGGGGTCTCAGGCAAATATAATTCCCAAAAGCGTGTATGACAAATTAAGTAATGTTGTACTTCAACCGACTAAATGCACATTGGTAACATTCTCTGGGGAGCGAATTCGTCCAGAGGGGGAAGCTGAAATTGCGCATGTTACAGGTAACATGACTAATTTACGGGTGGAGAACCCTGCATAATGAAGCGATAGGTGGAGCCACTGCTACTAAATCCCAGTAACGCTAGGGGCGATCCGACCCGACCCCACCAGCTGACCCGTCCCCACACATCGATCACGTGACTTCCCTCCTTGTCCCGCTACCACAACCTTCCTACCCGAGCTCCAGATCACACCGATTCACTTTCCAACGTGGACGCCATAGCCTAGCGCCAAAGCGCACAGAAAACTCACTGACAAAATGGCAATTTGCTTAGGGTCAATTAACCCTCAACGGTACCAATTGGGACGATAGAACCGGGCCCAGGATCGACCTGGACGCCATAGCACAGCAGCTAAAGCGAACCAACCAGACCGATTATTTATTTTACACTATTTTATGCCGTTGATATTATAAACATTTACATCGACCTGGCCGCCATAGCGCAGCGGCTAAAGCGTATGATGCGCGAGAAGGAAGAAAGCAGAGGCGGGGGTGGGAAAAAAGACGTTTTATTCACGCCTCAATGACCTACAGGGCAAACAGTGTATCAATGAAGTAAATAAGTCAAATGCACAGTGTAAGGTAATAAGCAAAAGTATCAATGAAGTAAATAAGGCGGTGTCGCGGGGGTCCACGACTGAGACGTCTACGTCGGTGAGGCTGGGCTGGGCTGTGGCCTGAGGCGTGAGGCGTGAGGCGTGAGGCCCGAGGTGATGGTCCCCTGGTGAGGCTGGGCGGCGCTGCGGTCGGTGGTCGCTGGGAGGATGTCGGTGGACGGCGGGGTCGGTACGGTCGGCGGCTGGGGTCCTGGCAGAGGGTTCCTCGTGAGGCTGGGCTGGGCTGTGGACTGAGGTGTGATGCCCGAGGTGGTGATCCCCGGCTGAGACTGGGCGGCGCTGCGATCGGTGGTCGCTGGGAGGTTGTCGGGGGGAGGTGCGGGGCTGTCGGCAGTGGTGAAGGTGGGGCGCCGGGAGGGGCCCCCCGGGCCGGCCGGGGGGCGGCCGGCGAATCAAAAATCCGCCGAGGTGGAGGGGGGGGTGTGGCGCTCCCGGGTCTGCTTCGTGATGCAGTCGGCCTCGCTGTGCATGGTGAAGACGCGCCTCACGTTGGCGCAATACGCGCAGACGTGACGGCGTCTGTCTCCCGCCTCCCCGTGGGCCTCCCCGAGGTGGGCCCGATCGCAGGAGGCGGGGGCGCGGTTCCAGGCCGGGCAGGGCGTCCCGTGCATCTCCCTATCGTAGGCGGTGCGGGGGTCGGCGTGGGCTCGGGGGAAGTGCGCGCCTCGCTGGAGGGGGTCGAGTGGGCGGGCGGGGGCGGCGGTGGCATGGTCGTCGGGCATGGCGAGGCAGTCGAGTCTGTGGAGGTTGATGGCCACCAGGTCGTGCCACCCGTGGGGGAGGGTCCCGTCCGCGATGGCAGAGAACACACTCTCTGAGTATCGGCGGACGGTAGCCCACGGGTATATTAAGTTGTCCCGGCACACCCCGAGGAGGTGGTGGTGGAGTCCCTGGGCGGAGTGGGCGGGGAAGTCGGGGTGGTCGATGAGGTTGAGGAGGGCGAGCGTGTACTCGTCCTTTGTCGCCTCTCCTCGTTTGACCGGCTTTCTCTCTGCCCCTCGCTTCACAAGATCAGAAGGAAAGATGTAGTGTGCTGGTATCCCTTGCCGCCTGGTGGAGTGCCGCGCCTCGGCGGAGGCCAAAAGCTCCCGGACGGCGTCGGCCGCGGATGCGGGGCTGTGGCGGGTGAAGTCCTCCTGGTAGGCCGGGGACGTGGTAGATGGTGCTTGCGTGGAGAGGTGGCGGTACCTCTCGTACTCCGCCAGCGGTGCCCCGGGCAGGCTCGCGTGAGGCGGCGGCGGGGGCCGGGCTGCAGTGGTGGTGCGCGCCCGAGGCGCCGGGGCGGGCTCCTCCGGCACGAGGGCGTCGATCCGGGCGTGGAGGTCTGCCGTTGCCTGGCGGGCCTCGGCGGCGGCCTGGGCGGCGGCCTGTCGGTTCTCGAGCTGCATGCGCTGCATGGCCTCCAGCAGCACGGACACCTCGGAGCCCGAGGCGCGGTCCGAGGGGGCCGCGGGGGACGCCGGGGCTGAAGCCGGCGACTCCTCCCGGGGCGGTGTTGATGTAGGCCCCGGCGTCCGGGGGGCAGCCCGGGAGCTCTTGCGTCCACGACCTTTCCCTCGGGGCATGGTGCGTTCGTGTTTTGGGCGGCGGTTGAAGTCCAAAGAAGAAGAAGAAGGGGCAGAGATGTGGAAGGCGGCTGGAGGCTGAGTGCCTGAGGGAGGCCGGCGGGCGGCCTTATAAGGGGGGAAGTGAGCAGAGGCAGGAGGGGGGGGGGGGTGAGTCGCTCAGGGCCGGGGGGAGGTGAGCAGTGGCAGGGGTGAGTCGCTCAGGGGCGGAGGGAGGTGAGCAGTGGCAGGAGGGGGGGGTGAGTCGCTCAGGGGGGGAAGTGAGCGCGGTCGGGCGAGGTGAGAAGGCAGCGCGACACGCGGGGCGGGGGAGGGTCTCTCCCTTCCCTCGCATCAAACGTAATGCTTCGCATTACGACCAAACCAGCCGGGCACCACAACCTTCCTGCCCGAGCTCCAGATCACACCGATTCACTTTCTGCCACTTTCTGCCAACACTACCTCGCTTCTCACATGCATGAGTGTCGATGATATACAGTACACAGTCTACATGCTACCTGTGTATTCCTTTCGTCTCGCGAGCCGTGCAAGAGTGTCGAGGACGTCAGCATACCTGTGTTGCCCCCGTCTTCTCGCCTACCAGCGCAAGTGTGTCGAGGACTCATGGTCGACGTCTCGACTTGACGGTATCGTAGAAACAAAACTATTTACTAGAGATGTGAGGCCTGCGTATCGATGTAAGAAGAGAAGAAATGTATACGTATACTACTGGGACGGAGACCGCTAACTAAAGAATTTGAGAATTTGAGAATCAGCCGATTCACAAAAAGACAATTTGCTGTCGATAACTCGACAACTCTCTCGTTATTAATATAACATTCAGCCCGCCATTCCTTAGGCTTGATATTATAGTCATTTACAGTAATTCAGCAAGTTTTACTACTGACTTGGTACGGTCCTTGGGACACTAGAACCGGGCCCAGGATCGACGTGGCCGCCATAGCACAGTAGCTAGAGCGTACAAACCACGCCGAGGTTCACACTATTTTATGCCTTGATATTATAAACATTTACATCAACCTGGCCGCCATAGCGCACTGGCTAAAGCGTACAAACCAGCCGGGCTCCAAGGTCTTAGATAGGATACTTATTTATAATTGAATGAACTCATTTATTAATTGGGACGATATAACCGGGCCCAGGATCGACGTGGACGTCATAGTACAGTAGCTAAAGCGAACCAACCAGACCAGGTTCAGCCAAGTTGCCATAGCCTAGCGCCAAACCGCATGAAAAACTCAATTATTTATTTTTCACTATATTATGCCATTGATATTATAAACATTTACATCACTGGCCGCCATAGCGAAGTGGCTAAAGCGGACAAACCACCCAGGCTCCAATGACTTAGACAACAGTCATTTATAATTTAAGGAACTCATTTAACGCCATCGCTTTACACCACTATTTTATGGCATTGATATTATAGCCATTTACACTAATCAACTCATTAAACGTCACCGCTTTACACCAGATTCATTCTCACCCACAAATCACCAACTTCATCACTATTCTACTACATCACTTTTACCACATTTTACTGATACCTTTACTTACCAGCACTGTTTTATGACATTATCCTACACATTTACATTTTAACCAACTCATTTAACGACACCCCCACATCAACAACTACGACGTTTTATTTTATCTCTTACTATCGCTTTTACGGAGACTATTCCACACATACAAATATTACAACATACAAATACGACAAATAGACATTTGAAAGTCACTGACTGGTCAGTGGTCCAATAGACAGTTTCTGTTACCACCCAAATATGCCGAACACAAGAAAAAATGCAAAGAAAGCAAGGAAAAATGACACACCAAAGCCGCGGGGGCGAACAAGGAAGGCCCAGATGGAGCCGGACCTCCATGAACACAACATGGAAGCATCCCCGGTTTCCCCAGCCAGCAGGAACTCAACCTCGGCAATGCAAGAGACGTCAACATCGGAACAGGCATCAGCCACGGACGCGATAATACATGCGGTAAATGCAGCTGTTAGCCGTGCAATGGAGGCACAGATGGCCACCATCAGGTCCGAGATAGCGGACAAGATGGACGCATTCAAACACAAGTCCCGCTCAAGAAGGAAAGCGAAAGAGCAGGAGGAAAGCACATCATCGGGGGAACCTGATAGTGACAGTGACAGTGCGGTTCAGACACAACACGTCACCTGCAAGTCAGCCCGACAACGGACTGGAGCGACAGAAGGCGTCGCCGTACCGAAGACGGCCCCTGCCAAAAGCTATAAAAAACAAAAAAGTAAAGCAGCCTATGGGGACACGCCAGACAGTTGCAACCAATACCGGAACAGCTATAACTCGGCGCCAATCAGGGGAGGAGGCCAGACGAGTCTCAAAGGACGACATAACCAGGATCGATTCAATAACAACGACGACCCGGGCAGCATATCCGAACTCTTGGTGGCAGCCGGGGCAGCACTCGGGAAGAGGAAAAGTAAATTATCACGGCTCCCCCATAACTATGTAGTTCACGGAGATAGAAGGGAGAGGATTGGCATGGCTGAGGCGACCTGGCCTGAGTACTTCGGAGCGTTGTGCACTATGCTCAGGGCACCCGAGATCCCAGACGCATGGTCCGACCCCTTAATAGACCAAATTCACCAAATAGCCACTATGGCGAAGGACTGGCAATGGGAGACATGCCGCCGATGGTCAGAGCGCGTGTTCTCAATGATTGACGATGGTCGACTTCGAAATGGATGGACAGATCAATATGCAATCAAGGATGTGCAATGAGACGTCTTTGCCTTAGGAACGCGGGTCAATAACACGGTTCTTGACAAAGGCACGCGCAACAGCTACAACACCACCCACGTAGTTGGCGGCGCGGGCAGAGCAACAGAGAACCATCACGAGTTTAATCGTGACACAGATGGGAAGACATGCCACCCATGGAATTGGGGCAATGAGTGCGGTTTCGCGGAGACACACGGGACGATGCCAGACAGGAAGGTACACGTGTGCGCCTGGTGCGCGAACAAGTATCGCCGCGCGAACAACCACAGAGAGAAAGACTGCATAAATAAAAAGCGTTTCCTCGAAAAGAAAGGAGCGGCCGCATCAAACGCGCAACAGACCTCTCAGGTTTTTTTAAATGGGGCTCTCCGCGCGACACCGGTTTGGCAGACGAGGAGCCTGTCAAGTGCAACCAAGGCAAACGCGAGGCAACCAGCCCACACAGAGCAAGCACAGGCAAACTCCGGGGCAGGCACAACGTAGCGCAGGCCCCTACGGATAACGGCAAGCCACCTGTAGAACAGGCCGTTCAGACCCTCGACAACCCAAGAAACAGACGCAGTCAGGCACTCAAACCTGAAAGAAATCCCGGCACCCCCGATGCCATGCATTCCTCAAGAAACCACCACAGCTTCCAGGAAGTTAAGACAAGCGGCGCCACCGGCGCAACGTATGCTTGGCCGCCAGCAGAATACGCCGTTGGGACCAAGCCACCGACCGTGACCATACAAAAGGTCAGCATCAGTGACGACAGCATAGGGATCAAGGATGGCGGCGTGCATGGTGGCAACCATGACACTTATGTCACGGCCTTAGGAAGCAGAGGTGATGAGGAAGCGGGCTGGGACGATCCAACAATCCACGACACAGGCGCGGACATTGCAAGCCTAAACTCACGCCCGCCCATGACACCCATGGACTATAGGCCCATTCTGAGCGACATATGGCCACACCCACAAACAGACCTATGGGGAAAACACCAGGGCTATCTGAACATTTACCAGCAAGTAAGGGCTACAGCGTTACCAAACCACATGAAGGCTCGGATACCCATCCCCTCAGGCCTCATCATCAAGGTTTGGAGGGAGCTGCTAATAGGCTATCACGATAGCCAGGTGGTGGACTTCCTAGAATATGGATGGCCCGCTGACTATGCAGCCACAGAGCCCCCTGTCACCTGCATCGCCAACCAAACTGACGACCCCGATCAGATCGAAGGGGTATAATTCTTCATCATGCTGTCGGTCGCGATGCGACAAAGACTGCTTTCATTACTTGACTGCTGCTCTCCATTTAGCTCTCTGCTGTGAGAGTTGCGTCCATGAGTCGGTATTAATGTCTCTCAGCTTCAGGTTTCTCTTGATGGTATCCTTGAACCGGAGACGAGGGTGCCCTCTCTTTCTGTAGCCAGAAGACAGTTGAGAATAGAGGATCTGCTTTGATAGCCTGTCTGATGACATCCTCATGAGGTGTCCAGTCCACCGGAGATTCTTTTTGCTCAAAAGATCTTCCATAGAGGGCAGCCCCTTTCGTTTGAGTATGTCATTTCCTTATTCGTCACTTTGTCCTTCCAGGTTAAGCCCTCATGATTGAACGCAGGATGTCGCATCATGAAGGCATGCAGCTTTTTCACCTGCTGTCTGTACGCTGTCCAGGCCTCGGCTCCGTATAGTAGGGTGGATAGCACGATTGCGCGGTATTTTTACCTTTGACCCGAATGGACACATGGTGGTTGTTCCAGAGTCTCTGGGGTAGTCGGCCGAAAGATGCGCTAGCCTTGGCCATCCTCCTCTGTATCTCAGCATCAATGCGTCCATCACTTGATATTGTGCATCCGAGATAGGTGAATTCCGGAACAGAGTTCAGCTTGTTTCCGTTCAAACATGATGCTCTCCTCTCGGGTTCTTTAGAGTTGGGTTGGTACTGCTATAAAGATCTGTAAATAACTTGATGTTAATTTTTAGGCCTTCAGGCCAAAACTTCTTTGATGCATCGGAGAAGCGTCCACTATTTTCTGGGTCTCTTCAGCAGAATGGGCAACCAGTGCACTGTCATCTGCGAATAGTAGCTCTCTCACCAGTATCTGAGTAGTCTTGGTCTTCGCTCTGATGTGTGCGACATTGAATAGGTCAGCGCTCTGTCTGGACTGTATATAGATGCCATCCCCCATGTCTCGGAAAGCCTCGTCTAGCATTGCTGATAGGAAGATGGAGAAGAGCGTGGGGCCAGTACACAACCTTGCTTGACCCCATTGGTAACCCCAAACGATTCCGAGACTTCCCCTCCAGCACTAACGTTCGCCATCATTCCTGTATGTAGAGCCTCGATCATAGTTGTGAACTTCTCTGGGCATCCGTATTTCCTCAGTAGCTGCCATAGCCCGGTCCTCCCGACTGTATCAAATGCCTTAGTGAAATCGACAAATACCATGTACAGTGGTCGGTCCTGCTCAATGCACTTTTCTTGTAGCTGTCGGAGACAAAATATCATATCCGCAGTGCTCCGGTTACCTCTGAAGCCACACTGTGACTCCGGAACTACACCATGTGTTATGTGACTAGATAGTCTGTTGAGTAGGATCCTGGCGAAGATCTTCCCTGCTATGGAAAGAAGAGAGATTCCTCTATAGGTCCCACAGTCTGTTCGATCACCTTTCTTGTAGATTGTTACAATGCTGGCATCCTTCCATGCTTGGGGTACAGAACCCTCCTCCCAGGCATTGGTGATTAGTTGGTGCAGTCTTTTGAGCAGATTGTCTCCTCCATGCTTCCATACCTCGGCAGGAATTCCATCACCCCCAGGTGCTTTGCCATCTTTCAGGCTGGTGATTGCTCTAGCCATCTCATCCATGGTTGGAATCTCATCGAGGCATGTTATAGTAATGCGCTGCTGGATGTTGTTCAGAGCTTCGTGATCTATGTCACCAGGGACGTTGAGTAGCTTCTGGAAGTGTTCGCTCCATCTTGCCACAACTCTCTTGCTGTCGGAAAAGGTCTCCGTTCCATCTGTTGATTTCAGGTGAACAGCTCCCTTCTTCACGGGTCCCCACACTTCCTTCAGTCCGCTGTAGAAGCCATTCATGTTGTTTCTGTCTGCAGCTCTCTGCAGCTCCTCTGCCTTCATTTCCCACCAGTCTGACTTCAATGCACGGGTGCATTTTTGTAGCAATCTGCAGGCATCTTTGTATGCTGCAGTGGTGGATCTAGTGTTCCTGGTCTGCAACACTCTCTGGTGGGCTTGGTCACTTCTGCTCATAAGATTCTGTAGCTCCTGATTGTTGGGGTCGAACCAGTCCTGATGTTTTCTGTCTGGCTTGCCGAGATAAGTTTTAGCTGTGTTGTATACAACCTGCTGCAAAGCTGCCCATTCCTCATCTGGTGTTGGGCTTTCCTTCTCCTCCCATTGTGCGAGAGCGCTGTCCATCTCCCGCTTGAAGCTCTCCCTGTGACTGATGGTACTTAATTTTGCTGTGTTGAGCTTTGTCGGTTTATTTGTCCCTTGCCTGTTGTGTTTTTCTCGTATTCTGAATGCCACTTTTGACCTTAGCATCTGGTGATCGGTACAGCAGTTAGCTCCACGCATGGCTCGAGTACTGTGGATGTCCATCTTATCCCGGCACCTTGTGATGATGAAGTCGATCATATGCCAGTGCCTGGAACGAGGATGCATCCAAGTGGTCTTGCGTTCATCCTTCTGCTTGAACATGGTGTTTGTCACTATCTGTTCGAACTCAGAGCACAAAGCCAGTAGGAGCTCACCATTGGAGTTGCATTTCCCGATTCCATGTTTGCCCATGGCCAAGGGCCACTTGTCATTGTCTCTTCCTATCCTTGCATTGAAGTCTCCTATCAGCAGTAGCTTATCCGTGTGAGGGATGTCACTGAGCGTACTTGCCAGCTGGTTGTAGAAGGCCTCCTTGTTATCATCTGGGTTTGTCATTGTTGGAGCGTACACACTAATAATTGTAGCAAAGTTGTCCTTGCTCAAAGGTAGTCTCATCGTCATGAT
>CM059194.1:28638484-28738302 GCA_030323885.1 Branchipolynoe longqiensis
AATGAATATGTTTAAGACAACTCTCCATAATTAAGCATTTTGAGGTAAGAAACATACAATTTCAGTCACTTTACAGGCTGATGTTTACATCACCATTGATTAGCCATAAGTAAATCTTGTTCTAAATATTAAATTGTCAATTGTGTCAACAAAAACTTGTTTCAAAGAAATATATAACCAATATCTGATTAACCCTACTCATTTTCTATTTCTACATATGTCATTAACCATAGGATATAAATAAAAACATGAATAAAATAAGCAAAACTGACTCTGGCTATGGCTCTAACACTAGTCTGAGTGCCCAGATTTGTCTAAATCTAAATGCACATGGCATAAGATGTGCATAGCATATTGATGTAAATGCAATGCTAGATAAAAGATTAATATCTTAATTTATTATATATATATATATATTTTTTAGATGGTATTCTATGTTTCAAACAAGAGCTGAGATGAGCTGAAACTAGCACATTTCATAGCTGCACCTAGTGTATTAGCATGTGCCATGTGCTTCTTGTGGGTTTGTTTTGCTCTGACGCATCCCACAATGTACCGCGCCGCCAGAACGGTGATATAGTCTATTGCTGAGTCACCATTTCTGGAATTGTCATTTCTGCTGACAGAAAGTGTTTTCTGCCACTTTCTGCCTGCCGTGGGGCAGAAATAGGTTTCTGCCGCACGGCACAAATACAACTCTAACATGTTGTGTTTTTTTTTTGGTAAAGTATTTATTCATCTGAATATGACATTTGTCAGCGCCGGAGCACTGGTCTTCCGGCCATCTTACTATTGGAATTGACATTCTAATTAATCTAAGTTTGGTCAGTGCTGTATTAGTCACAGCACCGATCGTTTAGAATTAAGGGAGTAGCTCCTGCTGTATAATATACAGCACCAGTCACTGCGGTTCATGCAAAAATGGGGAGCAGCACCGAGTAGAAGATGTATACTCGGGGCAACTCAAACAATTGTTGTGGGTTACATTTTTCTCTTATAAAACAAGCTAAGTTTATAGTTGAAGAAGACATTTTGTCTGTCTTATGTAATGTTCAATGTGTTTAAACAGATTGATAGTTGTGTAGGATGTTTGGTGTGTTGTTGGTTTGTTCATGATGGTTAAGGGTGGTGGCAGGGGAGGGGGGGGCCCATTGGGGTGGGTGGTAGGGGGGAAAAACCTAACATTATTCTTTTTAATTATAATCCTTCCTCCCAGACAAATGTGCACCGGGAGGGGTGGGTTAATCGGTAGAGCGCAGGCCTCGCGTGCGGAAGGTCGGGAGTTCAGTTCCCGGTCGAGTCAAACTCAACTTAAAAATTGATACGTGTCGCTTCCTAGCCTGGCGTTCAACATTAATAGGATAGGACAGGTACTGGCTAGCTCAGTGTCAGGATAATGTGACTGAGTGGGATATCGGGTCAGGGTGCTGGCAGTCTGATTTCCCAGTGGGGCAGCAGCACTATAAACTTGAGTGCACACTGTCACAAGTCGGTACCCATCCTAATATGACCTTAGATGTTTCCAGGATGGAAAACTTCAATAACCACCCTAGAGTATTGTTGCCTCAAAGCTAGGTAACGAAATTGTTGACAAGGGGGGTTAATCAATCGCTGGTTGTGGACCTTGAGATTTGAATGTACATATATATCTCAGTTCTTCAGGGTTGCAGGGTTTCAGCCACCTGGTGGTTAAACCCCCTTAAAACCAAGACCAAAACCGCACTGGTTAAAGGTTTTAGCCATTAAAATAAAAGTTGCCAGAACTAAAACTATTCTCCTCTGTGCATAAAATCATAAGAATAATTGTTCAAAATTGTTTCTAATACAGTTTAGACAAATTAAGCGCGCCTTTTGATGCCACGGGGAGGGGTAAGAGTAACATTGTACATTTTTCTGTGACTAAAATGTAGCACTATAGCATATTGCTATTAATTAAGTCTTTAAAATGTTCATACAACTGGCTAGGTGTTATGTAATCCATTCCCTACATATTAGCCATGGTCACAAGCAATCCTGGATGTTTTCGCCGGTTATAACCAGTTTTATCCAGTTATCTATTATAAGCACCTATGACCACCCCCCCCCTCCCACCACCCCCAGCACTCCTTTACCTGCTGCCAACAAACCAAGTCATCCACCTTACAAGTTATGTGCCCAGCAGATTCAGAAAATGTGTATCAGTCTGGTAGTATTGCTATAAACATAGACACTAATAAAGACTGTACTAGACTACTAAATGACTGAAACGTACACTCCTCCAAGTATAGTTTATCCCATCATTACTAACAACCTACTTACTCAAACTACTTCATGTAGTTAAAAAAAAAACACCCGAGGTATTAACCTTTTAAGCGTAACCCTACAAGCTAACCACACTCTATCTAACATAATAAACAAACCATTCTACTAACACTCCATCTCAACATGTTATCTCCAACAACATGATAATTATGCAATTCACAACACAGTAGGCATAGAAAACTATGAAGGGAAACTATGCACCTAACCACTCCATAATGTAATGGTGTAATCAATACACATGTATGTATCTAAGTATGTATGAATACAACATACAACTCCTATTTTTATATGTGAATTGTCAAACTATACCATATGTAAGTCTTTGAATGATTAATATTGTTATTTCAGCTTATTTGAGCTAGCTGCTGGTGACAATATCAGACTACATATACATATATTGTAAATAACTGTATTGACACATGTCTGGAAGACCAGTGCTACGGCGCTGACAAAAGACTTTATTCAATGAATAAACTATATTTACAACAATAACAAAAAAAGCCGTTAAGATCGGTTAAAGCCTAAGTTTAGCCATCGTCACGGCTACAACCATACCCTGGAGTTCTTTGCATGATTCATCAATCATTATAATCTATATTAAAACCTCTCTAAATCGACCTACCTTGGGGTCGACTTTAAGTGGTCCATTTAAGGAGGTGGTCGGTTTAGGGAGTTAGAATATGGTTACAATGGTATTGCTAGGACCCAAATAAAGTGATTTATATAGGGGAGTGGTCGATCTGTGGAGGTGGTCGGTTAGGGAGGTTTTATTGTATATATCCATGAGGTGTTGGCTTATGCTGACAATATGTTTAAAGTTGCATAGTCTGATGATTTTGAATTTCAGTATTTTTTTATAGATAAATATATTAGATTGATCACTAGTATCTACTTTACATTAGTTCAAAGTTACTTTTATTTTAAATGGTAAACTTTTGAGATATTTTGAGTGCAAACATGGACAATTAGTTTTGGCAAGCTGGCCAAAACTCTGACACCATAGACTTCTGCAGTAACAGGTTCTGTTAAATTGACTCAGTATTGCCTTCTACGCAGAAACAAATGCTTAATAAGTGCATCAGTATCTAAGTTAGATACGTAAAATCAAATCTAGATAATTGGTTTGGTTTTGAAAATTTTATATTTCATCTGACTATGCAGCTTTAATTGCATTCTCATCCCCAGAACGTGACGCACGACAATACCAAATTAATTAATTAATTGAATGAAAAATATTTGTCTAGACGAAGTTCATCATTAACTTCATTTTGCCAGAATCAGCTTCTCAATTCACGAAGCCTTATTTTCAATTTGAAAGTCTTTGTTTCCCAAAAGTGAATCAGATAGTGATATTAATATGGTTGCTACAGACCCAATGACTGAGTTTTTGCCATTTAAAAAAATAGATATATATTATATTGGTCGTTATAATTTAGTCTATTTGAATTTGAAGTAACTTATTATAAAGGGCTGACTTTGGAGATAATTGATGCAAAAACATGCTAAATTAACCCCCCCCCCCTAAAACTGCAGAACATGAGCTTTTGCCCGTTTTCGAGCATAGCACATGAGCCCACTGTACTGCAATAAATGTTTAATGAGTACATGGTGTCAAAGTTAGATATGTAGGATCAAATCTAGACTCTGCACAGGTAGGCGTAGGGAGGGTGGTAACATCAGGGAGCCTAGGTGGTGTAATGGTTAGCACACAGGCCCAGAATCCAAGAGATGTTCGATTCACACTCTAGGCACAATATTTCCCATTTTCATCTTTCCCACGATAGTAGGATGGATTAAACCTTGATAATATGTAGCAGATTATGCAGCTTTAACGACAGTATTTAGTCGCGACCCAAGTTAGAGAGCCCATAATGCAAGAGATGTTCGATTCACACTCCAGGCACAATATTTCCCATTTTCATATTTCCCACGATAGTAGTATGGATTAAACCTTGATAATATGTAGCAGATTATGCAGCTTTAACGACAGTGTTTAGTCGCGACCCAAGTTAGAGAGCCCAGAATGCAAGGGATGTTCGATTCACACTCTAGGCACAATATTTCCCATTTTCATCTTTCCCACGATAGTAGTATGGATTAAACCTTGATAATATGTAGCAGATTATGCAGCTTTAACGACAGTGTTTAGTCGCGACCCAAGTTAGAGAGCTATCAGTTTCAGAGAGGAGAGACGGTGCTACTAATAGTAATACTATAGCGTACACTCTGCCCGGAATTAACCCTAACCATAAAAGCTTAGTTAAATAGATCAGAAAAGACCCCACCTGAACTGACTTATCTATGTAACTGACATTTTAGGGTTAGGATTAAAGGCAAAGATGCAGAGTCCCATGAAGCATCGAATTTTCAAAACCAAAGCAATTATCTAGATTTGATTCTATATATTACAGGCATTTGATTGGGTACAGGTAAAAAACCCTGACATTTTTGTTAGGTTATCGTTGGGGCACATAGCATCCCACTGAGTCGCGAGAGGGATGCAAAAAGTGTATTTCAGATGGCCAGAAAAAGAAACGGAATTAAACAACAAAACATAATTCCGGTTTCGGCGGCCAGAAAAAAACCAGAATTCCCGTTAAAACCAGCGAAATCACATGCCTGATATTATATAATTTTTATCTAACTTGGATGCTGACACACTTATTAAGCATTTGTTGCCATATAGAAGATAATACTGAGTCAATTTAATGGAAACCTAGTGCTGCAGAAGCCTATTGTGTCAAAGTTTTGGAGTGCTTGCCAAAACTATGTCAGACTGACCATATGTTTGACGTCCAATAGCCGATGATAAAATCAATGCGCTTTAGAGGCATCGTTAAATAAAACAAGCCTTTCTTGCCAAAACTAATTTTACATGTTTACACCTCAAATATCTCAAAGGTTATCCATTTAAAATAAGTCACTTCAAAGGTAGATTATGACAATCACATTAATATATTAATCTAGGAAACATTACAAAAACTCAAAACTATCGCACAATGCAACTTTAAAGGCCCAGTAGACTACACACTATAGCAGCACTATATAGCAGGAATAGCGTCCACAGAGATGTCTCCTGAGTAGTATACGGAAAGTGGCCTGGTCAACACTGGTCATCAAGTTCAATACTACAGACACTATTGTAGCAGGCCGCACTATCCTTACAATTTACATGCAAGGAGCCACGTGCACATATTTGTTTCTTGGGGTTTTGCATCCTAGCAACATCTATAGTCATATCAGGACGGGTACTGACTTGTGACATTGCACACTCGTGGTAACTTTATAATATGGTCCCACTGGGAGACCAGGCCACCGACACTGTGACATGATTTCCCACTCAGTCACATTATCCTGATACTGAGCTAACCAGCCCTTATCATATCCTAGTAATGCCGAACATCAGACTAGGTAGCGACAAGTATCAATTTTGTGTGTCATTGGTTGGACTCGGCTGGGATTCAAACTCCCGACTGTCCGCATGGAAAGTTTGCGGTCTTACCGATTTAGACACCGTGTGCGGTGGATTACATGACACCTGCTATGTCAGAACATTATTGATCTAGATACAGAGTTGTCCTTTGATTGACTGATTGGTGATTGTTTAACGCCGTGTCTCCAGCAAAGGCCATTTTCACGTCGAGTTATTCCTTGATTGGTTGGTTGTTGGAGTTTTACGTCCTGGCAACATCTAAGATCATATCAGCACAGGTACCGACTTGGGACAGTGTGCACTCATGGCGACTTTATAGTGCTGTCCCACTGGGAAACCAGGCCACCAGCACCATGATCTGATATCCCACTCAATCACATTATTCGGACACTGAGCCAACCAGTCATTGCCCTATCCTAATAATGCTGAGCGCCTGGGTAGGATAGGAAGTGACAAGTATACATTTAGTAAATCATTGGTTTGACTCGACCGGGAATGGAACTCCCAACCATTCACACGTAAATCAGCATCTGTGCCCTATAATCCCCCATATATATATATATATATTATATAAGTTGGTTGTTGGAGTTTTACGTTCTAGCAACATCTAAGGTTATATCAGCACAGGTATATATATAAGAAAATCAGCATCTGTGCATGTCCTATTTATCCCTACTTGTAAATTAAGGACGTCACATAGAGTTCATGTGCACAGAATTTGCGGCTTAAACTGATCCTAAAGTTTGTCAAACGACTATTAGACATAGAAAAGACAGTTCCCGCTCCCATGCTGATTATACCCTGAAGTCATATTATGCGGTCATTATTACTTAAAGTCATGAATATATTTGTATAAATGGTCGGAAGGCCAGTGTTTTGATGCTGAGAAAAGACTATATTCTGCCAAATAAAACTATATTACCAACAAATACAAAAATGCATACAGATACACTAACTTGACTAAGCATAAGGTATGACTTATGTTCAGTTTCAAACACATTTTGCTAATAAGATTATGTGATATTGAAGAAAGTTTCTATAAATAGGTATGTCAGATACCGATAGGGGCACGTCGGTCACCATGTCTACAGTAAAATGTTCCTGCATTTTCACCATTCCGGCCTTGATTAAAGTACTTTCACATTGGAATATTTTCATAAATTTTATATCACTGGAAAGAACATGACTATTATTTTCACTGAAAATATACATTAAAATACCAAAATCAAAATAATTAGAGCATAGAAAGCTGTAACAATGTGGCAAAGGTCACAGTTTATTATAATGGTGAATCCAGACTAAAAGTCTAAATTGAACAATTAAGCCAACATTAGAAATGTCATAACTTTCTCCCCTATTAAGAAATTATCAAAATCACAACAGATTTGAGTTTGTCTCAGCAAGATCTGTTGAAAGAGCTTAAATTTATACTGTTTGTTGTGTTTTAAAATTTTAGCTGATCTATCTACTATAAAGAAAGCATAGAACTTGCCAATCTTTAGTTACTTAACTATGTCCAATGATATTGAAGAAAGTTTCTGCATATAGAAAGCATAGGATATGTCTATCTTGAGTTACTCCAGTATGCCCTACATTATTATTATTATTATAGATCGTTGTGTAGATCGGTACACACACAAAACTAGGCCGATTACAATTAGATACAAAAATAAATTTTAGAAGTAAACTTGATGAATGAGTTGAGCACCTGACTCCGTCTGGCAGGTTATTGGGTTCAAACTCGAGCTGAGTGAAACTAATAACTTAAAGATTTATATTTATCACTACCTAGTCTGTTAATGTTACTCTTCATTGCTAGAAATAGAATAGGGAAAGGAGCAGTGCAACGGGGAAGACCAATTGTCCCTGCTTGCCTTAAGTCAATCAAAGAATATAACACAAACAACTATTATAACTCAATGACTCGAGACCCACTACCACTACTCGAGATCCACTACCACTACTTGAGACCCATTACCACCACTAAATAGCTACACCTTCAACCAGCAATGCACACAATATAAACCACTATACATGCACAACATGCATCATTTAAAGACTAACCGTTATTAAAACCAACTCTAAATGATATAAAAACAAGCATATGATTTAGCCACTAGTGTAGATTACTGCACACTCTATCTTGATGCATATACCTTGCACTATGTTGAGTAGCTATGCTGTACACTATGCAGCATAGGTTGCTCCCCCACTTTCTTTTTTATGTTCAGAATGGGTTGTGCTGCACACAATGTGACAATGCAACATATTCCACTTCCACTATGTACAGATCAAATGTGATCACTCCAACGGCTGGAAGACCAGAGCCCTGGCACTGACAAAATATGTATTCAGACGAATAAAATGCTTACAAAAAAAAAAAGCAAATGTCTAATGTCACAAATGTGACTAACCTTTGGTGGCGTGTAGAATTCCAGCATATAGCCTCCCGTCGTCTTAATCAATACAAGTCTACACTTCTCCCATTTCGTCTGGCCCTGCTGATCCTCCCCGACCAGCTGTTGGACGATCCCTTCCTTTCTGCATTCCACCAACATTTTGTGCATCTTGGCTTTAGACTCTCCCCGCGGGGTGGTCAGGGAGAAGCGATTTCTCAACTTGGTGTCCATGTTATTGCATGCAATAATACCTGTGGGGGATGCCAGCTCCACCTCGTCCGAGTGCTGCTTGAAGAGCTGCCTAAAAGGCTTGTTCACGGTTAGTGTGCTGCGGATGCCCCTGAAGGAAAATCTCCTGAAGAAAGATTTATGCTTGGGCGAGGTGAGGGAGAGGTGGGCTTCCTCCCCGTGGCCGAGCATCAAGTCCACACCCCCAACAGCCCCCTGCTCTGATGAGTCAAAGGTTGATGACCGCACGCCCAGTCCGAGCGTCGGTGGCCGCTTTTTGGGAGATTTCGTCGGAGATCCATGTGGAGTATTGCCTCCATCTGAGGTTAGCAGTTTCAGAACGGTTAGTGCCTCGAAATGCTCCAGGAAATAGTCACAGAATTTGGCGGCGAAGTCTTGATATGCAGACGGCCTGTTGTACGACGGATGTTCAGAGAGGAAGATTCGGAACTCCCTAGCGAACCCCTCTGCTGCCCCCGCCGCATGTTGCTCACAAAATTCTGTCCAGTTTTGTGAAGGTGACGAGCCGTTTAGCTCTCCGTTAAATAGGGACATATCGACCAGTCACCATAGCTTTCCGTAACGTAAACACCCACTCAAATGGTCCATGATTCCCACCGTAAACATAACATAGACCTGTCAGAAGCGCACTGTGGATAACACGGAAAACATGGTGTATATGCGGATGTCACTACGCACCGGCACAGCCAAATTTAGAGGTGGGATTATCCGAAATAAATAACATTCCGTTCCTAATTTCGAAATAGAATAAATATGAATATTGAATATGCATAGGGAAATGGTTGGTATTCAGGACACATATAAGTGTGGTACAAACAAAAATAAATCAAATGTGCAATGATGGACAGCAACCAAATTGAGAAATAAATGTAATAAATAGGCCTGACATAAAACGTAATATTATTGAGGTAGTAGTAATGAAGTAATACTATCTAATATTGATTTTAATTTGTTTTCTTTCCTACTGTCAAATAAAAGTACAGTTAACACACACAAGTGAGAGTCAGCTGTGATTCAGTTTTAGAAGGGAGGGGGGGAATGTGAATAGTTTGACAGTAGGCTGTGTGTTCATGTTTCGGGGTGTTTAAAACGGCTGCGGTAATGCGTAACGTGGCGCCATCTGTTGGAAAGTGACGACAGTAGCATGATCACGCTGCCACAATATCAATTCCGTTAGGTGGCGAACCACAGTACCCGCCTGAGACAATGGAGAGCAGCATGTGGCACCTCATCATCTCATGCACCATCTCGACACAGCACCAATTATCGGAACGAATGCTATTAACAATAACAACAGCAATCGAAGTCTGAGACCGAGAGACAGGTTTTGAGGTAGGAGACCACTGTTCCAATGTTTGTCAATATCGAAGTTTAAAATATTTTGTCAAAGTGAGTAAATGCAAACACTTTTGCCATGTTTTAATTGGAAATAGGAAATCTACCTTTGTGATGATAATAATGATGATGACGTTGGTTGGCTGCCTTTTGGAGTTTTATGTCCCGACAACACCCAAGGTCATATTAGGACTGGTACCAACTTATGACAGTGTGCACTCATGGCAACTTTATAGTGCGGCCCCACTGGGAAATCATGACCCAATATCCCACTCAGTCACATTATCCTGACATTGAGCTAACCAGTCATTGCCCTATCCTAGTAATGCCGAGCGCCAGGCTAGGAAGCGACAAGTATCAATTTTATAAGTCATCGGTTTGACTCGACCGGGGACCAAGCTCTCGAACTCCCGCACACAAGGCATGCCCTCTACCGATTCGGCCACCGCACCTGGTGATAATGATGATGATGATGATGTTGATGATGGTGATGTTGGCATGGTTAGGCAAAATACGTGAATTTATGCTCGGGGTAATACTTTGAATCCAAAAGTACACGTGCACAAATGTATGTAGGCGTACATCTATGCATACATTATTACAAACATGTATATATATATACTGACGATGTGAAATGTGTTATGTTTAAATTACATGATGTTTCATTATATACATGTCAGTTATGATGTGCTATTAATCTGAATCAATTGGGAAAATAGCTGTACCACACAATAACGTATCCCATAGGGACAAAATAAGAAAAGTATGCAGGTTCATGAAGTGCATATCTACTTCAGACAATGGAGTATCACAATCTATTGTGAATAGTGATATATTATGCACCAACCATTATGACCTCATTGGATAAATACACAGCATACTTATAGTTTCCTACCATTAAGTGCTCACCACATGCTTCGTATATTTATATTTTATGCATATGTGTGAGTATACGTACAGATGTGCATAGGCGTCTGTGTGTGTGTGTGTGTATATATATATATATATATATATATATATATATATGTATTCTCGGGCGTGAATGACAGTGTAGAGTCCCGGTTCAGGCTCGTGCCGGTGTCGGCGCCACCGGTCATGTAAGGGAGGGGCCATACATCAAGTAAGGCACCTAAATCAGTAATAAACTGGAAAAATGAGCATGTAATTCCCTTCCGTGCCTTTATACTCGCATAATGCTTATACATCACATATAGATAAATATGTCTACATATTAAAGACGAGGGAAAGCGTACGTGATGTAAAGATATACAGATTTTCGGTTCGGAATTATATATTGGCAGAGAGCATTATTATCCTTGGGCAACGGAGTGGGGACCAAGGTTATGTAATAGAAAAGCAGTGGGTGCCCCACTCGCTGTGTGACATGTTAGACTATGGGAGATATATGTTAGTACATAGTGCCCGAGATTATGACGAGATGTTCCTATATAAGAGACAGTTAATGTTTGGTGAAATGTTCCCTCTAGACACCAGATAGGATGCAAGTGGAGGAAAAGGACATTTTTAATATATATATTTATTGTAACTGTCTGTAACTACCTGTTACAACAGGGCCGATGGGCCAGCACAGCAGCCATACTGCACATATTATGTACACCACCTGAACCTGGGTTGGGTGACCGCTGCCCGTGGGGGGGGGGGTCACCTCCCAGGCTGTGGAGGGTGCCTGATTGGCTGGCTTTGGGAGGTCCAGTCCCCTGCACCCCGTGCCCCACCTGGCCACAGTAGCCTCACTTTGATATTGATTATTCTGGACACTGCTCCAGACACACTGGGCAGCAACACTCTACTCCTGACTCTTGAGTGAGACACACTCTCTATCTTGGGCAGGTACCCAGACACTCTGTCTGATGATACCACCTTTCATATATACAAACTGACCTGTGTGCAACAACCATGGGACTACAGTTCAATGGGCTGTAGGCACTGATTCTGATACATCCTAACTATAGTAATGAGGCTTGGTGTGGACAGAAGGTAAGGGGTCAGGGTGATAGGTCACTAGTAGGTGAACAGGAGTTGATGCCAATAAAGAACAACATCTTCACTGTCAATCTTTTGTGACTTGTCTTCCCTTTCTTCCTTATGAGTTTGTTTGAGAGGGGCATCAGATGTGAACTGACAGACGGTTGTCAGAACGCATCTGGGAAGAGTGTTGTGGTATTATCTGGTGCTCAGACGGCCGGGCATCCAGAAATATTATAGTGAGACGGGTTCAACATAAATGTATTGCTTGTCTTGTTGCCTAGTAATCATGCTTACCGGTTACAACAAGTTTGAAAATCAGCCGAATACTGACCAAATTACGCGACAAGGCCATGGAACCCGCCGTTGGCATCAACGATTGGACAATATAGATATATCAACAATAACCAAAACCTAAGGCCAAATACAACAATTAAAAATTGGTGATCGTCCTTTTGATCACACAAATCAGCGGGCGGTTTTCCCCCCATTTTTTCCCATTTTTCTGGCATGTGACGTAGATCTAAAAGTAATACATGACCAAACACCATGGCCGAATGAGTTGAGCATCCACCTCCCATTCTGGTCGGTCGTAGGATTCGAACTCCTGGTACATAGACTGATTAGCTCAGTAGGCATATCAGGATAATGTGGGAAATCTATGATATGTATGTGTGTAGGCATATGTAGTATATATGTATATACATATGTTTAATATTCCGGAATAAGGTTATTGAATTGTACTGCATTCCAAGACCATTTGTAACCTCACCTCATGAAAACACTGTGACAATTAATCCATTCTGATGATGCGTGTGCATACCTACCTCAAGAGCCACTTGCATACTTACTTTATGTCACAGGGCCACTACGCGACTGCACACCCACACCCACACCACTGGAGGTATATATATATGTATATATATATATATATATATATGTATATATATATACCTCCAGTGTGTGGCACGAAGGGGGACTCACCCAACAACTTCCCCGACAGCAGGTGGGGGGGGGGGGGGGGTGGCTCCACCAATGCGCCAAGGAGGAATAGATATATATAAAGTATATGTTCCCATTGCATTTATACTCGTATAATGCGATATGCATCACATATATATAGATATATAAAGATATATAAAGTATATGTTCCCCTTGCACTTATACTCGTATAATGCGATATGCATCACATATATATAGATATATAAAGTTCATGTTCCCCTTGTATTTATAATCGTATAATGTGCTATGCATCATATATATATATATATATATGTATATATATATATATATATTGTATATATAATATATAGTTCAATTCCAGTCATCATACACATATATTGTTTAGGCCATACTAATTACAGAATCAAGCAATGTTTGTAATTTAACAAAGAAATTATACTCTATCAAATAAAACTAAGAGACCATTATACTTACAAATCCCTACATATATTTAAATAGTACCGTTATCGGTCTTGCAATAATAAACAAAAGGCCTTCCACTCAACGAATCGAGCTGGGAGTGACAAAATATAGCTAAGA
Organism: Branchipolynoe longqiensis; assembly: GCA_030323885.1. Lineage (NCBI taxonomy): Eukaryota > Metazoa > Annelida > Polychaeta > Phyllodocida > Polynoidae > Branchipolynoe > Branchipolynoe longqiensis. The sequence goes on from CM059194.1 coordinate 28,651,730, forward strand.
TTCCATATATGCGGTATGTGGCATGCGAATGCGAATGCGGAAAAAATTCGAAAAGCATGTAAAGGCATAGTAGTGCTTCCATACGTTCGAATACGAATGCGAACGCGAATGTGAATATGACAAATGGATCGACCCATGGACCGATCGGTGCGAATGCGGATGCTTTTGCCATAGAAAACTATAGTAACTTTGACTTTCTTTCACAGATTTGGAGCAAAAAACTAACAAAATGCGATGGGTAACTTTTTTAGGTTTGTTTTTAGCAACACAAAAAGAAAACATTGACTATTGGAGGTCGGCATGGGTATCTATGGTGCATACCGCATTCGCATTTGCATGCCGCATACCGCATACCGCGTATATGGAATCTTAGCTTAACACTGCAGCAAAATGTAAACATTGACATGTGCTTCTGGTGTAAATAATTGACCAATCAGAAAGCAAGCCTGTGTTCGCTGCGGCCACTAATATAAGTCACGGAGCATAGAAACCAACGACGCTTTCCGAGAGTTTTATCACTTCATTTCAAGAAGTATTTACAGCGTTTCCTTTTTTGGGGGGTAAGTGTAAAACCATGTGTGAAGTGAGTTTGTGGATCATATCACATTCTACCTGATGACGGAGTGAAAAATAACCCTACAAGGTGAATTTTTTGAGCTAACTAGTAAATAGATCGTGACTGACTCAGTGACTGACACGACAGTCTTAGAACTGCTGTCGAAACTTGTCGGTCATCACAATCACGTTGAATTATTATTGGGTTAATAACGGTGCAACTACTGGATAATTACCAACACCTCAAATGGCCTGCTTGTGGCCATGATTGCTAGGTCGCCTTCGAGCCACACGGAAATTGGGAAAGTAAATAATTACAATATATTGCATAACTAACATTATTGGCGACGAATATATCCCAACTGCATTAACGAAATCAGACATTCACATTGTCATTAGTACATTTAACATGATTAAGCTTGACATCCCCGAAACATCAAATTGTCTGAGCCAAAAACTATTATGTTAGGTATATCAGAGAAAGTTTCAAATAACAACAAACAGTCTAAATCTTTCAACATACCTTGCTGAGACGACCTCAAATCTGTTGTAATTAAAAAAATATATTAATAGCCTAAATAGGGGACAAAGTTATGCCACTTTTAATGTCAGCTTAATTGACCATAAGTGTTGTAGTTTACCATTATAAAAAGTCCCAGCCAAAACAACAGCAAATAGACACAAGAGTACACTTCCATGAGTTAGTCTGATCCTTTCAAATGAGTTACTGGTCTCGTAAAGGCACTTTAAAATGGTATAATGTCTCTTAAAGATTTAAGATATGTTAATCCTAGTTAATCTGGTATAAGGATTAACACAAATATTGAACAAATTAATGTATTAAAGATTTTAAAAAAAGCACATTTTAGGGTTTAATTTCCCCAAAAATGACTTATTGATTCAGTCAAATCACTTGATCACTTTATAATTACAGATGTATCCAAAGATTATGTTAATCCATCAAAGGGATTAACACAAATATTGAAGAAAATAAAACATTTGATATTTATAGTTGATAAGTACACATATTTCAAAATATTAATATTATACTAATCCAGGAAAAGATTAAGACAATCTATTTCTGTATTAAATAATAATATTAATGTCATGGGTGTGATGCAAATGGGAAATATTGCGTCTAGAGCGGGACTCAAACCCACATCTCTTTGCATTCTGGGCCAGTGTGCTAACCATTACACCACCTAGGCTCCCTGATATCACCACACTCCCCACACCTACCTATCTATGTGGTTACTTGCCTGAGAGGGCAGTGCAGACTACTACACTCGTCCCCCTGGAAATATAAGTATTTTAAATGGTTATTTAATGCTTACAATTACATACATACACAGGGTAGATTCAACAACCACACAGCGCATAGCTTGTACAGGATCATGGTAATGGTACCAGTGTCATTGGAGTGATGAGAATAGGAAATATTGCACCTAGAGCGGGACTCGAACCCACATCTATTTGATTCCAGGCCAGTGTGCTAACCATTACACCACCTAGGCTCCCTGATATCACTACACTACCCACCCCTACCTGTCCATGTGATTACTTGCCTGAGAGATCAGTGCAGACTACTACACTAATGATAAACTGGTAAATATGGAAAAGATTATCATATTAAAAAAGGGGGTATTAAATGCTTCGTCCTCTGAGGAAGATATAAAATGTTAATCCAGTATCAAGATTATCTTGGATTAATATGCCAACATGGTATACAACATGAGAATGAATGGTCAAACATAAAGAAATCATTTTTCATAGAAATTCATTTTTAATTCATGAGGATTTGAACAATAAAAATGTTACATTAAAATATTCCTGGAGTATCAAATATATGAAACTTTTGTATGTATGCCATACATAATTAAAGTTGCAGCTCACAGTACTTGTCAGTTCACTTTGTTAATCGATCACAAAGTGCAAATCACAGCACACATAACTTTGTTGATCAAATGTATGATCACTTTCAAGTTTAAATTTAGTAGTCTGTTCATTCAGCAATATTTATATAATAATATTTGATAATTTCAATATCAGCAATCATTTCCTTCAGTAATATGTACACAATTCCAATTTCTGCAGTCAAGCTCATTCAGTTATATTTATAGAGTTCACATTTCAAGTGATGCGCACATCCATATCACCACGGTGAATATCTACAATGATTTCTCCTGGGCCCATATGCATGACGCGCTGTTAGCTTACACTCAGTGTGTTTGCGCTAACACCGCTCCTTGCACACTGAGTTTTCGCCGCTAACCTAGAAATCCCTGCCAAAACCAGTTTTGGCTCGCTAACACCGCATCATGCATACAGGCCCTGGAGTCAGGTAGCATATGGTTTCATCTTCATACTGAAGCCGGAACTCATTGGTTTCCTAGACAAAGTCTGTGAACTGGCCTTCATACCACTGAACCTTGCCGTCCTCCGTAATCCACCGCTGCACCAAGGCAAACCCTTTAAGAGAGCCAACAAGGGACTCTGTGCTGCATAGTAACAGAGCCAAATCTATTAGATTATCTGGAACTGGCACTTTGATTAGTTCGATTAGATGCTCTTTGAGCTGCAAGACTGTCATTGAACACTTTCGCAAAGTTACCTTTTCACTGGGAATACATTTGAGTAGTTTTGTGCAAACATTGATCTGGCACATCAGAGCTGAAACTGTTTTTGAAAGTTTCTGGATACCCTGGTTTACTGCACGCTCATCCTGCAAAAGTCCTCCATTTGCAAGCACATCTTCCACCAACTTTTCAACTTTCTCTCTCTCCTTATCTTCCTTCTCCAGTAAACGCTTTCTTGATTCCTTCAGCCTATCACTTTGTCCATTCTTTTGTTTCTTTCCTTGTCATCTACTTCAATGCGCCGCCCCTCTTTCATAGCAATTTCTACTTTCCACAGTCACAGTCCTGTTCGACACGTAACTAGTTTAAGTTCTTTGAGCTTAATATATATGGCAAAGTTTACCTTCCAACAAGCACTTTGTCGGCACTTTAAAATTTAGGTCTGTATCAACCATTAGACCACATGTTCCTGTTTATTTAGGCACGGGGCCATTTCTGTGCACAGATAAGTAGACAAATACGAAGACGAAGCAGCATAAAGTTCACATCTATAGGGAGCTCTTATGTACTTGTAGTCGAGGTATTATTAAAAGATATAGCATGATAATAGCTATACCTGTGCAAAAATGAAGTCTCCACATACTACTATTATTAGTATTAATGAAATGATTTTTCCCACAAGTGCTCATATCGTTACGGTATTGAAAAGTTGTATACATAGTATTTTTTGTTGTTGTAAATATAGTTTATTCATTGAATAAAGTCTTTTGTCAGCGCCCTGGCACTGGTCTTCCAGCGATGTGACAATACAGTTATTTACAATATATGCAGCTAGCCCAAATCAGCTTGGTTTTCCTTTGTTATGGTTAGTTGGTTGTTGGGGCTTTACGTCCTGGCAAATCTAAAGTCATATCAGGACCGGTACCAACTTATGACTGCACACTCATTGCAACTTTATAGTGCTGTCCCACTGGGAGACCAGGCCACCAGCACCATGGCCTGATATCCCACTCACATTATCCTGACACTGAGCCAACCAGTCCTTGCCCTATCCTAATCATGCCATGCGCCTGGCTTGGAAGCGACAAGTATGCATTTTTAAGTCATTGGTTTGACTCGACCAGGGTTCGAATCCTATGATCTACCAAAACAGGAGACGTACGCTCAACTCATTCGGCAATCCCGTTTCGTAGTGGTACCTTTATTAAGGCGTTGATTTCCCATGCCATTACCTTAAAGTTGCATGGTCCGGTGAAATATGTATTTTTCAAAACCAAAACATGTATCTTCATTTGATTATATATATCCAGCTTAGATATTGGTGCATTAACTAGTGATTTGGGACAGCATATATTGAATAATCACTGAATTTACTATTTCTCATCCCTACAGGCACCCACTCTGAGAAAGTCATCACACAGGGAAGCATTTCACCAATTAGATCAATCTCATGGCTTCATTAGCATTGACCCTCATTCCAAGTACCTAGTCAGGTTCAAGGATGTCCTGTGGTAGTATTGCAGGCACCATAGCCTGGGTTGATATAAAGTTGCATGGTCATAACAATTTTTCAAAACCAAACCAAATACTTACATTTGATTCTATTTGCCCTACTCAGATCGGAAAATGTTATGCTGAAAATCTTAAGGTACCCAGTTTGTTGTTTTGGGTTCATTTTTTATTTATTTTTTGGTCCATTAGTTGTTTAAGCAGGGGAAATTTCAGTCATAGACGACTGGTCTTCCTCATTCCACTGCTGGTCAATAGAAAGCCCAAGCCTACACTTTTACCGACCCAAGGGATTTTTAACCTCCCACACCACATAGACATAGTATGAGAGCAACCGGCCTTTGATGATGCTGTAAGTTATACACAGCGGTGGAAATCCAAATTGGCAGAGCTGGGGGCACGGGGAATCGAACCGCCGACCCTCAGATTAGGAGTCTGACCTAGAAAAAAGTCAGACACTAACCACTCCGCCACAGAGAACGCCACATTAGTTGATTAATCATGGACAATTGGTCTTCCTCATTTCACTGCTCCTTGCCCTATCCTAATACTGCTGAATGCCAGGTGAGGTAGCGACAAGTATACATTTTAAAGTTATTGGTTTGACTTGACCAGGGTTTGAACCCAGGGATTTGAATCCCATGTCCTACCAAAATGGGATGTGGCTGCTCAGTGCTTTTGGCCACCCCTTCTGGTTACTTTGAATCCCGTCTGGCAGCTACTTTTTGAAATCTACTTTATAAAACATTTAATATGTTTTATTTACAGATGCACAAATATATCAATAAAATAATATGTATACCCAATTTGATTAATTGTGTGATGTGACTAAAGTTAAATATATGATAATGTGGCTGAGTGGGAAATTGAATCATGGTGCCATTGGTCTGGTCTCTGAGTGAGGCAGTTCTATAAAGCCAGATAGAGTGGCCGAATAAGTAGACCACCAGCCTCGTATTTTGGTAGGTCATGGAATTTGAACCCCCATATTTGAATCCTGGTCGAATCAAACCAATGACTTAAAAAACTATAGTTGTCCCTACTTAGCTTGGTATTCAGCATTACGAGAATAGGGTGAGGAGCAGGGAAATATGAAGATCAAATTTTCTGTGAAAATTCCCTAGCTTAAGGCTGCATAGTCCGATAAAGCATCAAATTTTCAAAACCAAAACAATTATCTAAAATTTATTATTCATATTTAACTTAGATCTATGGATGCACTTATTAAACATTTGTTGCCAAATAGAAGGGAATACTGAGTCAATTTAATAGAACCTGTTACTGCTGAAGCATAGATCATAGGCTATGGTGAGGGTTTTGGCAAGCTTACCAAAACTACTTTAACATATTTGCACATCAAATATCTCAAAACTTAGCAATTTCAAATAAAAGTTCCTTCAAACTAAAGTAAGGTAGGCTATGACAATCACTTTAATATATTTATCTCAGAGAAATGGCAGAAACTCAAAACCATCAGACTATATGCAACTTTAATCAACTGATGTACAAAAAACAGACACACACACACAAACTGGGTACCTTAAGATTTTCAGTCTAACATTGTCCCATCTGAGTTGGAAATATGAGATCAAATGTAAGTAAGTATGTGCTTTGAGTTTGAAAACAAAATTATGCTTCATCAGACCATGCGGCTCTAAAAAATGGTTCAAACCCATGGCTTCAAATCCCATGACCTACAACGACTTAGATCAGTCGGTCAGCCCACATCACATCACATGCCAACAAACAAATGATGGTGCAATGGCGCCATCAGTGGAAAATGCTAGATAACCAGGCTATATGTGATTTAGGTCATTCCACATCATGTGGTCATGACGATATGTCAATACAGGGCCGCATTCAGGGTCTGTCTCGGAGGCCCCTCGGCGACGTCTCGGCGATGCTTTTTGGCTTAAATCCGTTCAGGGTGCGTCTTGTCGACGTCTCGGAGAAGCCTCCCTTTTCATACTGGAGATGAAAAGTGCCTCGAAAATGGCTGCCAAATTCAGTGGTTTCAGCCAATCACAGTGCAGCTTTTCCATTGCAAATAGCCACCGCTTATGGGGGGCGGCCATCTTTGAGACAACAAACTGCTTTTGCAGTTCAGACTAGTGTGACGTCATGGCCATCTCTGAGGCGCCTCCGAGACGGACCCTGAACGCAGCTCTGGTCATACTCATGGCGAGAGGACCTTTGGAAAGCTTGTCGAAAGTATTTTGTGTTCTTTCAGCTCAAATTGCTTCAAAACTACCCATTTTTCACCAAAATGACTTCGGACTAATGATCAGTATGTCATACCGATAAATTTGATATATTTATCTAAAAAAATAAGACAACCATTCAAACGCGATCGGACTATGCAACTTTAATATGAAATGACAAATGTTCTTCTTTTCCTACTTTCAGATAACATGTGCCCTGCTAATACTAATAGACCTGGCCATTCATGGAACTCGACGACTTGAGAAGAAAGTACAATACAGAGTTCCAGTGCATCACCGTCAATTCTGTATAGATTGGTGAAATATTCGCGGGGTTGTCATGCACAACTGTTTCAAACTAAACCACTACAATATCGATATCTAATTGAGAGAACATACACATGTATCAGTTTTATTTATTAATCTAGAGGACAACAACCCAGTTATTTCCGACGGTAGCAGTACGCACGATGCCACAAAAAGGTCGGAGATACCGACCGTTAGGGATAGTGCAGAGATCTAACAATGCCTCTGAGGAGGAGTTCAAGTTGCCAATGCTCAGGTCATCGACTGAAAGCATGGACAGGGCGCTGCGCGGTATCCATGGTTACGCGCTCGCCATCCCTCCTGCACCAATCAAAGTGAGCCGTGAGGAGCCGGTTCCCGCCAAGTCTCACCAGGTCCCGAGACCTAACACAGCGTCCCGTGCTGGTGATACCAGCGCGTGTCTTGAGGTCAAAAAGCAACTTGCTGAGAGTCTGGTAAGTTTGTGTGTTTGTTTGTTTAACTATCCCCCACCCCTAACCCTCCAGCACAAAAAGTAAACATCGGATATTGGGTGTGCCTGGTAGTGATAAGTAGTGGGTCAAACTAAATTATTTGTGTGTTGTTTTACTTCCTAGCAAAATCTAATGTCATTGACCAGACGGGATGGCCGAATGAGTTAGAGCGTCCGTCTCTTGTGCTGGTAGATCATGGGGTCGTGGGTTCGAATCCTGGTCGAGTCAAACCAATGACTTAAAAATTGATACTCGGCATTACTAGGATAGGGCAAGGAGCAGTGGAATGAGGAAGACCAGTCGTCTGCGACTGAAATTTCCCCTTCTTAAACAACTAATGTACCAACAACAAAAACTAAAAAATATCAGGATGGGTGCCGACTTGTGACTGCACACTCATGGCGATTTTATAGTGCTGCTCCACTTGGAGACAAGGCCACCAGCACCATGACCTGATATCCCACTCAGTCACATTATCCTGTCACTGAGCCAACCAGTCCTTGCCATATCCTAATAATGCCGAGTGCCTGGCTAGGAAGCGACGAGTTTCACTTTTTAAGTCATTGGTTTGACTCGACCACGGTTCGAACCCACAAACCCATGGGTTCAGATCTCCTAATCTCCTGAAACAGGAGACGGACGCTCAACTCATTCGGCCATCCTGTCTGGTGGTAAAACTAAGAGCTATTCATAGCCATAGGCAGCAAGGCCTGTGTGGGTAAGGTGGTGACGTCAGGGAGCCTAGGTGGTGTAATGGTTAGCACACTGGCCAGGAATGCAAGAGATGTCGGTTCGATTGCTGCTCTGGATTCAATATTTGCCATTTTCATCAGTCCCCAAAATACTGGTTGCCACGAGCATGATCCCATACAAGATATGTGCTGCGTGGACATTGAACCTATCCTGTGTATGTGTATATGTAGGTGCATTGCCTGTATGTATGTAATTGTAAGCATTAAAAGACTTACAATTCCAGGGGGACGAGTGTAGTAGTCTGAACTGACCTTTCACTCTCAGGCAAGGAGCTGTATAGACAGGTAGGCGTGGGTAAGGTGGTGACATCAGGGAGCCTAGGTGGTGTAATGGTTAGCACACTGGCCCAGAATGCAAGAGGTGTGAGTTCGATTGCTGCTCTTGGTGCAATAGTTCCCATTTTCATCAGCCCCCATGACAATATCCACCTCCAGTAAGGGTGAACAACGGCCATGTTTAAAGCTGAGCAGAACCTGCTTTGACATGAATCCACTCCTATTTATAAACAAGCTTTGGTTAGGTCATAGTTCCAGCGATAATTATGTGTCTGTATTGGTGTAGAGTTGGTGAACTGGGAGAAATTGCAGATAAGCACTTGAACAATGTATTTATTTTAGCTTATTCCAAATTTAGCTATTTAAAAATAAAAGGTACTTTGAAATAAAGTAAAGTAGATTTTAATAATCAACTTATTATATTTATAATCTAAAAAAGAGAATGATAGAAAATAAAGACTATCGGACTATGTCTATGCAACTCTAACAATTTATTGACACATGTGAACTCTCACTGCAGGTTATGTGTGGGTCCATACATACAGGCCTGTATGTGGTGCTACTGTGTGAGTTGGCAGACATTTACAAGCATGCTGAGTGTTACACAACAGTATCATGGAAAACACATCACTATTTGCTATTTGCTGGCAGTTCACAAACGTGACAAAACACGCATGCGTCTATTTTCCACTTTAAAGATTTGAACAAACCTTAACTGGTCGGCAAACATGGTTAAGTAGTAGCCTGGTTTCCCATTCTCATCTAGATATTCATGTTTTCGTGTTTTACCAAATAACAGAGGGTTGAGGGGGGTAATTATGACTTATTTAGCAATATTAAAGTTGCATAGTCCGATAAAAGAATAAGCTTTTCAAAAGCAAAACATATCTAGATTTGAACCTACATATAAGGGCAGACAAAGTCATTTAATAGAAGCTGTCACTGCTGAAGCCTATATGGTTAGAGTTTTGACAAGCACGCCAATATTAATTTGGCAGCTTTGCACTTCAAATATATTCTAATATAAGTTAGTCATTTTAAAACAAAGTTACTTTAGATTAAAGTAAGGTAGATTATACCGATCAGCATAATATATTTATCTCAGAAAATGAACGAAATTCAAAACCATCGGACTATGCAACTTTAATAAACAGTAATAATAACAACAATCATTAAAATGTCAATAATATTAATAATAATACAAATGCAATCAACAACCATTATAGCATCCGCTTCATGACTGATCAAGGATTTGATCTAATCTAACATATCTACTAGGACTGGTTCACTGCCATCTCCACTAAAAAGAAATGTATGGTAATAAGTGTGGTCATCAGGATGCATGTGATTATATATATATATATATATATATATATTTTACCTCAGTAAACAGCCTCAGGCTAGCCTCAGGCTAGGGAGAGGTAAGCACGTCCGGTACCAGCAATTAGCATATACAACTCACGACTGGATAACGTGTCGTTGGGTTGCTCCGGCAAAATTAGTCTACATACAAGCAAATACGCAGTAAGTATAATAAAAACTGTGGTTAGCTTAATTATGATGCATTAGAGCATCAATATGGAAAGTTTAGACTTTCGTTGGTCCAATTTGGACGAGTTATTTGGTTATAAACAACCAAGGATAGAACACTCGAGTGGGTTTCTCGAAGGAACCAAACCGGTCATTAGCGGTTATGTCAACACCCGGGTCACCGTGTGACTATGGGTAGAGATGTGGGTTTCGCCCTATCTCATGTGGAAATTCTCTCGTACTCTAATAGAGAGTAATGTTGGAGATGCTCCTGGGTTTCTTTTATAGACTCCCCTAGACAAAAATTTTTCAGGCGTTTCTCCGAGTTTCGTAGCATTTTCTCCAACTTGTTGACGTAGTAGTCACAGGTGGGAGAAGTGTGCGGAACAGAGGGATGGGCGGGCCGATACACTGGTCCCGATATATAATATATAATATATATATATATATATATAATATATTTTACCTCGGTAAACAGCCTCAGGCTAGCCTCAGGCTAGGGAGAGGTAAGCACGTCCGGTACCAGCAATTAGCATATACAACTCACGACTGGATAACGTGTCGTTGGGTTGCTCCGGCAAAATTAGTCTACATACAAGCAAATACGCAGTAAGTATAATAAAAACTGTGGTTAGCTTAATTATGATGCATTAGAGCATCAATATGGAAAGTTTAGACTTTCGTTGGTCCAATTTGGACGAGTTATTTGGTTATAAACAACCAAGGATAGAACACTCGAGTGGGTTTCTCGAAGGAACCAAACCGGTCATTAGCGGTTATGTCAACACCCGGGTCACCGTGTGACTATGGGTAGAGATGTGGGTTTCGCCCTATCTCATGTGGAAATTCTCTCGTACTCTAATAGAGAGTAATGTTGGAGATGCTCCTGGGTTTCTTTTATAGACTCCCCTAGACAAAACTTTTTCAGGCGTTTCTCCGAGTTTCGTAGCATTTTCTCCAACTTGTTGACGTAGTAGTCACAGGTGGGAGAAGTGTGCGGAACAGAGGGATGGGCGGGCCGATACACTGGTCCCGACCCCGCGTAAAGATTTGGGCTTGACCCACAATCCACGCACAAATTTAGCTTATTACGCCTGTGTTATAACGGTATAAACACGTTCTCTAACACCACCAGATGTCCAATTGAGTTTGAAACAACCAAATTGTGACAAATATATATACCAGGACTGACCAAAAATCTTTGTTTACAGTTCCTGATGGCCACGAAGCGGAGTAAGCGCGGTGCAGCAGCAGCCGAGGGGCGTGTTCCGAGTGGAGTGGACGAGGAGTACGACTCCTCACCTGTGTTGTCGGCAGGGCCGTCGACACAGCCCCGGGCGCATATCCTCTCCGACCCGGACGAGGACGCAGTGCCTGATGTGCCTGCGCCTCCAGATTGGGAGGCTCGCTTTGCACGGTTGGAAAGCCACATCTTGACTTCCAAATCGCCCGTGTCTCGGAAGCGGCGTAGGCCGAGTGTCCAAGAGGATTCGTATGAGGATTTCTTGGACACAGACTCAGCGGTGGAGCTTAAGGCTCCTCCTCCTCCTTCTCCTAAACGGAGGAAGAAGAAGAAACAGGTGATTTCTTCGGGTGATGAATTCACCAAGGAGCGGGCAGAGACTGGTTTTCGCAAAAAGCGGAAGACTAAGTCCAAAAAGAAGAAGAGGAAGAGGAAATATTCTTCTTCTGATTCGTCCACTGAGTCTACTTCTACGGAATCAGACTCAGACACCATATATGAAGGTGTCTATGCGGACATTGGCACTAAAGTGGCTAAGAAGGTGGAGAAGCCAAAGGCTAAGCGGGTTAAAACCACTACGCTTATGCGCGAGACCGTGAATGGTCATTTCCGCACGTTCAAACCGGCGGAGGTTATCTCCAAGTTAGGAGATGAGTTAACAGGCATAAAGGGTGTTCCCAACTCCATCATTAAAGAAATGGATCGGGATGTCAATATGACGGATGACCGTAAGAAGTTTGAGGATGTGTTGCACACAGTGCATAAGGCAGTGTTGGCTACCCTAACAGCTATTGTTCCTGTGGCTAATAGGATGCAGAGTGAAAATAAGTTCTCGTCTTTGGCTAAGACAATGGACAAAGCATTGCAGTGTTAGCGGCGGCAGGTAATTACCTGTCGTATCGAAGATATGAAAATGTCTTCAAGTCAGTTTGCACAGATGCTGGCAAGGAAGTGGCTCGCTCTAAGAAGGTTACCGATAATGAGGGGAAGGAGTTTACGCTTTATCTTGCTCCAGAGCCGATTAAAGGGAAACCCTTAGATAACACCAAGATGTTTGGCGGTCAACTACAATACCTCTATAAAGAGGTAGAGACTGCAGCCAAGAGTGGCAAAAACATGGATGGCAAGAAGAAACAGGAAGCTCCTCGTTTCAAAAAGTCACGAGGGGATTTTCGTCCACGACGGTTCACCAGAGGAACCAGACCGAGTTCAAACTTCGGTCAAGGGTTTCGGGGCCGGGGCGCTCGCCCAGGCTGGACCGACAACACCGCACGGCCAATAGGCCGAGGGTTCAACTCGTCGAGACCTTTCCCCAGGGGCGGGTCCAAGTAGAGGTCCAAACACAAACTTTACAAGTCCCTGCAGCCTCTAAAAACACACAAACTGTAAGCAACTTTGTGGCTGGTAATATTAGTAATCATATTTCTGAGTGGCACAAAATTACTAGTGACCAAGAAATTATAGAAATAGTTAGGGGTGTTCACATTCCCTTTACACAAATTCCTGTACAAAGTATAATACCTTTTCCATATAACATTCAACCAGTTGAACGAGACGCACTAACTAAACAGGTACATAAATTCTTTGAGAAAGGAATTATACAAAAAGTGACACACTGTTCAGGACAGTTTATTTCAAACATTTTCTCGAGACCGAAGCCTAATGGTGATGTTCGAATGATCCTGGATTTAACAATCCTTAATAAAAGGGTGGAATATCGACATTTTAAAATGTTCTCTCTAGATACGGCACGAGATCTGATTACACCAGATGCGTGGATGGCTAGTGTTGATTTACAGGATGCATATTATACGCTTCCCATAATGGAACAATACCGAAAATTTCTTCGATTTATTTGGGATAACCAACTCTATGAGTTTACCTGCATGCCGAATGGCTTAGCTTGTGCGCCACGTTTATTTACTAAATTGCTTAAACCTGTTTTCTCGGTAATGGCGAGGAAGGGTCACATAATGTTTCCATACATAGATGATTCTTTTATTATAGCATCAACACAAATTGGTTGTGTGAATGCAGTTTTGGATTTATGTGCATTACTCACTAAATTGGGGTTTTATGTACATCGACAAAAGTCAGTGTTTAAACCAACAAAACAACTCAAATGTTTAGGGTTTATTCTGGATACACAGTCCCTTACAGTGTCGATAACAGAACAAAAACTAATTAAGTTTATGACTACAGCGACTCAGCTTATTAAGTTATCAAAGCCAAAAATTAGACAGGTTGCTGTTCTTATTGGCATAATGACCTCATATGCACCTGCTGTGTTATATGGGAAGGCCCATATTAAGTCGCTAGAAATAGATAAAAATTTAGCGTTAACACGAACTAAAGGCAATTTTGAGCGAAAGATGTTTATTTCGCAAGAAGGGTTACAGGATATTGGATGGTGGATGCAACATATAGCAAGTTCACCAAATCCAATCCGCATGGCGGAACCTAATACAGTAATTACTACTGATGCTTCGTTAGAAGGTTGGGGAGCTCATCGAGATGGGGTCACAACAGGAGGTAGATGGCTTGATGATGAAAAATCAGACTATATTAATGCACTAGAATTGCGTGCTATTTATCTGGGCTTACGTAGTTTAGTAAAGATAAATAAATCACAGGTTAGAATACTAACTGATAATACTACTGCCATGGCATATATTCGTAACATGGGTGGAACCAAATCAAAGTCTTGCAATCAGTTATCTAAACTGATTTGGAACTGGGCACAGGCTCAACAAGTCTGGCTGACTGTAGCGCATATTCCAGGGTCACAAAATACACTTGCAGATTATAAAAGTAGAAATTTCCATGACCATTTAGAGTGGTCTCTCTCTACACCTTTGTTTAACTTCGTTTGTGAAAAATGGGGTACACCTGAAGTTGACTTATTTGCATCACGAAATAATAACAAGTTACCCTGTTATGTTTCTTGGCATCCTGAACCGGATGCTTGGAAAGTAGATGCGTTTGCTATTACCTGGGAAAATAATTATTTTTATATTTTCCCACCATTTAGCATTATCAGCCGAGTAGTGAGAAAAATCGGCTTGGAAGGGACACATGCGATACTGGTGGTGCCCGATTGGGACACGCAACCTTGGCTGCCAGCAGTTTCACAACTGGCAAAAGATCATATACGATTCCCAAGAAAACTCGGGAATCTGACGCACCACGGACCGCTAGTGGTTCACGGCGACGTGTCAACGACGCCCCTATTGGCATTCCTTTTCTAAGGAAGCAGCTACAGCAATTTGGATTGGACAGAATTACTGAGGATAGGATAGTATCGGATGCCTGGAGGCCAGGAACTGTCAAAATGTATACAACCTATTTAAAGAAATGGGGTGTACATTGTTTGTTAATGAAAGTTAAGCCAACAAATCCAAAGATTTCACAAGTAGCTCGGTTTCTTCGTTCTCTAGAGGATGAAGGACTTTCCTTTGGATCGATTAATGCGGCGAGGTGTGCGTTATCAATTATATTACCTAGAATTGATGGCGAAACAGTTGGAAAACATTATGTTATTTGTTATTTACTTCGTTCAATTTATCAAAGGAATCCTCCAAAACCAAAGTATAGTCGGTTTTGGGATGTTTCTATAGTATTTAAGTTGTTTCAGGCTTGGCCTCACAACTCGTGGTTAGATATAAAACAGTTAGGTTTTAAGGTCGCGGTCCTGTTATTGTTAGTAACCGGACACAGAGGACAGACGATTGTTGCTTTATCCTTAACTGGATTAGAAATAGACAAGCAACAAGCTACGTTTGATTTAGAAAAATTGCTTAAATCGAACACGTTAGGTGACCCTTTATCAACGGTTCACTTAGACTGTTTTCCGAATGATCGGAAATTATGTGTTGTGTCGGCCATACGGGCTTATATATACAAGACAAAGGATTTACGTGCATCACAACAACTATTAGTGAGCTTTATAAAGCCACATAAGGCGATTTCACGAGACACACTTGCCAGATGGACAATTACGGTGTTGAAATTGGCTGGAGTGGATACGAGTAAATACTCTTCCCACTCAACTAGAGGAGCCATGGTCTCCAAGGCACGGGTGCTTGGTATTTCTGTGAAAAGAATACTAGCGCATGCAGGCTGGAAGACGGCTAAGTCGTTTGCAAAACATTATAATAAACGACTAGAAAAGCCTACCGGCGTTGCAAAGCGTCTTCTCGCCAACTAACAAGAATAGGTGAGAACAAAAATTTAGAATGTTATAATAATAAGAAAGAATGATATTAAGGATAAAAATGAATTATGTAAAGGTCTCCCTAGCCTGAGGCTAGCCTGAGGCTGTTTACCGAGGTAAAATAGTATAGTTATACGAGTCTTACCTTGGTACAGATGATGGATAACTGTTGTTTTACCGAGGTATAAGCCTCGGATAGATGTGGGCTAGGGCCCTCCCGCCACACCCTGCCACATCTATTCCGTTGGTGTACCTTTTCGGTAAAGTAATAGTATCCATTGTTTGAAAGTCATTTTTATCCTCAATAAGTAGGTTAAGATTGCTGGTACCGGACGTGCTTACCTCTCCCTAGCCCACATCTATCCGAGGCTTATACCTCGGTAAAACAACAGTTATCCATCATCTGTACCAAGGTAAGACTCGTATAACTATACTATATATGGGTCGTTCTCAGAAGTTGTGTACCAATAGTGTGACATCAGTACCAGAAAATCAAAATGCTGCCAAAGTCCTATAAGCAAGTTTCCTCAATGTGTATGTCCTTTTGCATCTGAATAATTGAAAATAACCAGAAACATGACGTCATCAATCCAGCCAAAAAAGGTCAAATGAGTTCAACCAAAAACATCTGTCCATCCTGCAAGCGAAGGTCAAATGAGTTCAATCAAAAACCGATGGTCGTCCTGCAAGGTAGAACAGTGACGTCATCATTCCAGTCAAAAAGGTCAAATCAGTTCAACCTAAAATCCTGCAAACATGCAATGGGTAGAACCTGAACAGTGACGTCATCATTCCAGTCAAAAAGGTCAAATGAGTTCAACCTGAACAGTGACGTCATCATTCCAGTCAAAAAGGATGCAAACATGCAATGGGTCATCTCAGGTCACTGATTCCCATTGTCCCGCAGTGCAAACATGCAATGGGTCATCTAAGGTCATTGTACCTGCAAGGTAGAACAGTGACGTCATCATTCCAGTCAAAAAGGTCAAATCAGTTCAACCTAAAATCCTGCAAACATGCAATGGGTAGAACCTGAACAGTGACGTCATCATTCCAGTCAAAAAGGTCAAATGAGTTCAACCTGAAACCTGACGTCATCATTCCAGTCAAAAAGGATGCAAACATGCAATGGGTCATCTCAGGTCACTGATTCCCATTGTCCCGCGGTGCAAACATGCAATGGGTCATCTAAGGTCATTGTACCGCGTCGGTCCTCTGACGCGGGACGATTACGTAATATGGACCCATATCGGTCCTGTCTATACTACTGTTGCCATATTGCTGTGGAACTTGTTGGTTACAGAATTACATTGTGCCATATGCTGCAAATTGTGTATTCAAGGTTTTTGTATACCTTACTCTATATACCATTTTTGTGTGTAAATAATCCTGAATTGAAAAATGGCTGGAAGACCAGTGCTTCGGCGCTGACAAAAGAACTTATTTAACAAAAATATTTTAAAAAGTCATGTGATCAAATCTTCAAACTGCTATGAAAGGCTACTTAATTGTGGTTCATGCATTTCCTTCGCACTACCAGTGATCAGGGTGAGCCAGGCACACATTTAATAATTGCTGCTGCTATGTTTCATTTCTCCCTTCAGACAAAAGATGACAATGAACAAGTAGTAGCGGAACACAGAATGTATGTAAACGTTACAATTTAAATGTCAAAATACGTTGTATTGTTATGGTTTCAATTTCATAGATATAATTCAAAACCAGACAGGAAATTCTTTTTGGGCCAATAAATTGATTAATCAGGGTTAATAAATTTGTACATGAGCCATTGATATTTCTATCTAGCTAACAATTAGATAAGCACTAGTTATTCAGTAGCCTACAGATAACATATTGGCTTTATCTATTTTACTCTAGTTTTTACCAGGATAGTACAATCCTTGCAGAAATTAAGTCTGACTATTCATATTACTTATTTGCAGGTATTTGAGAGCTATATAAGCTAATTTGATGGTAAACAAATTATTATTTTAGTATTCATATGCATTAATTCTTGAAATTGACGACAGGAAACAGCAGCTAGTGGGAAGATCACGGTCATACCCTCGAAGCACACCAGGCACACATCAATCAATTTGAATCATACTCTCAGACATAACAGGATATGGATCATCTAACTCTCAGCCCTATTCAAACAAGGAGGATAGATGAGATGGTGGGATGGTTCTTAAAATTTCACTGTATTAACTCAACCATGGGTTATCACACCTCGGTGTAATGGTGAGGAATGATTTCGATCGAGCGTATCACCTGGAAATCAACTATGGTCAGGGTGGTTACTGAATGCTATACTGTATTTGGTATCTATGCTACGCATCACTATGGGCCCCATGGTCAAGGCTTTGAATTATGCATGTTACCGGCAACATGGACAATTCAAAACCAGACACAAGAAATTCTTTTTGGGCCAATAACTTTATTAATCAGGCTTAATAAATTTGTACAGGAGCCATTGATATTTCTATCTCTAGCTAACAATTAGATAAGCGCTAGTTATTCATTACAGATAACATATTGGCTTTATCTATTTTACTCGAGTTTTTACCAGGAGAGTACAATCCTTGCAGAAATTAAGCATGACTATTTATATTACTTATTTGCAGGTATTTGAGAGCTATATAAGCTAATTTGATGGTAAACAGATTATTATTTTAGCAACCATATGCATTAATTTGTTTAATTGACGACAAGAGACAGCAGCTAGTGGGAAGATCATGGTCATACTCTCGAAGCACACCAGGCACACATCAATCAATTTGAATCATACTCTCTGACTTAACAGGATATGGACCATCTAACTCTCAGCCAAATTGGGACAGGAGAGTAGATGGTCCTTTCCAAACAAGTTCTTTATTCACATAATTAAATATACTATTGGATTTCCACTGTCCTAATAATTTTATACAGTCCAGGGACACTCCTATCCTAGCATATTCTTAGGACGTTCCACGTCGCAGACTATGCAACGTCACCTTCGGCCACCATGGGAACTTGGCTTGTTTCAATATCATCCTTATGCATTTGACAAACATTTGGATTGTCAATGGGTCCCCGTTCGCGAGTACGAATGCTGGGGCGCCCTCATGCAGGCCTGAGTATCGACAGTAGATTTGCCATGCACGCACAGGACAGAAGATAGAATCTTGTACGCTAGGTAGTTTGACGTGGTAGCTGTCCTCTGATCAGCAGATAGTCTTTGTGCTGCGAATGTGCACCAACAGATGTGTCTTGTGTGCCTGTATATCTCCACCCAGCAATGTATGACCGCCATCACCCAGCATCTCAGAATAAATAAATTAGATTGCCTTAACAGACATATATAACCAATTAGCATCGCAACAACAAATACAAGACCAGGTTTACCCATTTTTATCAATTTTAATATAATTAATTTGACATGTTTTATTTTTAATTTACAACACGAACACGGAACTGCATGACATGGACTTTATTCAAGAGAGGTCATCATATAAGAGGCAATGGTCAACAAACACGTAATGCAATCAATCAAGTAAATCAGTCAATCAATCAATCAAAGAATGTCAAGGTGAGGAAATCAGGCTCTCAACCATATGAGTGGAAAGTGCCTGATTTGCTGCGGAGAACGCCTCCCGGGGAACATAGGTGTGTACAGCCATGGAGCGCCAGTTGCCGAGCTGCCGGACCTAGTTGATTTGAGCGTAGGCGCAGGCCTGGGCACCTCCGCGCCGTACGCTGTGTACGGTGAAGGAAGTTGGGTCGGGGTGGTTGGTTGAGGAGATTGCTGCCCGTAGTGCGCCGGTCATGGCTCCGGCAGTAGGAACGCGGGGACTCCTGGTGTCGACATCCAGGGTCGAGGCTTCAACCTGTGACCAGGAGGTTGCCTTGGCGCAGGAGTGTAAAGAATCCGATGAGTAGCGCGGCTGATAGGACCTTGGCGCTCGGGCCGGCCGATCGGAAGTAGTGGATCGTTTCGCCGAGGAGTTCCACAGTTAGGGGTGGTGCTTGTCGGGGGGCATGTAGGGACGACCGGGCCACGCCCTCTTCACTACGGAGACGGGGTACGTGTCAAATTCACTCTGAACATCTCCCATGAGGCGGACCCAGGTCCGGACCCCGCGGAGGTAGTTGTAGACCATAGAGGGGGACCTGAGGTCATCATTGAGGGGGGCGATCAGGAACATCAGGTGGAATTGTGTCGGGCGCCCAGGGTCGGTGCTGGTGGGCGTGCTGTAGGTAGCGCGCCACTTGGCGGGCCTTGTTTCGCCACATCTCTGGCGTGAGTCCGGCCATGAAGAGGGCAGTGATCCAGATGTGTTCGTCGTTGTGGAAGCCTGGGAGAGAAAAGCAGATGTTATGAGCTTCCCAGGCTGGATGGCGTTTCGGCTGATGTTGCTGGTGTGCCGGACTCAGACCTGTTGGAGGCCAAGGCACATGCTATCGGCTGTTTTTCAGGCGCCTTGGTTGAATGGCACCTGGCTCAGGGCATCGGCGAGGACGAGGTCCTTGCCTGGCTTGTGGACGACCTCGATCTCGCAGGAGTGAATGGCGGCAAACCTTCAGAGCTCCCTGGCGCACGCACATAGTATTGGGTCCCTTCCCACCCCAGTGGCCAGGACCGTGTGGGGCACCTGGTTGTCAATGTTCACCAGGATGATGTAGTCCTGGGGGTTGGGGGGAGAGTCTCTGCACTGCGAGGACGAGGTTGAGTGCCTCTAGGCAGTTTATGTGGTGTCCGGTGGCCAGGTACTCCACAGGGTACTCCTCCGGGAAATGGGGTACACTGGAGTAGGCAGGAGGGAGGAGTCACACTCGATCACCCAGTGGGCTTTTGCGGGCGGCTTGAGCAGGACGATGCCGTTGGTGGTGGCGGAATAATGCTCGAACCAGGTGAGGTCCCTGATTAGTTTGATGGTGACAGGGTGCTTGCCGACGTGTGGTGTGTCTCGGAGCACCGTCAGTGTTCGGTTCATGAATCTCCTGGCTGGGGTGATGCAGTGGGCTACGTACTGTAGTCGCCCGATTATGCGCTGTAGGTGCTTCCGTGTGATCTTCATGTCGACCTTGGTTTCTCGACATTCCGCTACTATGTCGGCCAGCTTGTCATCGGGGATCCGCACAGTCATTTGTTGTGTGTATACCTCGTATCCAAGCCACTCGAACCTGTGGGTTGGGGGGTGTGCACTTTGCCAGGGACAGTGCTAGCTCCAGCTCCTTGGCTATCTCCAGCATGTCAGTGTAAGCTGCTACTGCCTGTTGTTTTGTGGCTGCTACCCCGACGAGGTAGCAGAGGGCAAAGTGGCCCCATCTTCTGAAGAGGTAGACCACCGCATTTTTCGTCTGGGCACAGGCCATGGAGGATGTTCTACACCTGAATGCTGGCGCGATGTCAAAGTAGACTTCGTTGTGGATGGTGATGCCCATTAGGGGGAGAGTGGACATGCCCGAAGCTGGCGGTAGGCTCAGGCCAGGTCTGCAGACCAGATGTAGCAGTCCTGGCCGAGCTTGGGCACCTCGGTGGCCATGTCCATGATGACGGGCAGTGTGTAGGTGGTGGGTCTTCCTTGGAAGTATCCCTTCTTGATACCGGCATTGACGCTGGCACCCTTTGGGAAGCTTAGGTCCACGATGACGCGCCTCTCATCGGTGTCTTTCTTTGGGAGGGTCATCATGGGACTTGTCTGTGGCCAAGGGGTGAAGGGTGGGTTGTCGAATGGTCCTAGTAGGGTGCCATGCTGGATCTCAGTCTGCACATACTTTCGAATCCATTGCAGGTTGGCCGGGGCCTCGGTGTGATTGGTGGTGACTGGGACTGGTGGTTCGTCGGAGGTTTAGTCCGCTGACCAGCCGAACTCCAGGAAGTCGATGAGTTGTTCGTCATGGTATTCCTGGAGTAAGGCTCGCCAGCGTGGTATGTTGCCGGATGGGACTGGGATCCTGGCTGCTATGTGGTTAGGAAGACTCGTCTCCCTGACTCATTGGTATATCTTCAGGTAGTCCTTGTTCTGCCATGCGTGTGTGACTGCTGAAGGCCATATTTGGAGGAGTGTGGGCTTGTAGGCGAGCGGGTTATGTGGCGTGTTGTAGCGTGGCGCCGACTGTTGGGCTGGGTCCGCGGTGGCGTCGTCTATGTCCTCGGTTGTGGTGGCGCGTCTTTCTGCTGTGAGGAGTGTGTCTGGCTGCTCGCCACTGCGTGTTCGTTTTGCATGGTTGCTGGCTGTGGGGGGTGGGGCGCACATGCGCCACCACCCCACCACTGCCACCCCCGACCGCAACGCCACCACCCCCCACCGCACCAGTCACGCTATTGTTGTAGTCACTACTGATTCGGGTGGAGTCGTCGCCTTCGGGGGTGGTGGGTTGGTTGGTGTGGTGAGCGGTGGAGTTAATCTTCTTGAAGGTGTAGACTCGCTTGGCCGTGGCTGGGGGCGCATCACTGAGGTGGTTGGTGGGTTGGGTAGAGGCGTCATGGCCTACTCCGGCCTGTGTTGTTGGTGGTTGTCGCGCCACGGGTTGTTGGGGCCTCAGGTTAGGCGACATCTGAGGCCGAGGCAGCAGTTCGGGGGATTAGCGCGGTCGGCCGAGGTGGGCGTGCGCTGGCGTGGTTGTCTGGGGTGTTTGTCTCAGGGTGTTTTGGGGCGGTTGTTGTTACAGACATCAGGGTGTCGACCGTGCCTCGATGCTCAGATGTGAGGACATCTGAGGAGGCGGTGTCTGCGTCGGTTGTTGTTACGGCCATGCAGGTTTCGACCATTCCTGGTGGCTCAGATGTGTTGACATCTGAGGAGGCGACGGCTGTGTCAGGGATTATCGCCGCATCAGGCCGGGGTGTGGTGCGAACGTTGCTGCGGTTGGTGTGATTGGAGCCGTCTGGGCTTTTCGCTGCGTCTCCGGTGTCTGTGATGTTCTTGGTGCGGTGTTCGTTCGTGTTGTTGCTGCAGCTCATTTTCTTGACATCTGAGGGCGTGTTTTTGCAGGCAGCGTGCCGGTGTTTGTCTGGTGTTGATGGTTGCTTCTCAGCGGTTTTTACGGCTCGTGGGTAGCCGCTTACCGAAAATCCGGCTTCTCGCTGCTGTTTCTTGTTGCAGTCGACTTCCTTGTGATTGTTCGCCCAGCGGTATTTGTTTGCGCACCATGCGCAAACATTAGGGAAGCTCTCGGTGCCGATGCCGTGAACCCGCAGTCCTGGCCTGCGTTCCACCTGTGACATGGACGGTCGTCCATGTCGTGGTTGAATTCTGGGCGTTTGTACGGCTGGTAGGCAGTGGTGGTTGAGGGCTCGCTTCTGTAGTAGTTATTGTCATCGTTACGGCTCTGGGGGAATGGTGTCGACGGTGGCTCGTGTACCGTTTTTGGGCCTGGGTGCTCCTCATGCCTGTGAGACAGGCGTCGCGCTGTGTGTCCTTGATGGCTGTTGAGTGTTTCCAACCCTTTGGGAGTCTGCTGTTGTCTATTGTGTTGAAGACTGGCTCAGACCATGCTAAGCAAGTCTCCCAATCCCGCTCA
Source organism: Branchipolynoe longqiensis (assembly GCA_030323885.1). Taxonomy (NCBI): domain Eukaryota; kingdom Metazoa; phylum Annelida; class Polychaeta; order Phyllodocida; family Polynoidae; genus Branchipolynoe; species Branchipolynoe longqiensis. Next base: position 28,674,870 of record CM059194.1, read on the forward strand.
GACGCCATGTCCACTATATGGTCAGTGTGTTCGTTCAGGGGCTCGGCCCATGAAGGCGGGACGGCTGGGTCCTTTGCCATCCTGTAGACATCCATGCCTGGTATTCATACCAGGCGCTCTCTCCAAGGCCGACACTCCCCTTACGGTCCCCGCGGATTACAAAGTCGTGAAGAAGAAGGGGCTTCCTACCTCTTCGTTTCCTGCCATATGGTCCGTTGTTGTCCAGGAGATCACTGATCACTTCCCAGTGGCGTGTGTCGTGTGCTTCGGATGATGATGGTGGGTGTCTGTCCTTGCTGCGGCGTGGTTTGTATCGGTACTTTTCTTCCCAACTACGGGCTTTCTTTGTGTCGCACCGGCTGCTGGCTGGGCGCCAGGGGCGGCGTTCCTCCTCGGATGAGTCGGGTGTGGGACTACGGCGTTTTTTATGCCGGGACCTCCACCACATACACCTATACCCCCTACACCCCACGACACACACCTATACCCCCAGTACTCCTTACACACCAACCACACACTTACACCCCCACCACACACCTACACCTCCACCACACACACCACACACACACCACCACACACACCTACACCCTCACCACAGACACCTACACCTCAACCGCACACACCTACACCCCTACCACACACATACACCACCACACACATACATCCCCACCACATGCACCTACACCCCCTCCACACACCTACACCCCACCACAACCCTAAACCCTCACTACACACCTACACCCCCACCACACACACACAACATACACCTACACCCCCACCACACACATACCTACACCCCCACCACATCCCTAAACCCCCACCATACACCCCCACCACACACCTACACCACCAACACACATACACGCCTACACGCTTCTATCCAACAATGATTGCCGACTTGGACCGGTGTTGCAGTTTCCGAGGCACACCAGTTTGCAAGGGACACATCGCTTCTGCGCATGCATCAAAATCGAACAGCATCATCACTAACCTTATATATTTAATATAATATTTTTGGTAAAGATGTTTTCTATATGTGTACCAAGCGATTTGTTTCTAGGTGGTGTGGTTTTAGAGATATTTCATTTTTGCTGTATTTTCTGTATGCAGATTGCTCACGACCATTGACAATTGTCAATGCCTTGAGTTTGATGGTACGCGCAGTGCAAAAACATTAGTTGTATTCAAAATTAATAGAAATCAAGAAACCTAACTGTATAAATTTAATATAATCTTTTTGGTAAAGATGTTTTCTATATGTGTACCAAGTGGGTTGTTTCTAGGTGGTGTAATTTGAGAGATATTTGACTTTTTCTGTATGAAGATCACTCACGGCCATTCACAATGCGTTTGAATGGAAGTGTCCCTCGCAAACTGGTGTGCCGCGGAAACTGCAACATTGGGAATGGGTGCTGCCACCAAGTGTATATCTAGAGAAATGGCTCATGAAAGGTTGCTATTGCCCTCTACCTTTAAAGTTGCACAGTCCGATAGTTTTGAGTTTCTGCCTTTTCTATTTTTTTAAAGCTAAATATATATCAATCAATCAATGGGTGCCGTCTTCTCGAAGAAGGTTGGCTGCAATGGACCTCCATCTCTTCCTGTCATTCGTTCCTCTCACACATTCCGCATAGCTCATTGCTGTCCACTCAGTGATGTTGTCCATCCATGTTGTGTCCTTCTCCCTCTTGGTCTTTTCCCTTCTATCTTCCCTTCCAGTATTCTTCTCTGTGATTCCTGGTGTCGTATCATGTGGCCAAAGTATTAAATTTTTCTGTTTTTGATCGTTTGTATTATCTGTCTCTTTATTTCCATTCTTGTTAGGACCTCCACGTTGCTTATCATTGCTGTCCATGGAATTTTTAACCTTCTTCTGTATTGCCACATTTCAAATGCCTCAAGCTTTGTTGTTATTGATTTCTTCAAAGTCCATGTCTCGCAGCAATATAAAAGTGTAGACCACACATAGCATTTTAGCAGTCGGAGTCTTGTTTTTATATTTATGTCTCTAGATGTTAGTACTTTCTGCATCTTTAGAAATGTTGTTTTGGCAATGTTTATTCTCCGTTTAATCTCTCTTTCACATCCGCCATCACTAGTTATTAAATGGCCCAGATACACAAATGACTCTACCTGCTCCAAGATTACACCATTAACTTTTATCTCTGCTCTTGGTTTGTATTCCTTTCTGCTGACAACCATGGATTTTGTCTTCTTTACATTCATTTTGAGGCCACATCTCTCACCTTTTTCTTTTACTTCATCCACTATATCTTGTAGTCGATTTGACGTTAAGGCTAGCAGTGCTGTATCGTCTGCGTATCTTGTGTTATTGATATTTCCACCTCCAACATTTATTCCTATGATGTCATCTATTTCTCTGAAAATCATTTCCGTATAAATGTTGAAAAGACTAGGTGATAGAACACATCCTTGTCGCACTCCACATTTGATCTTCACTTCTGATGTCAATGAGTCTCCAATTCTTACAGCAGCATACTGTTCCCAGTAGAGGTTGGCCACAAGCCGAACGTCCTTGCCGTCTAGACCGATTTTTTGAAGAGCTTCTATGAGTTTCTTATGATGTACTTTGTCAAATGCTTTAGCGTAGTCTATATAACATATGTATATATCCTTATCTACTTCTGGGTGTCTCTCAATTATTGTTCTCATGTTAAAAATGGCTTCCCTTGTTCCACTGTTTGGTCTGAATATATATAAAAAATATAAGGTTGATCATTATAATCTAAATTGGAAAAAGGCATTGTAATCTAAATTTGAAATAACTTTTATTTTAAATGGATAACTTTGCCTTTGGCGATATTTAAAGTGCAAACATACTAAATTGTTGCTAGCATGCATGTCAAAACTGTGACACATTAGCCTTCAGCAGGAACAGGTTCTATTAAATTCACTTAGTATTCCCTTTTCTGCGGCACCAGTCTAAGCTAGATATGTATAATCAAATCTAGATAAGTGTTTTCGTTTCTAAAATGGTATACAAGGAGATGAATGGTTTTATATTGTCAGAGGTGAAGTCTAACTTTCAAACGGTTATGATTGCTAAAGTGGAGCATCAAGATGGATTTAAAAACGGCTGGTTACACAAACCATTCACCAGATGGTTCTGTGGTAAAGTAAGACCTGGGGTGCTACGTCATTACCTATGCCCCATTGAAAAATAAACATGACTGACGCATCGTGAATGCTGACGACAAACAGTCATGAATATTCTCTCTCTCTCTCCCTCTCTCTCTCTCTCTCTCTCTCTCTCTCTCTCTCTCTCTCTCTCTCTCTCTATATATACATATATATATATATATATATATATATATATATCTTTCTCTCTATATATATCTATGTATATATATATTATATATATTATATATATAAATAAATTACCAGGTCAGGTAATGAGTGAGCTTGATAAAATGATAATAATGTTGGGGATCAGTGTGGTTGGTCTGAGCCATGATAAAGGCTTACGTTATGGCATCTTAGTATCCGTATTTCTTTGTCTGGTTTATTTTTTACTGCTAAGAACGGTAGTATCATGCAGAAATATGCCACATGTTTCATCCAATGTTCCTTCAGAGATGCGGTTGCCAATGGGCGGAATCACTGGCTAGAGTTGCTGGAGGGAAAGAATGACCGTCATTGTGAGCGTTTTGAAAACAATACGGTCAAAGAAGAAGTCAACTATGCACGAAAAGCAGTAATCAAGGTAGACGAGAATTACCACACATTTACAACACTTGTTTTCTTTAAAGACACCTCTAGAGGACATTGATTTTCGTATCGTTGGCTATTGGATGTCAAACATATAGTCATTCTGACATATCTCTGCAGAGGAAACTCATTGCAGCCACATAGGCTACTCTTTCCAAGAAACAGCAAGGGGTCTTTTATATGCACTTTGCCACAGACAGGACAGCACATACCACAGCCTTTGAAGAACCAGTTATGGACCACTGGTTGGAACAGAAAATAGCCCAAACTTCAAATGGGTCCACTGAGCAGGATCGGTAGCATAACCGACACCTTCACAGGTGGACCTGCTACCGCCTGAGCTATGTCCCAGGCCCTCCCCATGCATTTACAGTAAATTTGACATAATTGGTCATATTTGGATGGGATGGCCGAATCTGTAAGAGCACTAGCTTAGCCTCCTGTGTGAGAGGTGGTGGACGCCCAACATCAACCGAGTCAAATAAATGACTTACAGAATTGCTAATTGTTGCTACTGAGCCTAGTGCTCAACATTAATAGGATAGAGCAAGGGACTGGTTAGGATAGTGCGACTGACACTTACTCAGTGGGATGTTGGGTCATGGTGGCAGTGACATGGTCTCCCAGTGGGCAGTGCTATAAAGTCACATAGAGTGTGTGCTGTCACAAGTCAGTATCCATCCTGATATGAATTTAGATAATGCTAGGATGTAAAATTCAAACAGATAAATAGTCACACTTCCATTATAACATGCACTCTATTTATTTATTTATCTATTTATTTACTTATTTATTTATGACTTTGCGTTTGACCATGTGCCGCATCCCAGATAGCACACAGCCGTCGGGCCGATGTCGGCTATTGGTCGCACCGTCACCATCGACTTTCCACCATCGGCCCACCGTCGGGCCGACGGTGGTGTTCCGACGTTGGGAATCAATCCCTTTCCGCATTCGAGCCACCGTCGGGCCGCCGTCGGGCCGACGGTGGATTTCCGACGTTGGGTATCAATCCCTTTCCACTTTTGAGCCACCGTCGGGCCGACGGTGGTGGGCCGCCGTTGGTTTGCATTCATTTTCCACATTCGAGGCACCGTCGGGCCGCCGTCGGGCCTACGGTGGTGTTCCGACATTGGGTATCAATCCCTTTCCACTTTTGAGCCACCGTCGGGCCACCGTCGGGCCGACGGTGGTGGGCCGCCGTTGGTTTGCATTCATTTTCCACATTCGAGCCACCGTCGGGCCACCGTCGGGCTGACGGTGTTAATCCGCGCATGCGCAGTTCGAGTTTCCGGCTCGAGTCGCCAGCGGAACACGTGCGATCGGTGAGCAGCGTTCTTTTTCAACAAATAACTCCACAAATCGGAGGAATTTTAAGGAATTATTTAACAGGTTTGTTTATTAATATGTTTAGATTATTTTGTAAAAGTTTTGTAATTTATTACGACGTATTAATGGAATTATTCGTGTTAATACGATTTGAATAACCCTGTACGAATGTTGACGAAGAACCGCCATCTTGGTTTTTTCCGAGAAGACACTGTCACTATAATGTCAATACGTACAGTTGCAAAATATTAGTTTTATTCAAAATTAATAGATATCAAGAACCCTAACCTTATAAATTTAATATAATCTTTTTGGTAACGATGTTTTCTATATGTGTACCAAACGATTTGTTTCTACGTGGAGTGGTTGTAGAGATATCCCACTTTTTCTGTATTTAATTAAGCACTAACCCTAACCCTAACCCATACAGAAAAAGGATGAACGTAGAAACAAATCGCTTGGTACACATATATAGACAATATCGTTACCAAAAAGATTATATTAAATTTATAAGGTTAGGGTTCTCGATTTCTATTAATTTTGAATAAAACTAATATTTTTGCACCTGTATGTATTGACACTAGAGTGACAGTGTCTTCTCGGGAAAAAAAACAAGATGGCGTTTGTCGCCGTCGGCCCAACGGCGTTTGTCGCCGTCGGGGCGACGGCGGGAGGTTGGACAAAACAACGTCGGCCCGATGGCGTTTGTTGCCGTCGGCCCGACGGCGTTTGTCGCCGTCGGCTCGTCGGCGGTTTCCGCCGTCGGGGCGACGGCGGGAGCCGCCGTCGAGTCAACGGCGGGAGGTTGGACAAAACAACGTCGGCCCGACGGCGGTTTCCACCGTCGGGCCGCCAGAGCGGCCGCCTTCGGGGTGCCGTCGGGCCGACGGCTGTGTGCTATCTGGGATATTCTTAATTCAAGAAGAGCTCCCGATATGGGCCACCTTCCGTTTTTATTTTTATTATTATTTTTTTTTTATTATCCTCTTCTTTGATGCAGACTTGTGGTAGCCTATACAAAGCTCGTAGCTTTGTGTGGTTCTTTGTTTTTAATGGGGACAAAGATTGATACTTTTAAAGTGCCATATTACACTTTAACATACACAAAGCACCTGCTACTTTGTTTGATTCAAATTGCCCCTGCTTAATCAGCTAATATATACATACAAATAAAAATAATATTAACACTTGCCATCTGTTTTCATGTTATATCATTTATTGTTCATTTTTAGGTTCGAAGAGCTGCCCTACAAAAGCTACTTAAGTGTGATCTCGAGATGTACCAAGTTGAGCTCCATTCACTCGGCAAGACCTTCTACACCAAGCGAGAATGATTTGAACATGACCGACAACACCTTTTTTTTTAAAGATACTTTTAAAGTTGACTCAAACTAGTTGAGGTATTCAGGCAATTTCAGCTATTTATGGGTCCATGTCTAGACTATATTATTGTTTTATATTGTGTCTATTTTAGTGTTAAGGTTTTAATTCGCTTCACTCACAAGACAAGACAAGATTAGGCCTGCGAGCAATGATATCGGCTTGGGAAAAACAAGATAGCACGCGGTCAAACTAGTAAACAAAATGATAGTAAACATCAGCAGTGATATGGTCAACTTATCAAAGATGGGCGATACACAGATGAGCGAACGAAGAAACAGTAGCACTCAGCTCCTATAGAGGGGTTGTAATGACGTCACAAGACAACTTTTAGTGGCCATATTGGATTACATACAGAAGGCTTGCAACTGCCTACACTGTGGTTATTTACTGATTTGTTGATTTATTTGTCACTGTTTTGAGCAGTTTGGCCTCAAAAGTTGTTGCTAAAGTGCTGTAAGTAAACACATTGGATGTAAACTGCCGAGAACCTCCCAGAACACAAGAAAACTCTGTTTTACTGCATCTGCATGCATTCACAACATGGCTAGGGAGGGTGCTCGTAATCCAAGATGACTGACTGCTGAGTGATGACGTCATGTGCACTCCCTCTATACTGAAGAGGAAGGGAGGGGGGGGGGGGCAAAGTTAGCCAGCCGAAAGCTCAGAGAAGAATGACGAGGAGAGAGCAGGGGGTCACGAGGACGGGTGAACTGGAAAGAGAACGGGAAAGGGTCACATAGCCTCGTTCCCGAATTATTTATGTTAGTGCGCCAACATATGTAACTCCTTGTGGACGGTTCCTATGTTGTGAAGGGTTTGGAACCAGGCACTGTGTATACCATGTACATGTGTTATGTCCTCACATAGATAAAAGATTCAGCCATACCCAGAATAGGGGTGAATGACAACGTAGTCTAAATATGGGCGAAAATTGCTTTAGTATGGAACAGGAAGTGGAATTCCTGGTTCCAGTGTCTAGTGTGTATCTACATTGGGATAGAGTTGGTGAAATGGCAGAAAATGTAAACAAGCAAGATGGGGACCACAGAACACTGTTGATTTCCCTTTTAAGTGTGTTAAAGTATATGTTTTATTTTTGTTTTCAAATCAGAAGTAGCGGGTAAATATGAAGATGTATGTGAAGAATATATTTTGTTTTTTATATTTATCTGCTCATTTCATTTGCCCAGCATGTAGAGCATTTTTCGCCAGCTTTTATATAGGGTTGTTCTTCACCTCTACTCAGGCTACTGCAGTACGGGGTGAATCTTTTACCTAGTCCTCACATTGCATGTCATATCTGGGGACGGTGACAATCGAATGCCGGATACGCATATTGCAGACCGTATAATACATACGTTGTGTGTGTGCCCGGGGAATGTTGGTTTAAAGATACATAATCCAACGGAAGCACCAAATTTTGCATCACTCATTCACCTCTAACCCATTATTTGATGAAAGGGAGAACTACCTCCTCAACGCAGTGGTTATCAATGTTCAAGCTTATATTACTAGAATGTGCTGATTTGAGCATTCTCGTAGAATTTCTAAAATACAACTAATTACGGGGCCTTTATTTTCTTTTAAGGTCAAACTATTCACAAATTTTAGAATTGCTAGCGGCAGCAGGACTGCCTAGATTGTTTTATAGCATTCGCATGCCTGTTTATGGACACAAAAACAAGGAACAATTAGACCATCTTTCAAATAAAATATTTTTAATCCAAATAAATATATTTAGAAAAAAAATCTGATTCACTAGTGTCCTTTGGCACAAATATAAAATGTCCTTTTTATTTAAAAGAAAACAACATTTTCTTTTACCAATGTGATATTAAAATGTTGACTTTAAAAAAACAAAAACGGGCGAGAAAGTGGCTGCTTTAAATAATTTACTTGTGAAATCGATTGTGTCAATTTCTCACCTAAATATATCCTTCATTGCTGATATGACGTAAAATTTCCACCATTCATATGCCTAGTTAACTGCTATATTTGTCCAGTCGCCCAGGATGGTTCTGGCTGTCTGAGTAATGTACCCATATATATGGGCATGGTTTTTTAGTTCATATACCCAAATATGTCGATGGTTTTTTGTCCAGTTTATTTACCCAAATATGGGCATTGTTTTTCAGTTCATGTACCCAAATATGTTCATGTTTCTTTTAGTTCATATACCATAATATGTGCATTAAAAATATAGTTTATATACCCAAATATGTGCATGTTTCTTTTCCGTTTCTATGCCCAAATATGTGCTTAGCTTTTCAGTTTATACACCCAAATATATTCATGTTTTCTTTCCCGTTTATATACCCTAATATGTACATGTTTTTTTTCCAGTTTGTATACCAAAATATATATCGTATATATGTCTCAATAGAAGCACGCTACCCAATAGAAGCACACCCCCATTTCAAGATTGAAAGCACGCACAAATTTACGATCATATTCGGACTGAATGCACATAAAATAAGACAATCCCACTTTATTTCAGAGGCATGACAAAAACAACCAAAATTTATGATCATATTCAGACTGAATGCACATAAAATAAGACAATCCCACTTTATTTCAAAGGCACGACAAAAACAAATCCATAAAATTCTTTAACTGTGAATAGACGTGCATCCATGTGTCTGCACTCGCGAAGTGCGTGTCTATTGGGACATATACAGTACATGGTTTTTCAGTTTGCAAGGTCCGTATGGTGCCTGGAAAGTCTTGCACTACTTTTGGCCCATTTCAAGGCCTTGGAAATCCTCGAATTTAACCTATTTGGGGTAATTAGTCTTGAAAAACCTTGAATTAGATTAAACTGTTCCCACTGATCTAAATTAGTCCGAAATCATCATTCACCATTGTTTTTTTCACTTGAAATCCAAATGAAAATAGTCTTGAATTCCTATTAAAAAACAGCCTTGAAAAACCTTGAAATAGCCTTGAATTCCATACCTTCACATGTGTATGGACCCTGAGTTTGGAAAGCGGTAGTGTCAGACAGGATGCATGAGGAGTGTTGTGAGTTCAGAAGCCATGATAAAGCTAGTCATGCATGGTCGCTCATACCTGCTACAACTCCACACCCATGCTTGTGGGGGTGGGGGTTGGGGTGGGGGGTATAACTACCACCTCGGCTTGCTGTTTCCACTCCAATCCCTGTGTGTAACATTAACTCCTCCACCCACACAGGTGTCGCTGCCTTATCACTCCGGAATTATAGGGGGCAATATTTTTCCAGGGAGGCATTGTTATACTGGTGTCGCAGTTTCCGCCGTCCGCCAGTTTCTGCGGTACGCCTACATTCAAATGCATTGTCAATGGCCGTGAGCAATCTTCATAAAGAAAAAGTGAAATATCTCTAAAACCACACCACCTAGGAACAAATCGCATGGTACACATATAGAAAACATCTTTACCAAAAAGATTATATCAAATTTATACGGTTAGGGTTCTTGATTTCTATTAATTTTGAATAAAGTTTTGCACTGCACATACCGTCAAACTCAAGGCATTGTCAATGGTCGTGAGCAATTTTCATACAGAAAATACAGAAAAAGTGAAATATCTCTTGATTTCTATTAATTTTGAATAAAGTTTTGCACTGCATGTACCATCAAACTCAAGGCATTGTCAATGGTCATGAGCAATCTTCATACAGAAAATACAGAAAAAGTGAAATATCTCTAAAACCACACCACCTAGAAACAAATCGCTTGGTACACATAGAGAAAACATCTTTACCAACAATATTTTATTAAATTTATAGAGTTAGTGATGATGCTGTTCGATTTTGACGCATGCGCAGAAGCGATGCGTACTGCGGCAACTGGTGGATGCCGGAAAGTGCGACACCGGTATGAGACCCACCCCGGCAGTTTTATTCGTCCGAGTGGGTCTGGAGGCGATAACGACCAGGCACAGCTGGCATACAAGTGTCAAAGCCTATGACTAGTGCCTCCGATGTGGCCGAATCTGGAACTACATGCAGCATGCAGTAGAGCCTAGATAAATGGTAGGCCTATATAATAATAGAGCAAACTGAAGAGAGTCCTTGTTTATATTCCCATAATAGATTATAGAGCACATACTATTGCTGCAGGGGAAACTATTTCATGGGCAATATTATGTATTATTACACTGGGTTTAGTAGACCAGACACCCACCGCCCACAGCCGTTGAAATTCAAAACCATCAGACCATGCAATAATTAAAGTTGCAGAGTCCAGTGATTTTGAGTTTCTGCGATTTTCTAAGCTAGATACATTCGGTTAATCGGGATAATCTGCCTTACTTAAAGTTGCATAGTCCGATGGTTTTGAGTTTCTCTCATTTTTCTGAGATAAATATATTGAATTGATTGTCATTATTTACCTCACTTTAGATTGAAGTAACTTTTATTTGAAATGATTAGGTTTTGCGATATTTGAAGTGCAAACATGCCAAATTAGTTTCGGCAAGCATTCCAAATCTCTGACACCATAGGCTTCTGCAGTAACAGGTTCTATCAAATTGACTCAGTGTTCCCTTCTATGTGGTGACCAATGTTTAATCTGCACACCAGTATCTAAGTCAGATATGTAGAATCAATTCTAGGTAATTGCTTTGATTTTGAAAAGTTGATGCTTCATTGGACTATGCAGCTTTAAGTTGAAATAACTTTTATTTTAAATGGCTAACAATTTTCAAATGTACAAGCTCTCTTTTTGTTTCAGTTGTTTGTATCTCCGATGACAAGACACCTGCCATGTCAGGACAGCGTTGGTCTGGATAGTGAATTGTATGTTGAAGCAAATACCCTATAATACTATTATACTATAATAGGGTCTTTGGTTGAAGACAGGTGGTGCTATGCATTATACAGGGATGAAAGATCTCCGGGATTCCGCGGATTTCCGGGATGTTTCAATCCCGCAGCACCATCAGCATAATATGTGGGGCAGATGCCACAGCACTATCACTAGTATCAGCGTATACTACTAATAAATGCTCCAAATGCCACAGCACTATCAGTGTATACTACTAATACCTTCAAATAGTGCAGCACTATCAGTGTATACCAATATATATGAAACCCAACTTCCGGACATTTTCCGCGATTCCCTGACAATGCTAAACCTATGGGAGAATATCCGCATTTCCGCTTTTTCCTCCCGGAGACCACTTTCAACCATGTAGCATAGACAGAAATTACTACTCTCAAATGCCCAAGACCAAATACATCAGGAACTTGTTATTGTCAGATCAATTGTGCATGTGTGTGCGTGCATCTGTGCGTGTGTAGGTGTGCGCGCGCGTGTGCACATGTGTGTGCGCACGTACATAAGTGCGGATGGGTGAGTGGGTGGTTGCCTAAAGTAGGAAAGCGTGGTTACGGGTCGGACGTTGGAGTGGGTGTAGGTGTGGGTGTTGGTGGAAGTGAATTGGATAAGCGGTGGGCGTGGCCTGCGTGGGCGGTAGTCCATCCGCCCACGTGGGTGGAAGTGGGCAGGGCCGCCCTGACCGTATCAGCTTCCACAATGAATTATGGTTGCACAGTCCGATGGTTTTGAGTTTCTGTCACTCTGAGATAATTTGTATTAGGTTGATCGCTACGTTACTTAACATTTTTAATTTGAAGTAACTTTGCTTTAAAATTACTGTCTTTAGAGATATTTTAAGTGTAAGCACGCAAAATTAATTTTGGCATGCTTGTCAACACTCTGAACCCCCCTCCCCCCGCAATAGGCTTCAGCAGCAACAGTTTCTAATTATATTGAATTGACTTTGTATGGCCTTCCAATAGTAAAGCATACTTATAATAAGTGCACCAGTATTTTCCTTTAATTTGAAATAACTTTGCTTTAAAATGGCTTTCTTTGGAGATATTTGAAGTGTAAAGACACACAATTAATTTTGGCATGCTTGTCAAAACTGACACCCCCCCCCCCCCATAGGATTCAGCAGTAACAGGTTCTATTAAAGCTGCATAGTCCGATGAAGTATCAAATTTTCTAAATCAAAACAATCATTTAGATTTGATTCTACATATCTAGCTTAGATACTGGTGCACTTATTAAACACGTATCGCCACATAGAAGGGAATACTGAGGCAATTTAATAGAACCTGTTACTGCAAAAGTCTATGGTGTCAGAGTTTTGGCATGCTTGCCAAAATTATTTAGCATGTTTGCACTTCAAATATCTCAAAAGTTACCCATTTAAAATATAAATTACTTCAAACTAAAATAAGGTACATTTTAATGATCAATATAATATAATTATCTCAGAAAATGACAGAAACTCAAAACCATCGGACTATGCAACTCTAACTTGGCTTAGTATCCCGTTCTATGTAGCAACACATACTTAAAGCTGCATAGTCCGATGAAAGCATAAACTTTTCAAAACCTAAATAATTATCTAGATCTGATTCTGCATATCTAACATAGATACTGATGCACTTATTAAGCACTTGTTACCACATAGAAGGGACTACAGAGTCAATTTAATAGAATATGTTACTGCAGAAACCTATGGTGTCAGAATTTTTGTGCTAGCTAAATTAATTATCTATGTTTGCACTTGAAATGGATCCAAAGTTAGCCATTTAAAATAAAAGTTGCTTCAAACTAAAATACGATGGACTAAAACCATCAACCTATTATATTTATCTCAGGAAATGACAAACTCAAAACCAACGGAGTATGCCACTTTAATTTCAGTAGCTTTACTTTAAGATGACTATCTTTGGAAATAGTTGAAGTGTAAACATATTAAATTAATGTTGGCATGCTTGTCAAAACTCTTACCTCCACCCCCCCACGAACCGCCCCCGTAGGCTTCAGCAGTAACAGGTTCTATTAAATTTACTTTGTATGCCTTTCTATGCAGCAATCTATTCTTAATAAATGCACCAGTATCTAAGTTGGTTATGTAGGTTCTAATCTAGATAAGTGTTTTGGTTTCAGAGCTGCCAACCATTACGATTTCTGCGGAATCATTGTATTCTATAGTTAAGCCGAAAAGAGGTTCCTTATCCATACACAACTGCCTATAAGTATATAATGTGTAGGGGGCCTACGCATTAAGAGAGGCCTATGTTCATACATGTATTAATTGCACTCAGACAGACAATATATCAATGTTGCTAATCTGGTGCTTGCTAAATAAGTCCAATGCAGTGTTGGTGATGGGGACTGGACTTAGAAAACCGCCATGAGCGTGCACGGTCACAAGTCGGTACCCCTCCTGATATGACCCTAGATGTTGAAAGGATTTAAAGCCCCAACAAACACATCTTTCAATCTCGTTATCTCCTCGATGTTCCCTTTTTCTGCCGGATCAGGGCTCGATTTTCACTGCGGAAGCCCGAGCACTCCTTCTCGCGTTGGAGTGTATCGAGGTATCCAACCACACTAACTATGTTAAGCTGCGTTTACACGGCCAAAAGTAAAACGTTTTAAGACAAAGCGTTCTACCTGAAACGTTTCAGTGGCGCGTTTACACGGACTGACATTGAAAGTGAGTCGCGTCTACACGGGCAGTATGTAAAACGTTTCAAGGCGGAAGTGTTGTATCTGCGCATGCGCTTCAGCATTGTGATCACAAAACAATGCGACTGAAAACTCCCCAAAACAACAACAACTGTGTCGTATTTTCGTGGCTTCTGCGCATGCGCGGATTTTCCCCCTGTTGCCGGCGAGCACTGCTATTTGTTTTGTTTACACTCGTCGATTCGACGCCGATGTAGCTGCTACGTTAATATCACTTGGAATTTAGGGTTAATTTAATTAAATTTCATCATTTGAGTATGTAATTCTGTTACATATGACCGCATTCAATAGATTTCGTTCTATTCGGTCCATAACACAGCTGGGCACCAGTGTAAAGTTACAGCTGAGCCTGTATCCGGCGAGCACCGCTATTGTACACTATCGCCGCCCGGGAACCAGCTGAAACGTTTCCTGTAGACCACCTGATTAGGTGGTATACGCGGAACGTTCCAGCCGAAACGGTTAAGCCCTAAAACGCCGCAGTGCCGCGTTTACACGGACACATTTAAAACGAACTAGGCAACTGGTTCCAGCTGGGGCGTTTCAACTCGCCCGTGTAAACGCAGCTTAAGATACAGTGATTCGTTCTCTGCCTGCTGGCTGTTGCTGGACTGAAAACGAATCACCCTATTCTAGCAACGGTCATTTATAAAATGAACCAACTGGCAATGGATGGATATGAAATCCACCTGTGCTGGGTGCCTGGCCATGCTGGCATACAAGGAAACGAACGAGCTGATCGGGCTGCAAAGAAGGCCCTGAACTGTGATCTTGAACCGTGTCTGATCCATCACTCTGATCTGAAACCACTAATAGCCACCCACATAAAATCCAAATGGCAACATTGGGATGAAAACATTAATAAACTTAAAGAAATTGAACCATCTGTCGGAAAACCACCACAGACTCATGTGGGAGGTCGGCGGGACCAAGCGGTCCTTAGCCGCTGCCGTATTGGCCACTCGCGGCTTACACATGCTTTTCTGTTCAAGGGGGACCCTCCCCCTGAATGTATTGGGTGTCAGTCCCCACTTACACTCAAATACATTTTGTTGAGTTGTGTCGATTTCTTGGCCCTGCGCCAGCAGTTTTACACTGCAAGTAGCATGCGTGACCTTTTCACAAATGTAAAACAAGAAAACGTGTTAGCCTTTTTAAGGGCAGCTGGTCTATATCATCACATATAGTCCCTTAAACAAATTAGATCAATTAACAACCTTTAACTTTTATCTTAATTCTATTTCCATTAGCCACAAATTATGCAACTGTGAGCTTTTTAAATCCACAATGTACTGACACAAAATTGATTCTGTGCTTTTGCATTCTGTAAAAGCGATGGTTGAATAAAAAACAAACAATTCTCGCCGTGAATATGGCCTATGCTGCTGACACGGCGTAAAGAAACCACCAATCAATCAATTATACCCAGTCACACGAGAGCCAGTGACATGAGAGCCTGCGTTCACCACCAATCTCCTTACGCCCAAAAGGTCGCCAACCACCCAGCGTCCCACTCGTTACATTGATTCAAAAACGTGGCGCCGGCCACACGGTGAGCGTGGCATTGCATGTGTTGGTGCGGTCAGTTCAGTGCCAACTCACCAACCAAGGGGTCGGTGACCTGGTGCCACAGGTCGCCAACCACTTTTTAATGGCACCGACCGAACTGGTTGCAAGTGCAGTAGCTGCAATCTCCTTGCATCCAAAATTTCGGAAATGATCGCTGTATGGTTGGCGACTGTGTGGTTGGCGACCTCATGCGCCGGCATGTATAGCGGACGTAAGGCGGACGCTTTGACGTCGCGAATCGATTGTAAGGGAACGCAGGCCTCGTGTGACTGGGGTATAATACGTCCAAAAGGTTGCCAACCACCCAGTGTCCCACTCGATACATTGATTCAAAACCTCGGTCGGTGCCAGGTCGCGAGCGGAAGACAAAAAACAGCTTTTACACTGATGAAGCTGTTGCTAATACCCCAGTCACACGAGGCCTGTGTCCGCTAAAGATTGATTCGCAACGTCAAAACGTCCGAATTGCGCCCTCCTTACGCCTTCCTTAAGTGCTGGCGCCGCGAGGACGCCAAGCTCCCGGCGTCCATTTCGGAAATTTTGGACGCAAGGAGGTTGCAAGTGCTGCACGTGCAACCTCCTTGCGTTCAGTTTGGTCGGCGCCATTAAGAAGTGGTTGGCAACCTGGTGGTGACCTGGTGCCGCCAGGTCACCACCAGGTCACCACCCACCGTTTCCCGCCAGTTTTGGACTGTGGGAACGGTGGCGGCGCAAGGTTGGCGACTGGTTGGCGACCAGCCGGCGACCTGGCTGCGACCTGGCGCCGCGAGGTTGTCGCCAGGTTACCAACCACTTTTGCCATACCGTGGCGGCGCAAAGTTGGCGACAGGTTGGTGACCAGCCGGTGCTCTCGCCGCCGCACTGGCGCCGCCAAGGCGCCCCGCTGGTGCTGCCAGGTCAGTGCCAGGTCGGCGACAGGTCGGCACCAGGTCGGCGGCATGCATTCGGCGGCGCCAGGACGGCGCCAGGTCGTCAACCACCATAGCAGTTGGTGCCCTGGCCGCGCCCTGTCTGCGCCCTGTCCACGCCCTGTCCGCGACAGGGCGGCGCCAAGGCGGCGCCAGAGCGCCGCCATCATTTCTGAATCAATGTATCGAGTGGGACGCTAGGTGGTTGGCAACCTTTTGGGCGTAAGGAGGTTGGCGGCGAACGCAGGCTCTCGTGTGACTGGGGTATGACCTGACGGCGGGTCGGCGCCGGCTCACTGCCCTTGCACTCGCCGACTGGTCGGCGCCAGGTTGCGGACGCTGGCCATCGTGTGACTGGTGTATTAGTCTTTGTTTGTTTCCCTTCCTTCTCCGCGGGACATACAATGTAACAACAACTTCAAGAACCTCGCCCATGGCCAAGGGTCATGACGTAGTTACGTCTGACCACGAGCCAACTAATCTACACCACAGAGACAGTGGGTATTTATGGGATGCCATGTCCGCGTGAAACAGTGTATAAGGGCCATGCAGTGTGACGATTCACAAGTTCACATGGGGCGAGTGAGAGTACTGAGACGAGCAGTGGCGCGAGACCACGGCACTCCGCAGTTATAGCCTGACCGCAGCGCCCAATTCCCCCTGGCGGCGATTCGAACCCGCGCCCCACTAAGGTTATCTGGCCATCCGGTAAGATGTGCCACCGTGCTGCAGCTACACCTGCATATCCGTCGTGTATATATATATATATAAATATAAATAACTGCGTACATATGTGAAAAGACAAAAGATAGTGGTTGAGTAGTTTTTTAATCTCTGTCAAAGATTATAGGCCCTTGCCCAAAAATATCAAATGGAAAAAATCCTCCGGTGCGACTGACACTTGTCGATACCCGATGGAGGGGAGGCGGGCGCAGGTGGCACCACTGGTCAAGTGCGGAGTCTTACGGAGAATAACAATGGTAATCAAGTAATTTAATAATATAATATATAATGGAAACAATTCCCTTCGTATTTTTATACTCGCATAATACGTTATGCATCACATAAAAATAACTGCGTACATATGTGACAAGACAAAAGATAGTGGTTGAGTAGTTTTTTTTATCTCTGGCAAGGATTATAGTCCAAAGATTGGTAGATCCCCCAACCTCTAGCTAGGATTTGCAGCGGCCAGAGGGGTTGCTACCCTCATGTCGTCCATTATTCGTATTGCCAGGGGGGGGGTCTTTAGATAAGTAAAGACTGTGTCAGTTATACATCACATATACATGTTGGCCAAGCCGCTGGTATTTCTAGGCGAAATACACAGTTCATTAGTTCTCATTCTGAAGGTTGCTGCTTTTTTTATAGTGTACATATATGTGTGTATGTGTATATATATATAATATAATATATATATATATAATATATATATGTGTGTGTGTGTGTGTGCTTGCTAAGCTTTCCATCAGGTATCACCCATAACAGAAACCTTTAAAAAATAAGACACTTTCCAATTTTGCTAAGTAAGTATGACCCTCCACCGCAACTGGAAATCAGGAGTGTAAGTAGGGGAGGGGAGGATGGAACAAATATAAAATCTTCATGCTCAAAAACGAAATGAAATGTGCGCAAGTATAATTCATTCTTGAATTCAGCAAGCTCTACATGGCCACTCAATCCTTATTTGCAGTGTTTTTCTTAATTTGGAAATCACTATTTAAATTTTTTTTTTTTTAATTTGTAAATTGTGGAATATATTATATTATATATAACTGTACACTAACAATACCATAACTAGCTCGCAATAGCGCTTCTACACTGGTAGACACATATATCATGATTGTATTGCGAAATGTTGAAGGGGTGTGGTAAATATAGGTTACATAGGCAAAAACCATGATGAAAACATAAACTTTTAAAAACCAAAACACTTAGGCATACCTAGATTTGATCCTGTATATCCGATTAAGTGCGTGTGCTCCATTCATACATTTATTATAGTTTAGCCCTCCGATGCTAAGGCTGCTATGCTTGAAAATTGGTTAACAAAATGTCCAACTTTGTGTGTGTGTGTGCACCCACAATTACTTTGTCCCTTCTCACTTCAAATACGTCAAAATTCACCTTTAAAATAAAAATTACTCCAATTTAAAATAAAGTAAATTTCAATGATCAACCTAATATAAATTTATATAAAACCAATATGGCCGAAACTCAAAACCACTGGTTTAATTATGGAACTTTAAGTTAAGCTTAGATATGCCCTACATTGTTTTCATCTGATATCCGTGGTCTGAAGATCCCAAATCCAATTGATATAAGTCCGAACTTATTTATCCGGATAAATAAAAGTAATGTACTTGCACCACAATTTTAAAGCTGCATAGTCATATGAAGTATCACATTTTCATAACCGAAACAATTATCTAGATTTGATTCTCCATATCTAACATAGATAGTGATGCACTTATTGACCATTTGTTTCTGCATCGAAGGGAATACTGAGTCAATTTAATAAAACATGTTACTGCAGAAGCCTATACAGGCTATAGAGTTTTGGCATGCTTGCTAAAACTAATCTGGCATGTTTGTACTTCAAGTATTTCAAAACTTAGCCATTTAAAATCAAAGTTACTTCAAAGTAATGTAAAGTAGATAATAATGATCAATCTAATATATTTGTCTCAGACAAATGACAAAAATTCAAAACCATCGGACTATGCAACTTTAAGTTACGGTGCATACTGCCTTCCATAGTGTATGTGTGAGACCCACTCTCTGACGTCATGCATTGACTGACGATACCTTTCTCAGATTCTGTCCGCCGTTACCTACTTCCGTTGGCCAATGTGCCCGTGTCTGACGTGTGTGTGTGTGTGTATATATATATATATATATATATATATATATATATATATATATATATATATATACAGAGAGAGAGAGGTGGAGAGAGAGGGAGAGAGATACATACAATGAACTCGTGACTAGATTAGATCACGGAAGCTGCCCTCACAATAGACTAGATCACCGTTCCGACTGCGCATGCGTTGAAAACTGCGCTGGCAGCAAAGGCGTACAGCCATTGAGTTTGCCGATACGTGTAGGGCAAAACTTTGATTTTATTCAAAAATAATAAAAATACATAACAATTTGGGACAAACATGGATGGATGGATGTACTATAATAATATAATGAATATGTTTAAGACACAACTCTCCATAATTAAGCATTTTGAGCTAAGAAACATACAATTTCAGTCACTTTACAGGCTGATGTTTACATCACCATTGATTAGCCAGAAGTCATTCTTGTTCTAAATATTAAAATGCCAAATGTGTCAACAAAAGCTTGTTTCAAAGAAATATATAACCATATCTGATTAACCCTACTCATTTTCTATTTCTACATGTCATTAACCATAGGATATAAATAAAAACATGAATCAAATAAGTAAAACTGACTCTGGCTATGGCTCTAACACTAGTCTGAGTGCCCAGATTTGTCTAAATCTAAATGCATATGGCATAAGATGTGCTGTTATATTAATGTAAATGCAATGCTGGATAAAAGATTAATATCTTAATTTATTATATATATATTTTTTTAGGTAGTGTTCTATGTTTCAAACAAGAGCTGAGATGAGCTGAAACTACCATATATCATAGCTGCACCCAGTGTATTAGCAGGTTTGTTTTGCTTTGACGCATCCCACAATGCACCGCACCGCTGGAATGGCGATGTAGTCTACAGACGTGCCCCCCCCCCCCCCCCCCCCCACTGCTGAGATGGAAGAGGGAGGTGGATGGGGTGAGGAGGAGGCATGCATATCTACATTGTTTGTTTGTTTGTTGTTGTTTTACGTCCTAGCAACATCTAAGCTCATATCAGGATGGGTACCGACTTGTGACAGTGCGCACTCATGGCAACTTTATAGTGCTGTCCCACTGGGAAACCAGGCCACCGGCACCATGACCTGGTATCCCACTCAGTCACATTATCCTGACACTGAGCACACCAGTCCTTGCCCTATCCTAATAATGCCGAGCGTCTGGCTAGGAAGGGACAAGTATCAATTTTAAAGTCATTGGCCTGACTCGACCGGGACCCGAACCCACGATCTACCAGCACGGGAGACGGACGCTCCAACCCATTCGGCCACCCCGTCTGGTTGCATATCTACATGTATGTATGTATGTATACATGTATATGTACGTATGTATGTATGTAGACCTACGTATGCATCCCGTGGCCACTCGTGGCTTACACATGCTTTTCTGCTCAAGGGGGAACCTCCCCCTGAATGTATTGGGTGTCAGTCCCCACTGACACTCAAACACATTTTACTAAGTTGCGTTGATTTTTTGGCCCTGCGCCAACGGTTCTACACTGCAGGCAGTATGCATGACCTTTTTACTAAGGTAAAACAGGAAAACATTTTAGCCTTTTTGAGGGCAGCTGGACTGTACCACCTTATATAGTTTACTAAATGGATTCTATTAATTATTAATGAAACTTTTCTTTTTCTATGGGAATTTGTTTCCCTTGACCACAGATATATGATTGTGAGCTTTCTAATTTAATTAGTGTCTATTGGCACATAATTGATTGTCTGCTTTTACATGTAAAAGCGATGGTTTGAACAAAAAACAAACATTTCTCGCCGTGAATATGGCCTATGCTGCCGACACGGCGTAAAGCAACCACCAATCAATCAATCAATCGTATTTGCTTGTGCGTTTATATATGTTATGCATATGTATGACATATAAATTGTAATAGACAATGGTAGGCCCTATCTATAATGTAAATACATATATTGTGTAATTATGTTTATCTTTGGATTGACGCAATTATATATACATATATATATACAGTAGAACCTCTCCAAATCGACAGACCTTGGGACCGACTTTAACTTTAAGTGGTCCATTTAGGGAGGTGGTTGGTTTGGTGAGTTAGAATATGCTTACAATGGTATTTTTGGTACCCAAAGAAAGCGATCGATATAGGGGAGTGGTCGATCAGTGGAGGTGGGAGGTTAGGGAGGTTTTACTGTATACAGTAAAACCTCTCCAAATCGACGACCCTTCGGACCAACTTTAAGTGGTCTCTTTAGGGAGGTGGTCGGTTCGGGGAGCTAGAATATGCCTACAATGGTAGTATTGTGACCCAAATAAAGCGATCGATATAAGGGAGTGGTCGATATGTGGCGGTGGTCGGTTAGGGAGGTTTTACTGTCCTTATTTTTTGTTTTGTTAAACTCGGAAGTTGGCCCATCTATATTGCACGTGACGTCAGGGCCAGTAGTTTAAGTGAATCCATACTTCCTGAAACACGTCGTTCCCAGTGACTAAAAGCCCGTGCCATGGATATGAATGAAATCCTAATATGGTCATCCTACTAGTACGTAAGCATTCCAAATTTGGCAGAGCCTCGATTTGAATATTCAATTCTTCCCGTACTGACGTCACTTGAGTTCCACGCGAGTGAGCACTCACTCTCCAAATCCTAATGGGAATCGACACAAACCCCCGTCCTCTTACCACTCCTTATTTAACTCACATAGATTGTGCTTGGAGAGCCACTGCAGAGGGCGGGGGTTAGGGGTTAAGGGGGCGTTATCAACAAAAGGTCGCCAGGCGCTGGCAGACGACACTCAGTCGGGGTCACGTGACTCGCTGGCTGCGCCTGAAAGAGAAGGCGGAAGTGAGTGCAAACGCCGCGGGACCGCGCGGCGCATTAACAATTCAACAAACCTTTCCTCGGAAAGAAAATAATATTCGCTGTGCGATTAGCTGGCGTATTATGTTCGAATGTTCAATGAAGGACATGAAAGGGAGCAATGTTTGTGGTGTTTTGCCATTAAAATAATCGCAATGAAATGAAAGCAGCGCGATTGTGAAGCAGGTAGTTGGGAAGCAATGGTGGGTTTGTTAAATAATAAAAGAATATGGTGGGTCGATCAACTAGATCACACAAAACAGAACGCGTGGCGTCAGGGAATGGATGGTGAGTGGGTAGTCGAATGGAAACAGGGGGCGTGGGCGGGGGGAGTGGGCGGAGGGCGAAGGGGGAAGTGAGGGGGGCGGGGGGTAAGTAAAAGCTACATAGACGCCACTCGCCATCATTTGGCAGGGAATCCTACTACAGTAAGGAAGCGCTTTCACATGGCGCAGGGATAGCGGGGGGCCGACATAACAGTATTAACAGTATTAACAGTATTAACACACACACACACGCAGCTGCACAGACACGGTAGTCTTCGAACCAGCACCAGTTGTGAACACTCGATGGATACACAGTGTCCAGCGTCATAAATACATCGGCCAATATTCTACTTATTAAAAAGGTAAGTCATCCTCTCAGGCTCACCCTCTCTTGTTGTTGTTGCTGTTGTTGTTGTGTGGAAGCATATTTATTCTCATGAAATTATATCGGTATATTAAATATAATATATATATATATGTATATATATATTATGTATAGTATATGCATGGTTATATATATATATATTATGTATATTATATATATTATATGCATGGTTACATGCTAACACAGTACATGTATATGATACAAAGTGTGAAATATACTATGTAATAATCATAATGTGTGTACGTTTGTGTTAATTATGAATTTATGTCCTCCCGTGACCCGAACTGCCGTAGTCTACGTAGACGTAGCCACGTTACTTAGTCATTTAGTGGGCTTGGTCCTTGGAAAATTACTAAAATCATTCAAAATGGAATCGTCGGTTTTTTAGCCTGAACTTTTCATATATATGTATGTATTATATATATAATATATATTATATGTCAGCATGTCATGGACTAGAGATAGTATCATAAGTATGTCGTAGTATACGATATGTCATATGAGTTAGGCATTGACTGATTGAGTATGACTATCATTATCATTATGTGTGTGGATATGTGCGTATTATACTACATAAATCATGGCATAGTTATGATAGAAATATTTCTATGGCTATTGCAAATGCCAATGAGCGAATGCCAAACTTGAAGCTATTCAGCTGAGATGGGTTGTTTTTTTTGTAGGTTTTTTGTTTGTTCAATGCTTAAAAGGAAAATTGTACTTCATAAACAAATAATTTGTTTTAGTTTGTTTAGCATTATCATGATTATGAGGAGTAGGCCTACATTGGGTTAGTTTCTGAACTAAGTCTATGTGTGTTTATTATTGGTGTATGTTTGTGTACATACTACATGACCTAATACTAGTACTACACAAACTCACATAGCTGTGATGCCCACACACACTTTTATATATATATAATGAGTCAGACTCACGAAAATAGGCCAATTGCGGAAAGTTGTCAGCGTCGAGCATTGGATGTCGCCGTCGAACGGTATAATTATAGTTTAGCATTGACAGAGGTGTCTTGAATTTGTCCTGAATGTAAAGGTCGAGAAAATACAACAACCTTATTTGTTTCTAGGATAATTTAATATAAAACAAAGAAATGCACTACACTTTAAGAATTGCAATGCCGACATCTATTAAAGTTGTCGGCGTCGAGCATTGGATGTCGGCGTCAAACGGCATAATTATAGTTTAGCATTGACAGAGGTGTTGCAAAGTCCTTACTTTTATCCTGAATGTAAAGGTCGAGAAAATACAACAACCTTATTTGTTTCTAGGATAGTTTAATATAAAACTAAGAAATGCACTACACTTTAAGAATTGTGACCCTGACATCTTAAATTGACCACCAATTGGCCCATTTTTGTGAGGCCAACACAAAAATGATATATTATATATGCAGTAAAAACTCTCTAAATCGATAGACCTCGACCTTCGGACCGACTTTAAGTGGTCCATTTAGGGAGGTGTTCGGTTTAGGGAGTTAGAATGGTATTGTTGGGACCCAAATAAAGTGATCGATATAGGGGAGTGGTCGATCTGTGGAGATGGTAGGTTAGAGAGGTTTTACTGTATATACAATGCGATTAGATGGAAAATGAAGTAATAACATTACGGTATTACCTCTGACTAGTGGTAGGCTTAAGCCTATCAGGATAAAATAGTGTTAGACTTTTACTGGAGCCTACTAGAGGTGCCTAAGCTATCTTGGAAGTGATTATCTAAGTAATTGTGACGTAGAAGATAATAAGCGGATAGAAATGCACCCCACCTAGTTACTGAACTGACTGTGTAATGAGTGTGTTTAAATACCTCTCATATGTTATGATGTTATATGTGTACTTAGCATTAACATCATCCCTATGCACCCATACACTAGCACTAATAGCAGTACCTGTCCTGTCTTAGATATTGAAAAGAGTATGTTGTGAAGCTAAGTAAATACAGATTAGATCTGTATCATGAGCACTCACTGACAAGACTCAGCCCTCAAGTCGCTTATCTGGTAATAACTGCTTATTATTCCATTTAAAGTGGCATATTGATGATAGTCCGATGGTTTTGAGTTTATGCCTTTTTGTTTAAGATAAAGTCCCCAATCATGGCAATGGTGTGGAGTGGAGGAGGCACAACAAGAATAATCGGTACAATAATAAAGTATATAACAATAATACAATAAGAATTCCCTTCCGCGGCTTTATAATCGCATAATGCGTTGTGCATCATATATATATATATACTAAAGATGACATCGCAATAGTATGTGTGTGCGAAAACAACCTTGTGAGACTAAAACTGACGTAAAAACAATACTATTCTGTTTATTTAATTCTTAGCAAGTAATTATGTTTATCTGGGTTGTTTTTCATAATTATTTCCTAAATAAGCAACTAAGTCAATATCGCCTAAATATACGCATACCACTAACCATTTGAATATAAAACAATTCTTTTCAGAGGAAGCATGAATCTATGACTAACATGTCCTACACAAACATTGTTATTGTGATGATACATACTGTATATGTCCCAATAGAAGCACGCTACCCAATAGAAGCATTGAAAGTGCGCACAAATTTACGATCATTTTCAGACTTAATGTACATAAAATAAGACAATCCCACTTTATTTCACTTTAAACAAATAACAATTTACGATCAGTCTGAATGCACATAAAATAAGACAATACCACTTTATTTCACAGGCACGACAATAACAAATCCATGAAATTCTTTAACTTTGAATAGACTCGGATCCACGTGTCTGCACTTGCGCAGTGCGCATCTATTGGGACATATACGGTATATGCATGGTTTTAATAATCTCATTGTGTAGCTTATTGTAGTTTTATTGTGTAATTGTATGTTAATTATAATCCTAGAATGGGTTACAGTAATTTATGTGAATAATATAAGACTGTTTAACTGTCACAGTATTGCAGTAATCATATCTTGGTTAGGGCCGACTGCTCGAGGATTGGGGGTGGGTGGTGGAGTGGTCCAGCGTATTAATTTAAATTCTTCTATAAATGTAGGCTGTTCATTGGTGCGTCTGCGTTTAGGGCGGTGGGGGGCGGGGGTGGCGAGCATGTATATTTCATTGTTATTGTTTAGAGTCAATTATGCTATGTACATTTCAACAACATTATATGTACATTTCAAATTCAATAGACGGGATGGCCGAATGACTTTTTTAGAGCGTCCATCTCCTGTGTTGGTAGATCGTGGGTTCGAACCCTTGTCAAGTCAAACCAATGATGTAAAAATTGACACTTGTCGCTTCCTAGCCTGGCACTCGGCATTATTAGGATAGGGCAAGGATCAGTGGAATGAGGAAGACCAATCGTCCGCAATTGAAATTTCAACTGCTGCTAATTTACCAACAATAAAAAAGACCACTAAATGATGCGATGAAAGATAAATCTACCACATAGGCCTACATTTCACTGTCAGTCAGTCTCCAAGGTCAATTGCTTTGTTTTTGTCTGGAGGGTGGGTGCAAATATGAACTATTAATTCACAATATATCTGGGCATTAAAGCTGGTGTATGTGGATAATTAAATTTTAAAAGTTAATTGGGGTGCGGGAGGGTGAAGGGATTCTCAAAGCAAATGTAATTTTAGGAGGTGTAAAAGCCATAACGCTATCAATGAGCTGTTGGTGAGGGGGGGGGGGGTGGGGAGTCGAAAATAACCAACATAGCATGCTGTAGTTTGTGCAACATTCCCATTGTCAATCTAATGAACAGAACAAAAATAACAGAAAAATGCTAACAATTGTGAACGACCATTGGGTCCCTTATTAACACAATCTTATTGTTAGTAGGCTATGCCTACACATATAATACCCAATTATAATTGTGAAGGGATTATATCGTGTATGTGAGCAAACTCTGAACATGTCAGAATTCCTCAATTATATCTTTCTATGAAAGTAAGTAAAAGATGACAGGAACTTGTGTAAATAGGGCCTACATTCGCGAGAATGCTACTTCACTTCACTTCACTTCAAGAGAACATGGTGTCATCATGTCAATGAGTCATGACGTCATATCATGACATAACATTTGACGACTCATACAATGTGTCAATAGCGGACAATTCAGTAGCATTGTCAATAAATACATACGGTTTAATGTATATTGTATTTTTGTGTGTAGGGCTATTTGATATACATATTATACACTATTAATATAGACGGGCCTAGAATCGATTTGGTTTAAAAGAAGAAATTTTTAAAGCACACATGAAGACATTCCGTGAAGTGGCCTAGGCGGGTGCTTTGTATTCACGTAGGAGTGAGACTGAGAGTGGTGTAGTCTGTGTTTGGTTTGTATTGGATGGGGAGGAGTGTGAGTAGTTTATTTACACAGTGCCTTTAGGTCAAAATACCTGCTTTAAAAGTTATTATATATATATAATATAGATAATACAAATAACATATATAATACAAATAATAGGAATAATCTGTGTAGATCTAATACGTGTGGTATATGTAATATATACAATTTGTTGATTGATTGATTGGTGGTTGCTTTACGCAGTGTCGGCAGCATAGGCCATATTCACGGCGAGAAATGTTTGTTTTTTGTTCAAACCATCGCTTCTACATGTAAAAGCAGACAATCAATTATGTGCCAATAGACACTCATTAAATTAGAAAGCTCACAATCATATATTTGTGGTCAAGGGAAACAAATTCCCATAGAAAAAGAAAAGGTTTATTAATAATTGATATTAGTAAACTATATGAGGTGTTACAGTCCAGCTGCCCTCAAAAAGGCTAAAATGTTTTCCTGTTTTACCTTAGTAAAAAGGTCATGCATACTGTCTGCAGTGTAGAACTGTTGGCGCAGGGCCAAAAAAAATACAATTTGTAATGTATATATATATATCGCTATAATCTAATGACACATAGTTTGCATTTTCATCGAAAACCTGCCTTAAAAGTTATTATATATATATATATATATATAGATTATAATTATAATACGATAGTTAGCGAGATCAGACAACATTTTTAACAAACATACTTTTTTTGGTGACCTAATACCAGAGGCAGCAAAATTTCAACACGCCACGGAAATAATGCTTCCACCTTCACTATATTGCACAATTACCTTGCAACATAATAAATGCTTTCGCTAAGTGGTGCGTGGCCTTGCCATATACATATCCAATTGAGGGAGTGCATGTGATGTCATTACTTAGCAATCAGCGGGCTGCCATCTTGGATTACGATCACCCTTCCTAGCCATGTTGTGAATGCATGCAGATACAGTAAAACAGAGTTTTCTTGTGTTGTGGGAGGTTCTGGGCAGTTTACCTCCAATGTGTTTACTTACAGCACTTTAGCAACAACTTCTGAGGCAAAACTGCTCAAAACAGTGAAAAATAAACCAACAAATCAGTAAATAAGCACAGTGTAGGCAGGTGCAAACCTTCTGTATGTCATCCAATATGGCCACCAAAAGTTGCCTCGTGACGTCATTACACCCCCTCTATATACTACGCAACGGGTGATATCTATTAACTAAATATTACTATTAGTGAACAAATTAGGGTTATCTTGCGGATAGAAAGGGCCAAGTCGAATGCCTCCAATCTCGCACACACTACACACACACGCGCACACACACACGCGCACACACACACGCGCGCGCACACACGCGCTCGCTCGCTCGCTCGCTCACACACACACACGCGCGCACGCTCGCTCGCTCGCACGCACGCACGCACGCACGCACACACACACACACACACACACTCACTCACTCCCTCACTCACTCACTCACTGGGGTGGAGCAGACATATGCGGCTCGGACGACAAGGGCATTCCCCGGGGTGGTTCCCGGCACGCGTGATATGTGATGACTCATTCTACCGACTGACCGCAATAATGTCGTCTGCCTAGCTCCCTGAATTCGAATTTAACCCTCTAGTAACCAATGTATCACTTAATTACGATACAAATATTTCCTGATCACCATAGCCAAACCAGTTGTTAGTAATTTACCTTTTTATAACCATACAAACCATATGTGATATCGTTGTAGTAATGTGGGGTAAAGCTAAGATTCCTTACACGCGGTATACGGCATGCGAATGTTAATGTGAATAAGAATCGAAAAGCATGTAAATGAATAGTGGTGCTTCCATACATCCGAATGTGCGAATGTGAATCGGTCCACGGACCGATTGGTGCGGCATGCGAGTGCAAATACTGCTGCGTTTGCCATAGAAACCAATACCGTGCCTTCACAAATTAGGATGAAAAACCCCAACAAATGTTGCGGGTTGGCATATATCTACGCCGCATATATGACATTCGCATGCCGCATACCGTGTATAAGGAATCTTAGCTTAAATCTTAGGTCATATATCTGGAAGAATACCAAATTTTGACAGTGTGATTAGTCACTTCCATCTATCGTATTTTGCCAACGGTGGGTCTTCTCTACACACACATACACACACACACATATGCAGTTATATGCATGCATGCATGCATACATACATACATATATACATACATATATACATACATATCACAGTGTTAGTCAGCTGTTTGCCAATATTGATGTGCCAGCCTTCCAGGCTGTTATCAGGAATCTAATATTCAAATTTATTACTAGGCTTGACAAGTCAGAAAATGGTATAATAGTACAGGGACTTGTGAAAATAGGAGAGAGTGATCTCAGATTTATGTCTGCCATATGGAGGCATTGACACAACCTACTGTATTTAGGCCAACATTTAGATTTTGGTTAGTATGGTAGTATTCATACTGTTACTTATAATTGTATACCCTATTCACATTTATTTTTATATTTACCTACTATTACTATGGACCAAATTATGTAACTGAAATAAAGAATTGAATTGAATATACATACATGCATGCATACATACATACATACATACATAAATGTATACATATAACCTATATACGGACCATACGGGATGGCCGAATGAGTTGAGCGTCCCTCTCCCGTTTTGGTAGACCGTGGCGTTCGAATCCTGATCGAGTCAAAAACCAATAACTTAAAAATCGTGTCCCTTCCTAGCCAGGCGCTTGGCATTATTAGGATAGAGCAAGGACTGGTCGGCTCAGTGTCAGGATAATGTGACTGAGTGGGATATCAGGTCATGGTGCTGGTGGCTGATCTCCCACCCAGTGGGGCAGCACTATAATTAACCTTGACATGAGTGCACACTGTCACAAGTTGATACCCGTCCTGACATGATCTTAGATGTTGCCAGGACCTAAAACTCCAACCACCCAACCTACATATTTATTGTATGTGTAGTCTATGGTAGAATGTTGCATGCAGTAGAATGACTCATCGTATGCCACGATCAACACTTAGTGCGAACAAGCAATAATGCAGACAAGTGCGCATAACTAACTTGTCCCTTCTTTGAATCTGCTTATAATTGACGCATTATTTATTAGGACTGCGGGCAGTACCCGCCCCCCTCACACACACCTCCAACTCCCACCACCACCCCTGGTCTCTCCACATCCTCACCTGGAATGTGTGGGACATTTGACATGAACACATATCACTAGTTATGAACTGACCACATTTGTGCTGACGATGAATGCCATTAGTGATCTCGACACGGCGTTAACCATGGCTACTAACTGTGTATTAGAGACATTTATAGATTTAATAATATCAATGATGATAATAATAATGCAAATTTAATAGAGGGAGTGTACATGACGTCATCACTCAGCAGTCAGCGGCCAGCCATCTTGGATTACAAGCACCCTCCCTAGCCATGTTGTGAATGCATGTAGATACAGTAAAACAGAGTTTTCTTGTGTTCTGGGAGGTTCTGGGCAGTTTACATCCAATGTGTTTACTTACAGCACTTTCGCAATAACTTCTAAGGCCAAACTGCTTAAAACAGTGACAAATAAACCAACAAATCAGTAAATAAGCACAGTGTAGGCAGTGGCAAGCCTTCTGTATATAATCCAATATGGCCACCGAAAGTTGTCTTGTGACATCATTATACCCCCTCTATAGAGCATCCTCATTCGCAGAAGCTATTTTAAGGATTTGTGCAGTAAAGCCATGAGATGACATATTTTCAACTTGTTACAATAGTTGGAAAATAGAGACGTTTTTTTTAGTAATGTAGCTTGACTGGCCATTATTTAGTTCCTGTTATTATTATTGTTATTATTATTGCTATTATTATTGTTATTATTACTATATTAAAATATCGGCATAGTAATATGAAGAGAAACTCAAAAGAAAAAGAAAATATATAAAGCATATGGGGGGGGGGGGGGAGCATTACTAAAATTTCGCCTATGGCTGTTTTGTCAATCGAATTAGATCTATGCTGCCATGCCAGTGGTGTCACTGAAGTAGACACTCTGTGTCCTAAACCAGTGCATATATTTTATGTACAGAAAAAAGAACACCAGCAAAAGTTGGATCGTGTGTGTGTGTGTGTATGTGTGTGCGGGAGGGACGGAGAGAGTGAGGGAGGGAGGGAGAGGGCATGGGGTGTTTGTGACACCAACGGGCGTTTATGACACCTTCACCGCTAGCGTGAAGAAGGGGGGGGGGGGAGTACAAATTCCTATGTTTATACTATGTTTAATGCGGGCTATCAAACAATACACACACTTTACGTAACATATGTAGGCGAAGATGTGTGCCTACACCATCTCCCCCTCCTTCTCTGGACTAATAATAGCCTCACCAGCATTCCCAGCTGGGCCCTGGGTGGGCAGCCCATCTGGGGCCCAGCTAAATTTGGCCACAGCCTCCAAGTGGGCCCCACCTGGGCTAGCCCGGGTGGGACTATCTCAGTTATTGAATATGTTCACTATATCTTAGACAAAATATGATTTTTTTTTTTTAAGCTGGGAATCTAGCCCATGTGAGGCCCATCTCACGCCCACTTCAGAGCCCACCTGGAGCCCCTGCTCAGCTGTGCCCAGCTTGCCCATTGACAACCCATGTAGGGCCCACCAGGGCATGTTGGCTGGGAGCTTGCTTGTTTGGGTTTTAATGTCCTGTCAACATCTAACGTCATATCAGGACTGGTACTGACTTGTGACACTGTGCACTTATGACTAGTTTTAGATAAATAGATTCACCCCCTGCTCTAGTATCCCTGCTTCAAATAGGAATTAACTGTGAATGTACTGGTTCCAATGCAATGTTGATCTATAATGGCACAGAATTGTTGAAATGGGAGAGAATGCAAAAAGACAAGATGGCGACCACACAATGCTGTCCATTTGACTTTTAAAGTCTATTAAAGTACATGTTTTATTATATTTTTCAAATCAAAAGTAGCGGGTAAATAGATGACGTATTTACAACTTGTTACAATAGTTGGAGAATAGAGACTTTTTTGTGCTCATTTAATTTACCCAACCGTTCACACATTTTTTTAACGGGTTGTTCTTCACCCCTGATCTGGGGAGGGGTTAGTCTTTTATCTAGGCTACTTTATAATGCTGCCACACTGAGAGACCGGCCTGCCGGCACCATGACCCAATATTCCTCTTAGTCACATTATCATGATACGGAAGCAACCAGTCATCTCCCCATCTTATTAATGCCTAATGCCAGCCATGTTCCTAGAATGTTGCGTAGTCCGATGGTTTTGAGTTTCTGTCATTTTTCTGAGATTAATATATTAATTTGATTGTTATAATCTACCTTACTTTAGTTTGAAGTAATTTTTATTTTAAATGACTATCTTTTGAGATATTTGAAGTGTAAACATATCAAATTAGTTTTGGCAACCATGCCAAAACTCTGACACCGTAGGCTTCAGCAGTAACAGGTTCTATTAAATGGACTCAGTATTCCCTTCTATGTGGCAACAAATGTTTAATATGCGCATCAGTATCTAAAGCCTGGTACACACCTCCCGTATATGATTCACGTGCTAAAACTGACTGCCTAACGGTACCTCTTACAACCCGACCCGTCCCATTTCCCGACTAAAACTGCCCGATTCATTTTTCTAATCTTATAAAACCTGGTACACACCTCCCGTTTCACGACAAAGTTTGAGTTTTATGCGGTTTCAGTCTTTAGGTGTGTGACCCCCTCTCACACCAGAGCCTTCCGATTCGTGACTTAAAACTCAGTTTTAGGTTTTATACAGGAGGTGTGTGCCAGCCTTAAGTTAGATGTGTAGAATCAAATCGAGATAAATGTTTAGGTTTTTGAAAACTTGATGCTTCATGGGACTATGCAGCTTTAAACTCTAACAAAAACAAACTGTTTGGCGAAGTATTGAGATGGAAGTGTTAATACAAGGATCATACCGCAGCGAGTTTGAAATGCGGATGGGTAGAGCGGATCTAGCCTAGGTAAACATTTGCAAAGCAGTTGCAATGCGGACTTACGTTAAGGATCTACCAAGAAAACAGGAAGAGGGGGTCGAAAAAAGAGAACAGAAGAATGTGACACGCTTCCAATGGGTCCGTTTTGCTGGCGCTTAACCGATCCATATGGTTTCCTCTCCCAACAGAAGTGAGATAGAAATAGAGTCAGAGATAGAGACAAAGATAGTTGGTGATTGTTTGAGTTTTACATCCGAGGCAACACCTAAAGCCCCTAGCTGTCACACATCACCGGATTGGAGGAAATGGAAAGAAACCAAACAAAGTCTGTTGATAGTCCGGTTTGTGTCCGTACAAGTTTTGAACATGCACAAAACTTGGAACAGATGCCGCCGGATTGACTTCTACGGTTCTTGTCCAGTTTAAGTTTGTTTCGTCCGTTTGCAACATTTTGACACATTTTAATACATTTTGATACTTATGACGTCCGGACTAGACAATTCTGTCCGTTGCTCAATCCGGTGATGTGTGACAGGGGCTTAAGGGATCTCACTGTTTTCGCGATGACATTTTATGAACCCCAACAATTGCGTTATAACGGGGTTTTGCACTGTATAAGTGTATGCCTAAATGTGGGAAGGAGGGGCCTCGCACTATAATGGGGTCCGAGTTTTGAAAAGCACGCCAAAATTAAATTTGCATGTTTACATTTGAAACATGTCTCCCAAGTTAAAGTAAGGTAGATTATAATAATCAACCTAATATATTTATATCAGAAAATGACAGAAACTCAAAACCATCGTTGTAATGCTTCGTTAAACCATGGAAGGCTGATCAAACTAAAATATTTTTGTTTAAATTGGTAATCGTCCCCGTCCATGCCTGAAAAATCTCTCGCCCCATATTTTTATTTTGTTTAAAAATCGTGTTAAAAACTGTTTAAAATGTGTCAGGCTAGCAGCAATTCAACTTTCATATCAATTCTTAAGTCATTGGTTTGACTCGGCCAGGGTTCGAATCCTGGAGTTTGAATCCCAAAACCTACCAGAACGGGAGGCAGATGCTCAACTCATTCGGCCATCGTGTCTCGTTACGTATTACGTCTACGTTATATTTGTGTGATCAAAAGGACGATCACCAATTTTTGTTTTGTTATTTGGCCTTATTTAAAATTTCGCGCCCTTGTACTCATTCCTCCAGACTCTCGTCCAACCCGCAACACCACCACGACGATGGGGCTCTCACTATCTTCCACCCGCATCCAGAAATTACTCAAGATCAAAGACGGCAAGACGAAGCACTGCCTATTCGAGGCGATCCGTCGCTGTGACGGTCTGGCGTTGGCGCGCCACCTACTGTCACAGACCGACACCAACATCTACAACGCCTGGGGGCTGTCGCCGCTACACCTGGCGGCAGAGATCGGTGACGAGAAGCTGGTGCAGATTCTCCTCTCGATGGGCGCCGACGTGAACCTCTCCACGCGCCGCAACCAAGGCGGCGTCCCACCGTTGGTGTTCGCCGCCACTAATGGTCACGTGACCGCTGTGCGCATGCTCCTAGAGGCGGGCGCCGCTGTCGATGCCGCCGACGACTGGGGCTGCACGGCGCTGTTCAAGGCCGCCACGTACAACCACGTGACCTGCGTGAGAACGCTGCTCAAGGCAGACGCCGACCCGAACGCCGCCAACCGCTGGGGTGCGACCGCTCTGCAGTACGCCGCACACCAAGGTCACCACAAGGTCGTCCGCCTGCTGCTCAGGGACGCGCGTTGCGACGTGCACATGCGCGGCGAGGAGGCTGTGGGTCCGCCGCTCGTGGTGGCCGCCACGCGCGGCTACTTCCGGTGCGTATCCATGCTGCTTGACGCCGGGGCAGAAGTGGACGTGTCGCACTGCATCCATGGCGGCTCAGCGCTGCTCCATGCCGTCAGATACTACCAGCACGCGCTCAATGCCTTCACTGGAAGCAACCCAGTGAGCATCAGCGACAGGATGAGGTGTATCCAGCTGCTGCTGAAGGTCGGAGCGACAGTCGGTGCTGACACTATTGACCAGCTGCGCACCGAAGAGTACTTCCCGCACTTTGACTGCGAGGTAAACCAGAGGTCAGAGGCAGACCTCATCGAGGCCGTCCTCAGGGCATACCCTTGTAGGCGCACACCGGAAGACCTAAATGCGCTTAGGGCACTCCACATGGAGGTTGCCATGACAATGGTCATGAATGTTCCTATGATGACCGGACTGGTGCGGCTCATGTGTTCGGTTGGGTTGGACCTGACCGATAAGGACATTGAGGCCGTTGACTATGCACTGAGCAAAGAGGAGTTGGCTGAGGTCAACGGCTTTCAGAAAGCCCCAAGGAGCCTCATGGACAGTTGCCGCTTGGCCGTGCGAGCAAACTTAGCTGGCAACAGCAATGTACTTGCGCAGTCGGATAAACTCCCACTGCCAAAGAGCCTCAAGGACTTTGTGACCTTGAAGAATCCAAACCATTACAGCCTGTAGTCAAAGGTCAAGGTTTTCGGGTCACAATAGCACCTTCTATGGGGGCCATTCAAATAGTACGTAACCCTTAGGGGTTGGTGGTGTAGGTCCAAGCTTTATAAACTTATGTGAGTCTACTTATGTGGTGTAAGGTCTAGTGCTATGGAACTAAGGGAATATCATTACTTAATATTTGAACAGCCCCTAAGCTGACATGTGCCAACTTCTCGTTGTGGGGGTGGAGAATTGATGTTTTGTGCCAAACAGTTAAATAAATTAGCTAGCTATTTTATTTATTGTCAGAAGTGACAAGAGAGGCAGCTAAGCCACAGAACACTATTTATTATTCAGAGATCAGTTTACCTTCACTAGAGCTCAAAGCACACTAGATAGGATAGGGTCAAAACGCCAAAATAATTATATTTAATAATTCAGTTGTTTGAGAACTGTTAAACCGTTCAGAACTATCAGGCAGGCCTACTTCATTCAAGAACTTCCACCGATGAGATTAAGCTTTCTCTATATGGGCTTATTTACTGATCGCACTTGAAATATTTGTTTATTTAAAATTACACATTTTATATTACAATGTGAAATGTGGTGTGTGTGTGTATTAAAAGAAAATGGGGGTGGGGGTGGGGGTGGGAGATCTCTGAGGATTCACGGTATTGAATACAATGCACTATCTTGAGCGTTTCATCTTCAAAAAGGAACTTTTCACTAGTCCTGGATTCAAAGCTGCATAATGGGATGAAAGCATAACATTGTCAAACAAAATAACTTATCTATATATTCTACATATCCAATGTAGATACTGGTGCACGTATTAAGCATTTGCTGCTGCATATAAAGGAATGCCAAGTCAATTTTAATAGAACCTGTTACTGCTTAAGTCTGTGGTGTCAGAATTTTGACATGCTTACCAAAATAAATTTGGCACGCTTTCACTTCAAATTAACCATTTAAAATGTTACTTCAAACTAAAGTAGATAAATAAATGTTTTGGATTAAGCCATTTTTTTTCACCCTGAGTATGAAGCGTATTCGATTATTCGACCCGAGTTTGTAGGATGTGCGCATGTGCCAAAATGTGGCTCGGGTGACCCGAGTTGGTTAATCAATTACGCCCCTGTGTAAGCTGTAGTTGTGACCAAAGACCCTATAATACTAAGACGGCTCACTCAGCCTGTACTGTGTAATCAAAAGGATCAAACCCACCACTTGGTGCGCTGGCTGTTCTCTTGGTTAAACAGGTGCTATATTATATGTATAAATGTATATATGAATGTGAAAGATGTGTGATGATGGCGATGCTGATGATGTGTATTTGTACATAGCAATTTCATATTGATGTGTATTCATACTTACCTATCTCATGTATAATATAATTGTATGTGTTTACATTAGAAACACCAACTAGCAGCCGGGCTGATCAAACCCACCACAAGGTGGCACTGCAAAATTTATATTACCATGGGAGAGATAGGGAGTGAGCTGTCTTAGTATTATAGGGTCTTTGTTGTGACCCGGCCAGTTCTTCCTGAGGGACCAGCGGAACTAGGAATACCAGCATTACTACAATCTTATCTAATAATTTGATAACAGGAAAGATTACGCCAGCATTAGTGACACTAGTCAACATTATCAGTATAGTGCATTCAATAAGAGGTCAAATAGTTCTAGTCCCTCAAAGATCTGTGATAGATATCTGATATCAATAATACGAGATCCTGATTCAGAATCGGTTGGTTTAAAAAATAATCGTATGGTGTCAAATGTATCCCCGAGTGATAATCAATTGTGAACTTCGTGGAATTTAATTATTTTTTAAATAAGTTATGAACTTTGTTGAATGTAATTTATATTTTGTATTTCCTTTATAAATAAAGATGTACTCCAGTGGAGGTGAAACAAAATAACTGAGTTTATATTTATTCAGTGGAACCGAAGACAATTATTAGATGTAAAAGACAAGAAATCTAATTCTACTGAAAACCATGGTCTGAGTAGTAGCCATCACACATACATATCTATTCTGCATTCGGGTATTTTATTGCTGAAGAAAAATGCAAGTAGTACCTGTCTTGAACGGACAACTTGGCACCAATACCAATATTGTCCTGTCATGACAAGTGACTTCGCATCGGAAGGACAATCAAATGAAACAGTTTGTACATTGAAAAGGTGTTTGCAAATGGCAGGGGTTCGCTGATAACATGGGTCGCTGAAGACTACTGTAAATGTCAAATCAATTGTTTAGTACTACTTCATCAAATAATCCTGGATCACATGTCTATCTATTATTTGATGAAACAGTGCTCGACACTCAGCCACTAACTTCACCCAATATCCCACTCAGTCATATTATCCGGTCACTGAGTCAATCAGCTCTTGACCTATGCCCAGTCATGGCACAAGTACCAATTTCGTAAGTCTTCAATTTAACTCGAGCGGGATTCGAACCCACTACCTATTGTACCAGGAATCTAACTAACATTTCTTTCACAGTGATTATGGCATTTGCTGCCGATACAGAGTAAAGTCACCATCAAGCAATCAATCTTAGCAGTTCTACAATCTCGTCTGGTGAAACTATCAAGGTGGCTCTTATCATGCTGCATTGACAGTGAACAACGGTTCGGAGGCAAAACAGCCCTTTCCCCATATCTCCTAGTGTGGGACAATCACCTCATTATTGCTATGTTCTGTTTGTCTTAATTGTTGTTTTGACTACTCTTCCTCTTCAAAACGCAAGCCTTCAAGACACTAACACGCACACCGATGATACAGACATCACATATTACATTCCTCAGCTTATGCTGCTGCTACTATTGCTGTTGTTGTTGTTGTTGCTGTTGTTGTTGTTACCGTTGCTGCTACTGCTGATCCCTGTAGAAATGTGATCGGCACCAACAGCGGCTGAAATGGTAGCAAATCCTTCTTTTCTGAAAGACAAAAAGTTTAATTCTTGTTCATTTGTTGCAACTCTACATCCTTGCAACATCTACGGTCATATCAGGTCAGGTACCGACTTTATTTATTTATTTATAATTTTGTAGTTGTGATGGGTGTATTTATGCTGCCCATAACGTTTAAGCCTAATGACTTGTTTTCGCCAGTAGAGAGTAATGGTCTTGTGGTTTCCCTTGTTTTCTCAATTATAGTTGTTGTGTAGCTATCTACTGCATGCATTCTTTCTTTGTTTGTAAGCATTCTCTGTATGTAAGTACCCCTCTGTGAGTTTGTTAGTTCTACAATTGGCTACTTTATAGTAGGTATCCCAAGTGATTTTCAAAAATAGTTTGGAGTTTGATTTAATGGATTTCACCTGTTAGTATATTTAATTTGAAATAAAATGACACTTCATTCGTGAAAATCGCTCTAATATTAAAGAAGATATGGACTTTTTTAGGTTGTTACTTAATTGGGTCACCCAAAACTAAAAAGATAGCATTTTTGATGGCCCCAAGAATTAAAAGTAACCACCCTATCAGACTTTCTGTATTTTTTCCTTCAAATCCATGGCCTATACAATGAGAATACAAAGATCCAGGGGTCTGATGTGGTTACATTTCAAGATATACATCTTCAAAAATGCGTGAAATCACAATTTCCTCAATTTCACCAATTTCCAAATTTTGCTTTGGACCACTTTTGGGTGCTTGGTTGTGGAAAAAATTGGCACCCATATTAAATTATTCTGATTTATCCCTAACCTACTGATGAGTCTTGTCATTGCTATTTTTTTTCAGGACTACATATGCTTGGGAAAAGCTTAAAAAAATTGGTTTAAAATGGTCCAGAGCTCAATTTGACAAGTGATAAAATCCGGTAAAAGGAAATGCCCAACTTTGAACAGGCTTATTTGGTACAGAAAAGCACCCGTACAAGATAATTGCATGAAATTTTCACACTGTACTACCTTCAACATGCTCTTTCTGTTTACGTTACATACAATACAATTTGATAGATATGAATGTTTTTTTTTTTAAAGTTTTCAAACCCTGTGTGTGTGTGGGCAGTGTGTTTATGGCACATTGCATAACAACTGGCACATTGCATAACAACTTTAGCATTCAATTCTTAAGTAGAGCCAACATTTATTTTGTCTCAAATTTACACCTTCACACCGTGCATTGCTAAGAATCATGAGTAACTTCTTTATTTTAAGAAAAAAAGGATCTTTATTTTCATGTAAAACCCGAAGTTATCCATTATTCGGTTCCGAAATGGTGGTTAATTGAACATTTTAAATTAAAATTTAAAATAGATGGAAAAGAATTTATTCAAGGACAAAATATGACTATATGGCCTGTAGTATTGGCAACAAAATGATATCATTGGCATGATGATGCTAGCTCTGGTGAATGGGCATCAGAGGTTTGAAGAAGCAGTGTAAAATTTCATGCATAAGTTAGTTGAAACAAAAGGTGATTTTCTACATAAATGGACTTGACAAAGCATTGATTTTCTGTAGCTGATCAAAGGCATATGCTAATGTAGATGGTACTAGTAGAAAGAAGAAATATGAAGCTTTATTTTGCTTTAGGTTTTATTTCAATTGGTGAAAAACTTAGAACACACCAACAGATTGAAAATGATGAATTTTAAGCCTCCACACACAGATTATTGGTGGATTGGCAAGGCACTTGGGATACCTATTTATAGTGCTGCCCCAATGGGAGATCAGGCCACTGGCACCCAGTCGCATTATCCTGATACTGAACCAACCAGTCCATGCCCTATCCTATTGATGCAGAATGCCAGGCCAGGCAGCGACAAGTATCAATTTTGTCAGTCATTGGTTTGACTCGGTCTGGGTTTAACCCGACTACCTGTCGCAGGGGGAATCTAGCCAGCAGGTGCTCTCACCAATTCGATTATCCTGTAGACCAGTTTTGTGCTATCATAGTAATACATCTAATAGAAGCGTCAACTTGTATTAGGTCTCAGTGACACTATGGCTTGCGACCACTTTGTGACCAAAAGCTGATGACCCCCTTGCGACCAAAGCAAATAAAAGCAGGAAAAACACTGGTCGGTGACGGGTCAGCGACTTGCTTGCGACCAAAATGGTCACAAGGAGGTTTTTGGTGCAGCATCTGCAACCTCCTAGAGGTCACCGACCCCTTTGTGATAACCCCTTTTTGAGGGTCGTGAGCGATCGCAAACATTGTGTGACTGGGGATATTAGTGGTTTTAAAGATAACCAAGAAATTCTGTTTAATCAACGAATGTACAAAGAACAAAAATAGGGACTCACTCGAGTAGTGTGGCGAGTTCCCGCTTGATGCGTGGAATGAGTGTTGGCCCCTGGAGGGAGAAGGCGGTGTAAATCTGCACAAGAGACGCGCCTGCCTTAATCTTCTCCAGAGCATCCTCCCCGCTGCTGATGCCGCCCACGCCAATGATTGGCACACGACCTAAACGGACGCAGAGAAGCAATTAAGTATCAACTTCCGGAAACACGCTCGATGCATAAGCATAAGCAATGCAGCAACAAGGAGCACAATTGAGAACTCGCACCAGCGCATTTGAACTCGCATGAGCTTAATTAAAGGAATATTTTGTTTTGAAAATATTGATTATCAATTTTCAAAATTAAACACATTTGTAATGAAATTATTCCTTTTCAATTTATTCATTCCTTTCAATTTCCTCCTACCGTATTGCATCAACACAGACAAAATGGGTGCTTTAACGAGGTAAATTAAGATTATATTAATACATTACAATGTAAATTATAACCTGAAAATAAAGATGGAACTGGCCCTGACAAATATGTAAAATAAAAATAATAAAATTCTACAAGTTTTATCCCCCGCCACCCCCAGATAGAATTTCTATTTGAGAGCCCTGACGTGTGAGTTGGCACATAACATACAGAATTTCTATTTGAGAGCCCTGACGTGTGAGTGGCCACATAACATACAGAATTTCTAATTGAGAGCCCTGACGTGAGAGTGGGCACATAACATACATACCATGTGTGAGGGTGTACATGTCCCTGATGGCTGTTGTCGCCTTGTCCCGCAGGGGGGCGCCACTCAGCCCTCCAGTCTCCGCCTTGTGGATGCTGTGCAGAGACTCAGGGTGGCCGACCGTCGTGTTGGAAATGACCAACCCGTCCACACCGCACTGCCAACACATGAGAGAACAACACCATTTTAACGCTGCAGAGTCCGATGGTTTTAAGTTTCTGTCATTTTTCTGAGATAAATATATCAAATTGATTGTTATAATCTTTCGTACTTTAGTTAGAAGTAACTTTTATTTTAAATGGCTAAGTTTTGAGATATTTGATGTGCAAACATGTCAAATTAGTTTTGGGCAAGTATGGCAAAACTCTGACGCTATATGGGTTAGCAGTAGCAGGTTCTATTAAAATTGCCTCAGTATTGGCAACAAATGCTGTGGTAACAAATGCTTAATAAGCGCATCAGTATCTAAGTTATATTCGTAGAATGAATTCTAGATAATTATTTTTGTTTTGATACTTTGATGCTTCATCGGACTACGTAGCCTTAATCACCGCGATATTACAGACTTGAGAGGCCCAGACCTGAGGTCAGGAAACGCTAATTTTTTCTTTCGAGTGACGGATTCACGGAATAGTCTTCCACTTTCCAGACCAAGTAGTTGAAGCACTGATGGTAGAAGCATTTGAGAGAAGGCGGGATAGACTTTGGAGAGGACTCCCACAAATGTATGACTTCAGGGCTCCATCCACCCCCATGTTTGTGCATAAATATAGTTCTTTTTGCCATAACGAGCCATGTATTAGAGGCCCAATAGGGCCTAGATCAGTAAGAAGAGGATCTGTAAGATCTCTCAGTGCTGTGAGGGAAAAGTTTGCCAGACATAACAGATGCACTGGCAAGTGCTCCACTAGGCATTTAACAGAATCGAAGATCTCTCGGCAATGACCGTCACTGCATTTGAAAGCGAGGCTCTGCACACTCGACAGTGGTGCTCTGCAAGTGTACGCGGGTCAGGTTATGCACAAATTCACCTACACCCCCAACAAAATTCTAACAAAAGGTTTCTCAGTTAAAAACAAAAATCTATGGGATGTATTCAATGGCATAAAGAAATCGACCAAAATCAGACCACCGGAAAGGGGTTAAAACTGGATCACATCCAAGATGGCCGCTAATGACTTTAAGACAAAGGAAAATGGTGTAGGTTTCTTATGATTCGGTGTAGAACAGTTGCTTTATGCCTACCCAAAGGTTTTAGTGTGAGATCGGTCAATTGGAAAGGACCTCCGGCTCACCTCTGGGTGGCTGACAATGGCGGCTATGTCGACTTTGTCACGCTCCGTCAAGTCTGGGGCTATCTTGATGAGCAGAGGTGGCCGCTCCCCTTCAGGCAGACTGTCCCGCTCAGCAACCACCTACATGTTGGAAAACACAAAAAGCAGGGTTTGAACAGATATTTAGCAACCAAATATAATTACTACCCAGGTTATCTACAGCCCCGCGGTAAATACATTATTAAAGTTGACGCTAATTTCAGTTATCGCTAGGCTAGTGCAGAGTGTGGCTGCGACAGCCCGAGCTTTGCTGTCTGTGGATCGCCTGCTCAGCGCGTCTGCCAGGATGAGGTCGGATCCGGGCTTGTGGAGTATTTCTACCTCACATGAGTGTATTGCGGCAAAGAGCCATATCTCTCGCGCGCATGCTGTGAGCGCCTTGTCACGGCCTGTGCCGTTGTTCAAGACCTGTTGGCTCGCAGCATTGTCAGTGTTAATTGTTATGTGGTACTTGTCCGGGTGAGGTGGGGCCAGGGCTTTAAGGGCTACGACTCGGTTGATGGCCTCGAGGTGGGCAATATTCGTGGTGATGGTCGTCAGCCTGTCGGGGTATTGCTGGCCATAGTACTCTCTGGGCGAATATGCCCCGCCCCCCCTGAGGGATGAGTCACATTCGATCACCCAGGGGAGTTTGGGATCGGTCGGGAGGAGTACTAAGCTGTTGGAGCATCTGGCAAACTCCAAGAACCAGCGGATGTCGGCCCGTAGTTTGTCATGTACTTGTTGGCTGCCGGTGAAGGGGGCCTGCCTCAGTGCCTCATGTATCCTGGCCATGAAGCGTCTGGCAGGGGTGACACATTTAGCTACTTGTTGGAGGCGGCCCACCAGTTTTTGGAGGTCTTTTCGGGAGGCCTGCCTAGGGGCGGCCCACTTCTCGCACTCGGTGAGGGTGTCCTCAAGCTTGTCGGTTGGTATTGTAACCTGCATCCTGTCGATGTCTAGCTGGAAACCCAGCCATTCTATGACCTTCGTGGGCGGTGTGCACTTGTTCGGCGAGAGTACGAGGCCGAGCTGGGCTGTGATTTTTAGGCAGTCGTGGTACGCTCTCTTTGCCTCTTGCCTGGTGGGTGCCAAGCCCACAAAGTCATAGAGGTAGCAGTGGACGAAGTGGCCTCGCCTTCGAAGGAGGTATACGACCGCGTTCGTCGTCCTGGCACATGCCATTGATGAGGTGCGGCACCCGAAGGGTGGGGCCACGTCAGTATAATACTGACCATCACCCGCTATGCCAAGGAGGGGGGTGGAGAGGGGGCATGTCCTGAGTTGCCTGTACGCCCTGGTGAGGTCTGCTCCCCATGCATACGCCCCTCGCCCACCCGGGCCACCTCGTCCGCAGCGTCCATTATCCCGGGGAGGCTGTATGTGCATGGGCGTCCTTGGTAGTGCCCTTTCTTGATTCCGGAGTTCACGCTGCTCCCCCTCGGCCAGCTAAGGTCAACAATGACCTGCCTGTCAGTAGTGTTCTTTTTTGGCCGGGTCATGATCGGGCTGATCTGTGTCCAGGGATAGAAGGGGGGCTTGTGGAATGGTCCGAGGAGTGCCCCGTGGCCCTTTTCTGTAGATATATACCAACGTATATATATACTACAGTATATGCGGATGTAGGAATCGCATGGTGCTGCCCCCTCCCTCCGGTTCCACGAACCCCAGGGAGGGGTTTGGCTATTCCACCAGCCTACCCACCTGTGATATGTATACACCACTGATCCCACCTGCTGCTCACTTGCTTGCTGCCACTAGGCTCATACACACCTGTTCTATTTACTTTATTTATTGTGTGTCGAGTTACATATTGGTCGAAAACCAAGATGGCGGATGGTGGGAAAGCCGCCGTGACTGTCAAAAACACTGCCGATTATTAGCCTCGACACTCAAGCCGTTACGCTTGTCGAGGTTAGTTTACCTTGGATGTGCATTTAACAACAG
The DNA here is from genome assembly GCA_030323885.1 of Branchipolynoe longqiensis. Taxonomy (NCBI): domain Eukaryota; kingdom Metazoa; phylum Annelida; class Polychaeta; order Phyllodocida; family Polynoidae; genus Branchipolynoe; species Branchipolynoe longqiensis. The sequence goes on from CM059194.1 coordinate 28,719,768, forward strand.
TAGCTTTGATTCATGACTGTCGATTGCATATTTCGACTCAAAACGGCATTTCTACTCAAATTGTCGACTAATTAACTGATTATTTAGGGCGCCGACATTTGCAACATTTGTGCTTGTCGATTACAATTCGACAATCATTTATATTTATTTATTTTATTCGATTTACTTCAGGAGCATTTAACCACGCACATATCAATTTATCTCACTATAATCAGGGAACGAATATACTCCCAATTTATTTTTACTAGTAACTCCTTTATATTATCATTTTATTTTGATATAAAATACATTATTTTATTTTCGACACTCTTGTTGATTTTAAACAAATTTGCAAAAGTGGGCGTGTCTACTCGCTTTGAGCAATTTGCGCACTCGTCCAACGGGAGCGCAAATTGCTTCCGCATGTGCACGCGACGGTTCGCGGGGGTAAAGCGTTGCTTAGCGACTAGCTAAGCAACGGAAGAAGGTCGGGCGTTCGGGGCCTGACCCGGCAGACGTGTTTATTCGCGCTCTGTCATTTTCAGCCGATATTCGGTCTTTTTCTTATCTAAATTCTAAAACCAAGGTAATCAAATCACACGGGAGGAAAAGGGAGTTAGTAGCGCCTTAAATAGGTATGCATATTTCGTTGGTATCCTTGTTAGTTATGGTAGGAATAAAGTCGTGAGCTCTCGTGAAGGTGGACTGAGACGTTCCTTGCATTCTTTACTATCCTCCAGTATTATTGTGGATTAACCGCTATAGAAAACCTGATATTCGATTGCTTTATATGTAATTAAGGGCCTTAAGCCTAAGTAGGCCTTATGCAGTTACTTACTCCATCTGTGGGAATATAATGACAGACTATAACAGAATTTAACGTAGTGTTACTTCAAGGCGGAAATTAACGACATTAACGTAGAACTGATTATCAGTGACAGCGGCGGCATCCCTAGCCGTACGCGTACTTCTAGAATTATTCTGTAACACAATTAATATACCGAAATGCGAAGGGGACAGCCAGCTAGTTGAAATAACCTAACTTATAGAAGTAGGGAAACTTTAGGCCTATAGGCGCGCTCGTCGGCGAATTGCGTATGTAGATGAAACTCTGGCTGGCCGCCTTTCGCGCGGGGCGGACACCGACGGCGATGGACTACCTGCAGACGGGAGGAGGAGCCGCAGCAGCCCGCGGCAGGCTCAGGACTTTCACATGGAAATTATTACATATCATTAACACGTTAGGCTCGCCTTAGGCGGGATCATAAGGGCGGAAACGTGATTAGCGAACGGTTAAACTGGGGGTGGGGGGATTGCCGTTGACCAGGATTTGGTTAAGGTGCTGTAATACCTTTTAGTTCACACGTTCGAATACGCGAATCTATAAAAAAAAACGGCTGTGTTGTCAGATAGTGACAGCTGCCAGTACGCCAAATATTCTGTGACAGCGACTTCACGGTCACTGTCATTCATGTTCCATGGACGTGATATTGATAGTTTACGCAGCGTACCGGAGGCAGCATCATTGTAGAATGGTGACTTGACCTCATGGTGGAATATACTTGTTAGATGTTTGCGGTAGCCTCTATATATTATGGTAGTATAGTTTTTAAACATCCAGCGCGAGGGGCGAGCCTTGAATCCGCGGTTAAAACATCTGCGCAAATCGTGGCCTGAGGAGCGTTAGATCCACAATAATGGCGTACCCTTGTGTCGCTCCGACTGGAGGAGGCGTACAGGACGTGGACTAGCTATCCCGATATTAGGCTATATGTGCATTATATTTGGTTAGAGTTTTAAATTAAAATTGCTGCTGCGGTTCTCCGACATTAAATGCGGCGCTGACTTTTAGGGATGTCTTCGCAGTTGTTTGCTTGTGGCTAGTCCGCATGTTTTTCTTAGTTCCATCGTTACCTAGCGACATCGCGCGTCGCTGGCACAGGAGTCGACGTCAGAAAGCGTTATTGGAACATTAGGGCAGTGTGTCAACGTCTGCCAGACTGTTTGGTCGGTTTTCGTTACGTGCTAGCTTTTTCACTCTTTTTCCTGTATTTACGTCTAAAAGCTCTTTCATTAACCTTTATTTCTTAAATCTCCTTCTTATTCGGCATCTTCCTTTTGTTCAAATTTTCATTAGGATCTTCTAAATTTCGTGTATTTCTATAATTAACCGTTGGTGATAGCGAGAAAATAACTGAAATCAAGGAATTGTTCTATCTGGGCATAGAGCGATTAATTTATTTCAGTTGCTCATTTTTATTCATTATCCTTTTATTCGTACAAAATTCGGAGCAATTTTCATAAATTTTAGTAGATTGTTTAGGGTTTTTTTTATATACCAGCGAAATTTGAATTTCTTTTAGTTTTGGTGGTTGCACAAGCCAGTCGCCTAGGCTCGCAAAGGCTAAGGCTCGCGAGCTGGCTAGGCGGCAGGAACCTGGTGAGGCCCCTATTTCCGCCCGCCGCGGTTGCTTGCGTTCTGCAGCACCTGCGGGGGGAGAAAAGGGCGATGGGGAGGCGCAATCTTTGGATGGCGTCTCCATAACTGATTCGGACAGTGTTCGAAGTCTCGGGGTATCCCCCCTTACTGTAATGGCGGACCCAGTCCGACCTGCCGGGGTTTCGCCCCTAACTGTAACGGCTAATCCAGGAACTCCTGGAAAAGCTGTGGTTGATACACAATTTGCGCCCGCGCAAAATCCAGAAGCCGCCAAAAGCGCGCAAATGTCCCTACAGGTCACTCGGGAGGAAGGCAGCCTCTTCTCTTTCCTTCCGAAAGAGAGGACGGGTGCTACTCCGACCCTGTCTCTTCCGCCCCAGTCATGGACTTGTCGTACATGATACCTGCCGCGCAACATTCCGTGCAACGGGAACAACTAAATGCGTTACAAAAGCGCGAGAGGGAAATCCTCACGCGCGAAAATGAGCTGAATGCCCAATGGCAACAATTTGCTGGGGGCGATGTCAATGCGCACCACAACCCCGGGGTTTCTGATGGAGTGTTAAAAGCAATCCAACGGCAAGCAAAGCTTGGCCCTCCTAGCAGCGCCAATGTAAATGCGTCTAACGCGGCAGGCTGTGCGCCCACAGCTCCCTCCCGTCCAGCTGGGCAAAATGCGCCCGTCGACGGCTGCGCGCAAAACGCGAGCGCCGACTCTTTTGCTGCATACCGGTACACCGGTGCAGAACGGGAACTCATAAAGACGAACCCAGCCATTCGCCGGGCGGTAATGGAGGCATCCACTATCACCCCTGGCATCGGTGCCTCGGCGGTATACCGATCTCTGTATTTGCGCGACCGAAATATCAGCGTGCAAGAGCAGTACCAGCCCGCAAGGGTGAGGGCTGTCGAAGTTCCCCCGTTTGACGGGATAAACCAAGACTGGGAGACTTGGTGGGAAAAGTTCAGTAAGGCGATGTCCGTGAACCGGTGGACTGAGACCACTGCGCTTACGCGCCTGATCCACTTGTTACAAGATGGTCCAGGTCAGTTGGCTGTGGATAGGTGGGAGCAAGATAATTGCGCCACCTTAGATGAATTGGTGGAAGCGTTGGCTTGGCAATTCCAGGGAATGGATCCCTTATCAAAATGGGAACTCTTTGAGAAGAGATTCCAACGTCCGTCAGACTCGGCCAATTCCGTCTACTACGGGATGATGCTAGAGTCTGAGGCCAGAAAAGCTGGACAAGGATGTGGAATGTCGCGCGATTTAATCGCGCGCAAAACAGTGGCAGTGTTCATTCAGGGGTTGCGCGACCGGGAGGAACGCGACATGATCTTGAAGCAATGGTCCCCGGGTAGACACACCATGGAGGATATTTATCAAATGTTAAGGGATCACGCGGCAAAAGCGCGTATGACCCCACGTAACTGCACGGTGGCGGAAATTACTTCCGCCGTGACAGACTTGCCGTACGACAATCCATATGATACAGTGGATACAGGAATTTGCGCCTATAACGGGCACCCTTCACAGAATACCCAACAGGGTAACGATAACAAGCGTGAATGGCCAAATAGGCGTCCACACTTTAACCCTGATTTGCAGGGTAGATCGCAAAGGGCGTTTCAACCGAACCGCCCGAATCGCTCTCGGAATTCCGGGAGGATTGAATGTTTTAGATGCCGGGACTTTGGTCACATGGCGTATGAGTGTCCTTTGTCACAGCCCCGTTCCTTAGAGCAGGCTATGGTGGATGGAGTCCGTAACGGGTGCGATAATTCGCGCCATGTACCAGAACTATTGGCCCGGCTACAGGCAGCCAGCGGCAAAAATTGTGCGCGCGATAATACGCGAATCGCGCGCCCTGTCACTAACAACGTGCATGGGAGCAAGCAAATTGCGCCCACAGGCAAGCAATTCGCGCCTAACCATAGCGCTGTTGCTGCCGTACACCATGAATCGGGATCTCCCGAGTTCTTAGCCGATACTGATTTTTTAAATTAGTAGCAGCTGCAACGCCGGAAGTGTTGTCAGCTATTATTGTACGGGGAAATCTTCCCAGCGCATCTGTTGAGAGTTGTGCTAAACCCCTTGCGCACAATCTCCCATCAGATTCGTGCAATGTGCACAGTGTGTCTACACCGTCTACATGTACTATCGGAGTCCGCCAGGTTTTCTTGGCTGGAATGCGATCAATGTGCGCGCAAAATGCGCGCAGCCCTGAGTCTGATCCGTGTATGGACTATATTTTAGAGAGAACTGGACTAAACCTACACAACGTGGATGAAAGAGACCAGTTCGCCATGAACATTTTCCCACTGAATGGGAAAAGATGGTATGTCCCCATCAACATTAGAGAATCCAATGGATTCTTTCTTATTGATACCGGGGCGGCCATGTCCGTGATAGGAAAAGGATTCTTTGATAATCTCAACCTGAATACGCGTAACTTGGTCTCCGACGTGAGGCCTTTAAGTGTAACGGGACTAGTAATCCCACAATTTGGTTGTACAGATATCCCGCTGGGTATCGCCAATCAGATATTTTACTCATCTGTATTGATAGTGGACATACCGGAGGATGGTATTCTGGGGAGCGATTGGATGTCATTTTACGAAGCCAGTCTCTCGCCACATAATGGGCTGCTGGAAATTCTGCAACCTTATAACTTGGTCACACACTGTCAGCTACGAACAGACTGCGGTCTTGCGTGCCTGGCAGAAGATGTTACATTAAATGCGCACCAAACGGCGGCGGCATTAATTTCAACCAGACATATAGAAGGGAAGGGTCAGTGCTTAATTGAACCCGACCCTGAAGTGCTCAGTTGTATGGGAGTCACAGCGGCTCCCTCGTTAATTTGTGGTTCAGAAGGTGCTGTGTTACCGCTGTGTAACACTACAGACGATTGTGTCCATTTGCGGCGAGGCCAGGTCATTGGCAAAGCCTCTGAGGCCAGATCGCATGGTTCCATAAATAGTCCTACGGCCGCCATGGTGTTCGACTTACTCAAAAGAGAACGCGGCGTGGAGGGATTTGGAGGATCCCCAGAATCGGTTTTTCCCGTTGACAGAATGCAATTTGCGGGCCTGCCGCAAATTCCTGACTTCATACTATCCATGGCGGAGGCCACGCATTTGGAGCACGCGGAAGATAAAAAGAGAATCGCAGAATTCCTCTTCGAATTTTGCGATATATTCGCGAAACCGGATGCTAAACTGGGGTGGACAGATGTCGTACAACACCATATCGATGTCGGTGACAACGCCCCCTTTAGGATACCATACCGTAGGATAATGGACTCCAAGAAACAAGCCCTGGAGGACGAGGTTGCCAAAATGTTGGCGGCAGGGATCATTACGGATAGTACAAGTCCTTATAGTTCGCCCGTCCACCTTGTTACCAAAAAGGATGGGACGTGGCGATTTTGTATAGATTATCGCAAGTTAAATGCTATGACGCGGAAAAATGCGTTCCCGTTACCGCGGATAGACGAGAGCTTGGATAGTCTGGGAGGAAATAAGTGGTTCTGCACTTTGGATCTCCAATCTGGATACCATCAAGTCGCGATGCAACACGATGATCGGGAGAAAACTGCTTTCACAACTCATATAGGTCTATATGAGTGGAAGGTAATGCCCTTCGGTCTATGTAATGCTCCCGCCACCTTTGAGAAAATGATGGCGGAAATGTTAAACGGTCTACTGTTTACTCACTGTTTGGTATACTTAGACGACATTATAATATTCGGTGACACCGTTTCCACATGTCGTTCGCATTTACGAGAAGTTTTTCTAATACTTCGCAAATTTAAATTAAAACTTAAACCGTCCAAATGTCATCTATTCCGTAAGGAAACTGAATATTTGGGTAGAATTGTGTCTAGTGAGGGTATAAAAGCCGATCCTAAAAAGATTGAGGCTATAACCAATTGGCCAGCGCCTAAGTCTCCTAAAGAGACAAAAAGTTTGCTCGGTTTTGCTTCTTATTATCGAGATTTCATTCCCCATTTTGCCGATGTAGTCGCTTCCATACCGGATGTGGCTAATGTCGGCACGCAAATATTTGCGTGGGGTATATCACAGGAAAATGCGTTCATTAACCTGAAACGGCTTTTCGCCGATACACCAGTACTAGGGTACCCACGGCCTAGTGGACAATTTATCTTGGACACTGACGCTAGCGCATTTGCCATAGCAGGCGCATTAAGTCAGGTGCAAGACGAGGTTGAAGTACCCTTTACCTTTGCCAGCAATAGGCTCAGTGCCTGTCAACGGCGTTATTGTACGACAAAAAGGGAGTTAATGGCGATAGTCGTATACACTAAAAAATGGCGTCATTATTTTTGGGATTCTGAATTCCAGATCCGTACTGACCATCATTCATTAAAATGGTTACTAAATTTTAAAGAGGCTGAGGGTATGATAGGACGTTGGTTGGCGTGGGTGTCTGAATTTGGCCTCACCAACACGCAAATTACTTATCGACCCGGCTCTCAACATATTAACGCTGACGCGCTTAGTCGCATTCCTGTACGTCGTTGTGGCATACCGGAATGTGACGATTGTGGGGCTCATACAGCGGTGGTTGCGTCCTTACTCCTGACTCCTGATGAGGAAAATAGCTTCCATTTCTGGACGCAAAATGAATTGCGTCAGGCTCAGGAAGCAGATGTGACATGCTCCACCGTTATTTCTTTGTTAAATGCGCACACGGTGAGACCTCCTAAGGATCTCGTAAGAGCGGAGAATACCGAAACTATTAAATTGTTAAACCAATGGAAACAGTTAACTGTAGTGAATGGGGTGTTATGCAGGAATGCGCTCGACCCCCATTCTCTCATAACTCATCAACAACTCGTTATACCTTTCCTCTTACGAGAGGACATATTAATATTCTGCCTCAGCCATCCCACCGCTGCGCATTTTGGAAGGGAGAGAACCCTAGACAAAATACGCACGCGATATTACTGGCCAGGCATGAATTCGCGTGTGCGCGATTGGGTTAAATCCTGCCCGAGATGCGCACTCATTAAACCAGGGCTGGGAATGGCTAAAATGCCGTTACAGCAACAGATGACAGGCCAACGTTGGGGGCGCCTGTCCTGTGACTTCGTCTCAGGATTTAAGCGCACTAACCGGGATAATTTGGTGATGTTGGTAGTACAGGACCACTTTACAAAATATGTACAAGTCTACCCATTACGTAACCAAACGGCGGCAGTGGCCGCGCAAGCATTGGTGGATACTTGGATACTGATTTTCGGGGCTCCCCTTATATTACACTCAGATCAGGGCAGGGAGTTCGAGTCGGAATTATTCCAGACTATGCTCAAACTGATAGGCTGCTATAAAACCCGCACGAACCCTTACTGTCCCAGATCCAATGGCTTAGTTGAACAATTTAATCGAACGTTAATTTCTGCTCTGGCCTGCATGGTCAATGAAGATCAGAGCGATTGGGATTTACATGCTAAGTACGTTGCACACGCATATAATTGCACAATACACGCCGCTACCGGGGTTACTCCCAATACGGTGGTGTTTGGGGAAGAATTGCGCCTACCATGTGATTTGCAATTCGGAGTGTTAGACAAACATTCAGACGACGCTTGCACACCGGCTTTCGTCCGATGGTTGGAATGTTGTTTCCACAATGCGTATGGCAGGGTGCGAAATAGCACAGAGAAAAGTATTCAAAGAAATAAAAATTCTTATGGGAATGCTGACTTCCCACGGTTTGCAGTGGGTGACTTGGTGTTAAGATACCACGCTCCCACGGCACACATTAAACTCGCACCAAACTGGGACGGGCCTTGGAAGATTACTGAGGTCATATCCGATACGACGGTTATAATTAAGACGGCGTTATCAGCCGCTCGTAAATCAAATACAGGGCGTTTGAAATTGTACACCGGGCGGATTCCGTCAGATAGCCAAGACGGCGATAAATTAATTCACGCCGAGTCGGCGCGGAAACCCGATACGGCGCAATCTCAGGAGAAGACACAGCTGTTGGTTCCCACCACCCGCGGTGAAACAAGCGCCGGGTCGAGCGACCGTTAACATTTATTAGTCAGAAGTCGGGGTGAGAGGCGATCAAATTACAAATGACATCGGTTTATGTTATATTTTATATACCGGTCTATGCCATAATTATGAAGGAGGGTAAGAAAATCGCCGCCCTCCCATGACTTTTACTTACGATACACCTTTAAGTTATAAGACCCCTTTTATAAGGCTCATTAACTTACTTGGGAGACAATTCCGTACTACTGGGGGACTGGGGAAGCAAAATTAGATATTGCATATCATCAGCCCCCATGAAACACCAACAGTAAAATGCGTACATTGATAAGGATTTAGGCTACCTATCGATGGTGCAACTATGGTATAGCCCATCATAAAAATGCGTACACATACACCATAAGAACACCAACAGTAAAATGAGTACATCTATTAGAATTACCGAATATATACATCCAACCTTAAAAAGAACTGTACATACACAACATAACAACGACAATGAATGGTAATGTACAAAATTTATTTAAAATTAAAAAAAAAAAAAATATATATATATATTTATTTAAAGTTAAAAAGAAATTTTTTTAATTAAATTAAATTACAGGGTTTCCTGGTGGGCGGCCCGCACGCAAGAGGCGATGCAGCGGGCCCACCTCTTCTTGGTGCCGCCCGTCGCGTGCACGCCGTCCACCAGTCTTTCATAATGGGTAGCCCCCCGTGAGGTGATGGTGGCGGCGAGATCAGGGGTTGGCTGACCGGCCTCGGCATTTAGCCGCCGGAGAATGTCATTATATAAAGCCAACGCACGGTCGATGGTCTCCTGCAGAGAATAAAATATCATCATATAACTAAATTGCAGGGAATACATCAGTAATACCATCAGCATTATCGTGCTAGATAAACTATTGCGTATCAGGGTTTCCTTTCCCATCAGGATTCAACACGGCAATCTAAGATGATTAGCTTGGTTAAAGTCGTACTTAAAAAGGGGTCCCTTTCCATCACGATAAACTGCAGCCTCACCTGATCCGCGTGAGGGCGGGGATGCGCCCGATGGTACGCCGCGTATTGGGTCGCCGTCCACCTTCGCCGTGCCGGGTGATTGGCGTCGGCCAGATTGACCGAGGGGATGGTCGCCACGCTCACCCTTCCCGTGTAGACGGTCCGAAGGAGGACGAGTGATTCCTCCCTCCGCACCCCCAGTCCACCGAGGATCTCCATTGCGAACGGCGACCGCGCCGTTGTCGTTCGGGTACGTCGGTCCCGGGACGTGACGTCGCAGATCCCGGCGGCCAGGACCACGTAGTCCGGTCGAAATTCCCTGAAAAGATATACGACCCTTAAATTTGCGCGCTATCACATTTTTTTCTTACAAGTTGTACAGTTGAGTGAATTGCGTGAGTAGACAAGCTTTGATAAAAGTAAATGTAAACATTGCGTTCTGACCAACGATATTTTTTTTGAGGGGTTTCGCCCACCTACACGTACCTTATCCCGGGCAGTGACAGCCGCATAGCTTCACCATATCCCTTTCCAGGGTGGGTGAAGACTCGGACATTCTGCTCCTCCACGAGCCGATCAAGATGGTGTTGCAGTCCCGACCCCCGGGAGTCGCAGATTACGGCGACGCGCATTTTTTTTTCTTGTTTTTTTTGTTACTGGAGGTAAGAGAGATTGCTTCCTAGGTTGACCGTGTCGTCGTAGCAATGGCAGCAGTTACACTGTGCCCAAGCCAACGCGCCCGTGCACCCAGTCTCTGCAATAGTCAGCTGGTACCAGTGCCGCGGTACGTCGTAACCCTTACGTTTATTATATTGTATTTATTTCCATAGGGGAATGAGTATACAGCATTTAGCAGATTGAGGAAGACGGGAGAAAATAAATACTGGAAGCCATTTCTGTCAGTTCAGGAAATTTTATTGTAAAATCCAGCACGCTATTTGCGCACGGCGCATTGGTATATAGTGATGGGGACATACCCGTGTTGCGCAAAGTTCAGGGTGGCGTATAAATCCCCCAGAACTGTCTCAGGGGACTATATGAGTGTGACGTCATGGTACGGTGTTTACTATGACGAACATTCCAAAATATAAATTTAACTAGCAGGCATTTGCGTGATAAAATAAATAAATAAACGGAGTATTGCATTACATACACTATACGTGTACTATCTTAGTACGAAAATAATCGCTCCACTAGCGATAGAGGTGATACGGGAATGTAAACAAGCCGGCGTAAACAGCGGGTGATAAAAACAACCCGTAAATAAAAAGATATTATCTACGTATCAACATTATATCTTAACAGATTAAAATAGATATACGGTTGATATGTACTCAAGGTAATCTGGGTTTCAGCTCCCCAACACCCTTATTCGTACTATGATCAACCGGATAAATTCTACACAAAACTGACCCCGTGTTGGTGACATTACGAACGGGTCGAGTTGTTGACACCCATTCGGCTACGTAAAAATTATATAAATAAACCCTTATCGATTAAATTCGTATTACATTGGTCGAAAAAGAAAATAAAATTAAAAAAAAGTTCGTAAAATGCGCTGACTAACGATTAGAGCCCCTAATCGCCCATTTTATAAATTGTAAACAAGGTATTAGGGCAAATGTCAGCACAATACACGACTTTGGTAGATCGAATGAATTCGTTCTAAGGTGGGTGAGCCTGGTGCAGGCGGCCCCGTTGCCATGGAAAACCAAGGCCCTCCGTGACCTAATTTGCGCGCGAACCGGGTCAACTCGGGTTTCCCGCCTAAACGCGAGCCTACCATTGGTTGACGGCTAGCAGGAACGCGCTGCCGCGCACTTGCGGCTAGCAAGGCCGTACAGAACTTCAGTCTTCACTCAGCTTACACTGGGTGCAGACTCCACAAAAGCTTCTTGCGAACTCGTCGGGTTTTTGCCGGTCTATTTTCTAATAGGCCGGGTACTCTCCTGGTGGGCAGCTACCTAGTGAGGGGGATCACGAGTAAGCGTTTTGTTTATTGTCTTGTCGGTTAAACAAGCAAGAAAAAGGTACGTAAATAGCCACTGGTCTGGTAATCGGTCGGGGAGCAGGCCTGGTCGCGCAAGCGATCAGGCATGGAATCGGCCACCTCCGCCTTGGGAGGTTCGGGTAAGGGGCCCGACCAAAACCCTCTGACGTGCAACGTGTTGCATAAGGACACCGGTAGGATATCGGTGTTTACAGTTTGCGACTGGACTCTCCTCACACCTGAGGTGAGACTGGCCCAAGGCCTATCATTGGTGATAGGCAATGCTTCCGCGGAAGCTTCCTGTAGTCAGTCTGGGCCCACCTCGTGGGCTGACAGCAAGACAACCGCCCCTCACGTCAGCCCCATGGTGACTGAGGAGGAATTTCCTTTGGTCACCAACAGGCGCCCGAAGGATCTTGATCAGGAAGATGAGCCTACCCCCTCATCTTCAGGTAAGTCGTCTAATGTTCGACTTTCTAAAGCAGAAGCAGCGAGCCGTTCACCCCGGAAACGGTCGTCGGAACGTGTAGCTGCGCGAAACCCTTCCGCACGGGAGGCGGAAGGAAAAATTCCTGCCACAACATCAAAAGCTGTGACAAGGGATTACGTGTCAGATGAGGAGGATACACCACCTACTGACCCAACTTTGGACCCACTTTACGGTACGATGGCACTTTGTCTCGACCGCCTGGAGAAGGGTGAGTTACAATGGGATAGCGATATCCCAGTTGCTACTATTCCTGAGAGGTATCCCCACTTAGTGAATTGCGGTTACAATAGCCGCACTCTTGGTTCTGTCCCTATAAGGAAGGCAGCTGAATTGGGTATGTTGCAGGAATCTATACTGCGGGAGAGATATTTCGACCCCCCACGCCCGAACCGTACATTAGCCATGTATATGTTGCCCCCAACACCTACTGGCCGATGCAAAATGCGCCTCCCCCCTGTCCAACGGGAAAATGGGGAGGATTCAGATGTAGAGGACTGGGTAGATGATCATCAATCCGGCCTTCAGCCCTATGTACAGCGTATCCACAGTGTCATCACTGAGGTGCGTGGTCTAGCTAAGTCGCCTTATCGGCCGCAAGATATTGCGCACTTGAAATTTGTTAGGCATACTTTCCGCCCAAAAGACAAGTGTCTATTTTGTAAATACTTCATGGAACGCCCCAGCGCTATCCCAGAAAACTTGAAACACCCTAACCGCCGCTATAGGCGTTGGGATGTATTGGCTCGTCACATTTGTGAAGAGCATTTGTATACTGTGCCCAGATGGTCGTGCGACGACCACCGTTCCGCAGCGTGCCCGTTCACTAAATCGACGGGTAAACCCTTCTCGACTCACCGAAGGGGTCTCATGTTACGCCATTTAATGTCGTACGGCATTTGCGCCAAGTCGGGTCACAAGCGCCCGCAGTCCACCATAAGGAAATTGGCGCATGTAGCTCAAGATCCGTCCTTGTCGGATAACTGTAGGTATACCTTCATTCCGGAGTTTAATGCCGAGCGCGGCCGCCAAATTCTCGCCGAGACTTTGCGGTTACCGATATCTGCGCACACTGTAGCAGTGTGCATATACGGAGGCGTCACCTTAGGCGAAAAAGCTTATTTTTCCGCAGGCAGACGCCGTCTTAAAGAAAAGTTGGAGAGAGAGGACGGTATCGTTACCCGTCCTACCACGTCCGGGGGCCGCGGCCACAGGTCCCGCCGAGGCCGTCCCCAGCCCCCACAACCCCGCCCCTTTAGAGCGGATAAAGTCGAGTCAGGTATTTCGTATGCCTCAGCGGTGGTGGATCCTCCCGCAGAGGACCCGCCTCTCGAACGGACCGCGGCGCAAATCGCGCGCGGCGATGAACTGCAACAGTTTGGAGAGAAGGAAAGCGCACGCTTGGCTGCCCTTCGCCCCAAACCTGCGGCGGCTCCTACCACGGTATCGGCGCCCGTCCAATCGACGAAACGCAAGGGCGCCAGACCCCTGGATCCTTCACTGCCCACAGTGGGGTCCATTCCCGCCTCGCTCCGTCGCGACTTAAAACGACGAGCTTCTGAGATGGCCACCGCGGCTTCAACCGACGCGCAGCCATCCACTAGTACAGACGCTCCATTCCAGCCGGATTTATCACCGGCTGCAAAGAAGCGCCTTATAGAGCGTTATAATTGCTTACCGCCTTCCGTCCATGAAGTCCTCGCGCGGGACTCCGGCCCGGAGTCAATTGAGACAATGGACTTTTTCATGAATATGGTAAGTTCTATGTCCACTTTCTGGGTAAATCGTCTGGACGCAGTCAAAGTGACTTGCGCGCAGACGATGTGGGAAACTTCTCAAAAGGAGATTGAGAATAATAAAGCAGAGGCGAAAGCCCAAGTCAAGGCGGCCGACGATCGTTACCGTTTTATGATGGATCATTATGATCGACAGCTCCACCAATGGGAGGAGATGAACATGAAGTTCAACTTCAGGTTCGGCGTATCCGCCCTGCAGTGGGACGGCTCTTTTGAGACGTTGGATTTTCCGGCGTCCCACAGTCCGTCCTCCGACCGTACTTCACTGGCAGTACGGAAGCCGCACAGGTCTCTGCTTCAGGTGACCATACAGCGAATGTGGCAGAGGAATCTACTTCCTCTGCTGCGCCAGCTGCTCCAGTTAACTGGATCCCGGGGAGCGCCACAGTCAAACCCTTGGGACCCTACGTTGCGCGTACGCAAATTGCGCCCCCCATGGTTTCCCTCAAAGGGAAAACCGACAAGCCTAAGGGGAGATCAGCCGTGGCAAGCCCAAAATTGCTGCCGCCTACCCTGAGTCCACACCCATCTATGAGTGTGGATATTGTACAGTCCCCGCCTTTACGTGAGGAAATCGTACCGCTTCCACCCGCGAGGGCGGAAATCGTGCCGCTTCCACCTATCATGGCGGAAGTCGTGGCCCCACCGCCACATTCACCTCCGAGGGATCCCATTGTATCCCCCGTTAATGTCGAGTCGTCGCTGAGTAGTTTTGCAGAATCCTGCAAAGTTTTTAACGATCAGACCGCACGTGACTGCGCGCATTTGGCGCCGGCTTCACGTATCACGACGCCGTTGTTAGCACCAGAGCACGACGACCTCGAACAGTTATCACCGTTCACCTTACCGGTAACTCCTGGAGGGCCCGCCCCCCTCAGCAAAACTCCGCTGATTTTTACCTCCGACGAGGAGGGAGAGTATTCGGATGCGATCTCCGATATAACAGTATGTTCGGTAAATATGGATACCGACGAAATCCCGGAACCAAGGGCCGGATCACCGCCTGCCTGCGAGCCCCACTCACCCGAGCTCCAGGAAGAGCTTACTGTCGATTAAGGGGAAAATAATCCCCAGCGTGAATAGGCTAGGCCTATAATTAATAATGTATTTTATTATAATACATAACAGTAAAATATTGAGATCACCTACAATATGCAAACGCGTAATCAAATATGTGTACAGTAAAGAGGCTTAGCCTATAGTCGGCACGTGCTCCACTTAAATAAAGTACGTTAACGATAAATATTGCTACTCCTAATACAATATATAAATGCGTACCAGCTATGCATAATGTACTAAGGCGCAGCCTAGAATTTCGCATAATTAACATCAAATAATCAATTTTCAAAATTAGGGACGGGTTTAAACATATTAACATAATTATTCCATATTCTACATTCTAATAGGTCTGATCCTCTGCTAAACCATAATTTGTGTATTAATATTCTCTCTTTTCCTTTAACTTCCATACGCATAATTTCACAATACTACACTGCCCCGGGAGCCGCGACAACCACCAGGCGTCGTGCGCGGGTTTCGCGGGGGGGAAACCAGGCGCATTCCAGGACCACGCCCCCAGTCACCAAGGCGCGGCACGCGTTGGACCTGGACGGCGCACCCTCGCGAACCCAGCCATCTTCATCTCACGCTTCAGGGCACCACAATGGGTATCGTTTGGGGCACATATACATTCTGGGATTTCGGTTGGGGCGCAAAGGGTATTATCCATTATGTCATGTTAACACAATTACACTAAACTTTTCACACCCAGCTTATAAATATCCTATAATTAGGCAGCACAGAGGATCAGATTTAACTATTTTATACTCCCTAAATTAATTAATAATTATATCCTTCCGTTAACGTTAGTCATAAATTTTCTCTGAGGGCAGCAGCTGGTAGTAGAAAATTTAATCGTAACGGGCAGTTTATAAATTAACATTAAAATTGGGATCTTTTAAAAATATAACTTAATTAATAATATATCCATACCAAAAGGTAAAATAAAATAATTAAACAAAAATTAACTTAAAAAAAAATATATCTCTAGGCCAGGCGGCAATGAGGGATCATTATTATAAATACCATATTCCAAATTACTTATGTCGAGCAAATCGCTGTAATAACTACGTTCTAAATTACTCGCGAAATTAATTCCTTGGTTCCTTGAATAAAAAGTCAAGTAAAAGTTTAACCAAAGTAAAAAAAACATCCTGCCTCCTCACAGGAAACGTTCCCCAGGCCGGGAAGAGAAAGAATAATACCCCACTATTTCCAAATTTGCACACGTGCACCCAATTTAACTATTTCATCTGGATTAAAACAAAGCATGTAACACCTGCAGAATACATGCCATAATAAGAAAATTATATATATATCCTTGTGCGGCCTGCTTTCGGAAAACACTTAGGTCCACACTAAATGTAAATAACCGATTGTAATATATTGTACATATGTGTAGACTTTGCATATGATCCAAGAAGTAACGGGTAGTACACACCGTCCCCATGGGACGCGAATTGCGCCCAAATTAATACGCATTTCGCGCACGAGGGTACCGTACTGGCGGTGATGCTGGAGTATGGTTCCCCATCACGGGGAAATATTAACAATTAACATATAACCTTAATAAATTCCCTCTGAGGGCACCAGCTTGTGAGTTGCCATAGTGTAATATAATTTAGCCTTTTTTTTATAGTATCTCTTCCAAATTGGCGTAAAAGTTCTCACTATATTCGATAAGGGTTTAAATACGTTTCAAAGTTTCAGGATAAACAAATACCTGTACTGCGGAACATACTCCTGCAATTGAAAATAATATTAGAGGAGATAACATAAATACGGGTAGACTTGTACGTATTTAGGAGAATGGTCCTGAATTCCAAGTCAGAGTGTCACATTTCTTAAAACGCAGTATTTTCGTACATATAACGGTAGTGCCTTGTGGCGAATACAAAACGCGTACGGTCATGTGCCGATGCGCATTTCTGGAGACGTCGAAATAAACTGAGTTGGAATAGCATATAAAAACACCGTCAACGCATATCGCGCACACGACGAGCGATTACTTAAACGCGCGCTTGCGCCGCCGTGATGTCAACCTTGTCGGGCGATTGCCCATAATGCCCTGCATACTTAGTCTGGCTGTCGGATTGTCATTTAGGCATATGCCATAGCTGAGACATCAATAGCTGGCATGGCTCACCTTGTTAAAAGTAACTGGTAGACTTATGTAGAAATCAACCGAGTAGACGCGAATTGCGCACTCGCAGCTGTAGTGCTCGCAGCTAATTGCGCGGCTCAGGAATGCCCCTTAAGTCCTAGGGACTACGGCCTACAGCCTGCTCTCTGCATAAGGCACGCAGTTTTGCTGTTTATTTATTAAATCTGGTGGTGGTCCAACATTACCGTTGTCATTCGGTAACCTTTTTCATTCGGGCATATGCCATAGCTGATACATCGATAGCTGGCATCGCTCACTCTAAAAAAAATAACTGTGTAAACCTAGATACGTATTGACCGAGCAGACGCAAATCGCGCGCTCGAAGATACAGTGCCCGCATGTGTTTGCGCGGCTCATGAAACGCCCTTTGAGTCCTGAGGACTATGGCCTACAGCCTGCTCTCTGCATAAGGCACGCAGTTTTGCTGATGATTTGTTGGATTAAAACTGGTTGCGAGTGGCAATCCCATTACCTGGTAGGGAGTAAGCGTGGTGCGGTGCCCCAATTAGGAAAATGCGCCGGGAGTATTTAATTATGCGGAGCCCACATGGGTTTTCCCATCGGGAGTACCACGACTTACGGTGCCCACATTTGACTTTACGGTCGGGAGTACAATCTAACTGTACGGTGCCCAAATAGTAAGATCCGGTCGGGAGTATTTTATATATACGGGGCCCGCCGGTCGCCAGTAATGCGCCCTCCCATCTTCGTTTTGCCAGATGCTACGCTATGTGATAGGCACATACTATTGTTGTAGCGCTATCAACTGTAAATCCACCTATGATTTTGGCCAGAGTTGAGTACGCATTGAGCACGCACATTTTAACGCAGCATATATTCTAAAATGAACAATCTAAATAGGGAAAGAAATACCCCCAAGCACTCAGCATTGTCGGCGGGTTTTGTTCCCTTCAGGAGTAATCTTACAGCCAGGTCTATGTATAGGTAATAACCCATTATATTGCAGGTGCAGCATAGTCTAATCGTATCTGGGCTTCCTCCACTGTAATTTTAGTATTAAGACAACCCGCAGCCTTGTAGAATTCGCCGAGAACTGGACCGATAAATCTCTTCATGATGAATCGTCCAGTTCAATACATGGTTGCGGGGTGTGTTTAAATTTTGTCGGTAGCTCAATATTTCCTTGCGCTTCCATTTTTAAGATTCTCCCCATTTTTCTAGCCCACGATCTAGTCACCAGGGATTCACGAGTAAAATGCGCAGGGGCGTTTGTCAATATAAACATTATAACGCTATTCATATAAAATTCTGTATGGCGCAAGTAAAATGCGCGCCTCATTCAAATGTTGCCAAAAAGCGTTATAATAGTATCATTTATATATTAAACTTTAATATAAATTTTTTTCGATAGGATAAAAACAAAAACACGAAAGCCCAATGAGTTTGCAATGAAGAAAAATTCTTCCGAAGTCATGGTCAACGCAAAATATCTTCCGCCCTTTTGCGCGGAAGATATTTTCCACCCCGAATGGGATATACATAAGCGACGTTCCAACTTTGGATTTTCGGCTATGGTTATCCCATGTTATAGTTCTTGTTAAAGTTGGTATTCAAGCTACGAAATAAC